>VZRI01000788.1:21635-48046 GCA_013397515.1 Upupa epops | reverse complement strand
AAGCCCCCCCGATCACCAGCCCACGGTTCCCAAGCCCACACGATCACCAGCCCACGGTTCCCAAGCCCACACGATCACCAGCCCACGGTTCCCAAGCCCACAGGATCACCAGCTCACGGGTTGTTATTCACACATACAGGACAGCAGCTGAAAAGCGGTCGCACCGCAGCCATCTCCTCCTCAGGCTCCAGCAGGAGCACACGCTGCCCTGTCCAAGGCCAGGCTGAAAGTGCTGCAACACAGCACAGTGCCACCAACCTGACTGCCTCCTATTTATCATATAAACTCCTCACTGAGGCTTCCACCAGCCAGCCACCAAGTGCTGTTACTCTGCTAGCAGACTAACACGGTAAATGAGAGGCAGGGAGAATAATGGGCAGAGCCAGAACTGTGATCTGAGAGAAAAAGGAGACCTGCACTTGTTCTCTGACAGTCACCAACCCCAGGCTCCGCTGCAGCATCAAGGGAAAGCAGAAGAAGTTACAGGTATGGTCCTCATGGCTCCACAGAAACCCTCAGCTGAAGGCAGACAAGATGCAGCAGGCGGGAGGAATTCACTGGCAGAAAGGCAGATGATGCTGGCACCTCACAGGTGCTGCCTAGCATCCTGAGACCACAGCCAAGTCGTGAGGCTGCTGCAGAGCTCACTGATAGGAAGGGTAACTCAGGGCGTGAGGAAGTCATTATCACCATGCTCCAGTTCTGAAAGGAGGGCTGCAAAGAACACAGAGACTCTTACACAGAGCCATATGGAAAAGGCAAGGGTGATGGGCTCAAGTCACTTGGGGTACACTCTGATTACACCCAAGAGGCACCTTTTCCACAGAGGCACTGTGTCACGGGAATAATCTCCCCAGACGAGTGGTGGAGTCCCCAGCGCTGGTCATTTTGAACACTCAGCTGGACACAGTGCTGGGCCGTCTGGTCTCGACCACGCTCTTCCCGGGAAAGGTTGGTCACGTCCCAAGGTGATCTCTGAAGCCCCTTCCAGCCTGAGAGTCTGTGCTAACCCTCCTGTAGAGCTGCAGTCTCCCAAGCCTTACTCCATGGGAGTGTGTGGTGGTAGAGCAGTGTTTTCACACCGTGCTCAGCTAACCAGGCTGCTCGGGCACCCAGTGACCCCCACCCAGCGCGCGAGGAAAGCGGCTGCTGGACTCACAGGCTGCGTTTTTCAGCAAAACAGGAAAACACCGCCTGCTGTGGAAAACGCCTGCACCAGCCTCGAGGCACCGGCGTGGCCCCAGTGTCATGGGGTCAGGGCCAAGCAAGCCCAGGACAGGAAGCCCCCGCTATGCTTCACCACATTAGTCCTGGGGATGACCAGCTCACCCAGCCTGGGGTCAGAACTGAGCCAGGTGCCAAACTCTACGCAGACACAATCTCCTCAGAGGTGTCACCTCCCTCCCGCGTAACCCCGTTCTGGTCTCGGTGCTGAACTGGGCGCCACCACGCTTTCTCACCAGGTACAACAGACACGGCCCCGGACACCGCACAGCCTCCCTGCTGATGTCTTCTCAGTGTGCGGAATGGTTCTGAAGAGGTTGCCAGCAAATTTCTCCACTTCCTTTGGTTCCTGAGCTGATTGCCAGATGGGAACACTCTAACGCGCGGGTCTGCAGGGTCCCTGAGGGCACCACTGCGTCTCCACGGACTTCAAGATCCGACCTCAATGGCACTGCCAGGCTTTACGGCTCCTTTTTTGCCAAGCACAGCTCTGCTCTTGGATTTCTGTTTAACTGCAGCTCGCATCGGGACCGGGAAAGACCATGTGCTGTCTCTGGGGAGACTTTCAGTCCTCTTCAAAGAGGGTGAGTTATGTCCTCGACATAGGCTTACGGAGAAGCCTTCACCAGGAAGAAAAATGACCGAGCCACAGCCAGGAGGTAACTCACGCAGCTAACCTGGGGCCCTCTCCGGAGCTTCCCTATGGGGAGTGAGTGGGGCTGCTGCTCCAGCGTGGCTGGTTGCCATCGGAAGCCTGGCTTATCTGTGGGCTGACCCACAGACGTGCTACAGCCAAGCACCCCACGAGGCTTCCCCGTGCGTGTGCCCGCGGGTCCTGCCCCTGGAGAGTCCTCCCCGTTTCAGTGCCGCTGCGTGTTAGCCGTGGCAACGCTTTCGGAGCAAACCACCACTTCCCACCAGACCGCACTCACCCCGCACGCCTCTGCGTACTCACGGGATCACCCTCCCCTCTGCGCCCACACAGCCTGGAGGCCGATCTTAAACAGAGCAGTGCCGGGTCAAACCTCACACACTGCAGCCCAGCCCCAGCTCCGTCCCATTGCCCTGGCTCGCGGGAGCAGGACCGACTGTTTTAGTCGCCCCGCAGCAATCACTGTGCCGACCCCATGAAAAGGCAGCAGCTATCGGGGGGCTGGAAGAGAAGGGGATGAGTTCTTTCGTCAGTTGGCACCAAGAGCTCTTTAAAATGCCAAAGTCGCTGCAGGTACTGGCTAAACAGACGCTGGGCTGACTTCAGTTTAATCACTGCACTGCTCCTCGCAGCCACTGCAACCCTGCTGCCTGGCCCGAGGAACACGAGTGCCTGCTGGAGTACTCACTGAGCTTCCTCAAGCCCATCCAGCCGACTCCAGCCCTCCCTGCTCGTGGCCCATCCAAAACAAATTACACACAGCAAGCAGTGAGAGGCAGAGGGGCAGGGTCACAAAGACACTCCATGCACAGAACACTCCCACTAGAGAACCTCAAAGTCTCCGGTACCCTCCTCTGTGCCTCCTCACAGCCTGGTGACTTACGATGACTGCTTCCACTGGGATGGACTCGCCAGCAGGCAAAGGAAGGACAACCACAGCAGCTTCCAGTACCTAAAGGGGGCCCACAGGAAAGCTGGAGAGGGACTGTTTACTAAGGACAGGACAAGGGAGATGGGTTCAAGCTAAAAGAGAGGACCTGAAGAAGAAACTCCCCCCTGTGAGGCTGCTGAGGCTCAGGAATGAGTTTCCCAGGAAGCTGTTAACACCCCATCCCTGGAAGTGTTCAAGGCCAGGGTGGATGGGGCTCTGAGCCACCTGGTCTGGTGACAGGTGCTGCTGCCCACAGCACCGGGGGTTAGAACCAGATGATCTTTAAAGTCCCCTGCAGCCTGAACTATTCTCTCATTCTATGGAAAGACAACGGTCACAAGACCGTTGTGTCGGCTTCGTCACCATACTGCCTGGAGCAGACGCTGCTTCGTCCAATGCAGCTGGCTCTCGGCGTGGCACAGCTCATCTTCTCGTAACCTCTGGATCCCACATAGCATTTCCTAACCAACTTAATGTGGTCTCCACAAGAAAATGACAAATTATCCTCTGCCAGGAAGCTGACAAAAGAAATCCCTCCCTCCGCCACCTCCAACGGGCCGTGCAGCCAAGGAATAATTCAGCTTCTGTCTTGCAACACACCAACACGCTTGCTGCTCTGCCGCTGCTCCCCCCAGCTTCCCATGCCACCACGTGCTCAGCACGTCCTCCACTGCTGAAAAATGCACCCTCAGGGATTACGGACAAGGAAACAAGCATCTGTGTTTACCTCTCCACAACCCCAGGCAAGCAGTTGCACCCAGCTGCTCTGGGCTTATTCTCCCTTTCGCAGTACACATGGGTATGCGGGTTCACAACCCCGGCACTTCCTCCCCTACGAGCAGCAAGCAGCCACAGTTTACAGTGATCCGTACCTACGTGTGTGTGTGTGTGCTCTGCTTTCAAAGCTGAGCACATTCCGCTGTCTAATCCGTGTGCTTTCTGCAGAGAAGTTTAGAGTTTGGGTCTGAAAGGTCTGCAGAGTGACTCCTGCCTTCGTTCCTCTTCTCCACCTTCAGGGTCTGTTGGCTGCTGAGAGAAAACGCCTACTGCCTTCGAAGAAAACTTAGGGCAGGAGGAACTGTCATGGTCTACTAATTCATGCTCGGTCACCTGGAGGGGCTGTCAGCATTGTGAACTTCAGAGATTTATACAGAGCCAGACTGCCCCTTAAAATGTCCACAGAAGGCTGAGATTTTGGAGGCCAGATGACCACTGCAGTCTCAGAGAGAAGCAGGACCTGTCTGCAGTGGGCGTTTTGCACCTTTTATCTCAGTTCAGTGTAGGAGCAGTGTGACAAAGCCCTGTCTGTCTGTGTCTGGTGTGGAGTCCTCTCTGATCTGAGTGTTGGGAGGGATGAATTAAATGTCCTGGTGCCTTTCTTCTCCGAATGGAGGCAGCTGTTTGCCTGCCTGCAGATTCACCAGTGGGTCTGTTAAACCCTCCCTTTGTGTCTGGCACTTCAGCTAACAGCTCTCTGTTAAGAGTCGAGGACTCTGACCCACAGCATTAATGATCCCCAGGTGTACCCACTACATAATGGGGACCCAGAGAAGGACCCACAGCAGTGGGCACAGCCATCCCACCAGTTTAAGGTGAGCCACAGAAATTAAAAGCTTGTAAAGGAAACAGATCCTGATCCCTACTGGAGAGAACTAAAGGAGAAATCTAGAGCGAGGATCTCAACTCCAAACGCTGCCTAAGCAGACGTCTAACGTGGGTTTCCTGACCAAGAGGAACAAGGGGCAGCCACAGAGCAGAGTGCTTGTACCCTACAGCTCAGCAGCGCTCAAGGAAACTCTGCACACCCTGCTATCGGCTGCTCACGTTAACCTGAGCATCTGTGAGACACACAGTAAGCGCGACTGAGGAGAGCTGCAGAAAGCTAGAAACGAGGAACAGATCTAGAAACATCCTCGTGTTGCTACTGGTTTGATGTGGGAACAAACAGAGACAAGTCAGGTCATCCAGCACGCTTCAGTGACGCTCTCAGACGCCTTCAGAGCAGCAGCATGAGTCCCTCTACAAACATTACTGGTCTAAATGACACTCAGACCTGTGTGCTCTGCTGTGTCCCAGAGTCAGGCTGCAATCCCACCCGAGAGGCCAAACCTCAGCCAGTTGGGTACCAGCACAGCACGATGAAAAGCACTGCGGCTAAACAGACCTCCAGCGGCCGAAGGTCTGGTCCACGGGGTGAAAGGCTTGGTAAGAGGTTATACTTAGAGACTTCGATGAGTAATTTATGGCACGATGGGGATTAGAGAGGCAAAGGCATAATTAGATCAATTATGCCTATTTTCAGATACTGAAGCAGTTCACATTCTATGGGACACACAATCAGAGAACACTCAGAGATTTCTTTTTCCCTGCTGCTCAATCTGATTTGTTAAAGTTTCCCCACATATTGGTAATTAATTAGCTGCTTTCTGCACCATCCTTAGCAATTACTCTCCTTCTGCGGTGTTTGCGCTCAGCAAGCTCTCGCAGATGAGGAGACAGTCCTCACACGTGCTGTCAGACCACTCAGTAACGAACATTTATCGCATACTTTAGCCTCTGTGTCTACATTCTACATCAATCAGTCACTTGGGATGCTCCCTAGGTTCTTCCAGCTTGGGAGAGAGGATACAGGTGCCACCCCTGCACTCTCCCCATGAGGTTCCCATGATGTGGAACTGTTCAGGACAGGCAGCTGCAGAACTCTTAATACAAAGAACCTGTTTCTGCAGACGGCTCGTTCCAGCAGGGGAGTGTGTTTCTCGTAGAGCCTCAAACACGTTTAGTTTGCCCTGCTGCCTGCGTGACGGGGCAGCGACCCTCCCTACCGCTACTGCAGACTGCTGGTGAAACGGGCACTGCTCCTGTCAAATAAAGGCACCACAAGCTGGCACTGGTTACTGCATGACTCCTTGACACTTCTAAATGCTTGACCTTGAGCTGTTTTCTTCCCCCCGTTCCCTCATCCTGCCCCATCTTCACGCAGTGTCTCCCCCAAGTTTGATTTTTATGCCGGTCCGGTTGGTTTCAGTTCATTACTGAAGATGGAAAGTACAGCGAGTTCCCTTAATGTGCTCTATTGACATCTCCCCTGAGGGCTCATTCAGCCTACCCTGGGAATGCCATCCTGTCAATATTCAGTCAATCCCAGCCAGCTTTTTCAAGTCACACCTCGAGGAAAATACCTTCACAAAAGGGGCCACAGCCAAACTGCTCCCTTGCCTGCACCTCGCCGTGGCCACCGCTAACACGGAGATAACCCTCCGGGAACACTCCGAGTGCCTCTGGGGAAAGCCCCACCAAAGAGCTAGAGCAACAGCCTTTCATCCCAGCCACTCTCCAACTCCTTATAAAGAAGTGGGACAAGTGCCTAGAAGTCCTCATTCTTTACGACTCCCTCCTGGGTTTTGCTTTCTTGTTCATTTTTACAGACAATGTTTTCCTGCACTTCCCGTGACTCAGAGGGTGAGCGGATCAGCTGCAGATACAAACCAGACCTCCGTGGGGTTTGCAGGAGCAGCATCAGGAGCCCTCCATTTCCTCTTCGCCACCAAAGAGCTTTCCTCTCCACTGCATGTAAGAAGCTCCTCTCCTCACAGTGCTGTCCCAAGACTTCACCTTCATCCCATGAAGGCGGTCAACGGCGTGAACCCACCGGGTGGCCAGCCACAAGTGGCGTCTCCCCGTGCTCAGTAGCAGAACCGCTTCTGTTTAACATCTTTATCAATGATCTTGATGAGGAAGTAGGATGCCCCATCAGTAAATGTGCAGGTGACACCAAGCTGGAAGGGATCTGAGGGTAGGGAGGCTCTACAGAGGGACTCAGACAGTCTGGATCGATGGACTGAGTGAAGTCAGTGTTCAACACCTCACCAAGGGCCACAACCCCCAGCAGCACTACAGGCCTGGAGAGGAGTGGCTGGAACACAGTCCTGCAGAAAGGGACCTGAGGGTGCTTGTCAACAACCAGCTGAACAGGAGCCAGCAGCATGCCCAGGTAGTCAAGAAGGCCAACGGTATCGTGGCTCGGATTAGAAACAGTACGGCCAGCAGGAGCAGGGAGGTGACTGTCCCCCTGCACTCAACACTGGTGAGGCCTCAGCTCAACTACGGGGGGCATTTCTAGACACCTCAATTCAGGAAGGACATCGATGTTCAGGAGAGAAGGCAGAGACAGGAGCTGGGGAAAGGCTGATGAGCACTGGCTGAAGGGGCACTGTAGAAAGGTGGGTGCTGGGCTCTTCTCACAGCTGATCACAGAGAGAACAAGAGGGAACAGCCTCAAGCAGGACCAGGAGAGGGTTAGACTGGACATTAGGAAAGACTCTGTCACTGAAAGAGTAGTCAGGGAATGAACAGGCTGCCCAGGGAAGGGAGTGTCAAAGATCATTTAGATGTGGTGCTTAGAGATCCAGTTTAGTGCTGAACTCGGCAGGGTAGGGTAAGATTGTAAGAGTAGGCTGAGAGCGATGATTTAAGGGTCTTCTCCAACCTGAATGATTCTGTGATTCTATGATCCCTTCTCTCATTCCCTGCAGACACAGTGTCAGGACCTGGCCTATGTGTCTTCTGCTTTGGAAGCTAAGTACTGCTAATCAAAGTGGCCAAGGGCTACCATCACCCACTTGAGGCCAACAGCACATGGAGAAATGGGGTGAAGGGCACACTTGTCTGCACATACTCACTAGAAACCCAGAGACAACAACCTCCGCTCCGCTAACGCTCATGGCCCGTGCGCCCTGCGAGGACAGCCGTGAGTTAGCAGCGTGACTGCACCAAGAACAGACACTGCTCCCTGGAGTATCGGAGCGGAGGATCAGGACCCCACGACTGCAGAGAACACCTGGCTTCGAACCAGCTCCAGCATCGCCCGAGCGCTCCTGCCTGTGCTGTGCCCTGCTAGGGCTCGAGTGTCACGGATCACACGGCCAGGGCCAGCTTCACTGGAGGAGAACCACTGTGGTTCTCGATGAAACACTCCATTTCTCTTCTCCTAAAAGGAAAGCTGGAAGAATGGAGATGCAAACAGGCAGAGGCATACCAACGCACCGGCAAGCAAAGCAGCCCATGGCATCAGCAGAGATTTATCTGCACAGTAATAACAGGGGAAAACACCTCTTCAGGGCAGCCTCCACCTTCTCATCACCTGTCTGGAGTGCTTACTGCTGCAGGACTCTGTCTCTGACTGAGCTCTTCCAGCACCACCACAGATGTTTACAACAGCATCGCTTTCCGGGTGTGTGGACCAGAGGAACAGCTGCGTTACTTGCCCACACGTAGCCACATTCAGCAGCTTGGTGATCAGAGGACAAGGTGGAAGAAAACTGAAAACAGAACACAAGTGGAAAGAACCACTCTTCTGCACCCCTGATGGGTAAGGGAGCACTAAGGAGAGGCCTCCTCTGCTCACATCCTAGCGTACCACGAGGAGACAACAGGAGCCAGAAGAGGGGAACAACAACTGAATGAGGATGAGGTGCAGAGCCCACCAGTCCCAGCCAGACAGCCAAATGTCAGAGAATCCAGGGGAGCAAAAGCTTGACTGGCACAGAAAAGCAGGGAGGCTACAGATGTTCAGAAACCACCTACAGACAAGCAATTTCCTGGACTGCAAATGCTGAGAGTCTGGGAGAGTGCCTGGGAGGGAAAGGAGGGAACAAAGCCTACCGCTTTTGGTCACTGCTTGCAAATGCCACCAGGCTACACGAACCTGCAGAGAGGGCCAGTACGGCACCTCCTCGAGCTCTGCACGCTCCTGGCATGTTCCCCAAGGCCAAGGCGCCGGCTCCTGACACTTAGCCAGCGCACCACCACGTGCAGGACTTCAGCCCGTACAGCTCTGTAGCATGAAAAGCTCAGAAGCCTCCAAGAGCCCATCTTTCAGCTTTGTGTTTGCACCACACGCTGCACAGGAGAGGGCTGTGGTCTCTGGATAATGTCAAGCACATGGTGGCAGTCAAAATAACTTCAGATGTCTGTCCCCAGCCCACTGAGAGGCAATCGCCCCTTCAGCATTTCAGAGTGGAGTTCAGATCCAATCTGGCTATAGGAGGACTTTGCAGGGGACCTCTCCTACCCTCCAACAGAAGGAGACAGCTCTCCTCAGTCCCACTCTCTGGCAGCCTTGGAGCTTTTTCAACACTTTAAGCATCGGTTTCCCAGCCCTGAAGTGTCTCGCTCTCCCCAGTGCGGTGGCACTTGGTGAGGTACAGGAGCCCTCCATATGGAAAAGCCGTCTGACACAAAGGCTGGAGGTCAGAAGTTTAAACGTTCAGGACAGAGAGGACAGCAGCCCTTTTCTGGCCAGTAACTTCAAAGGATCTGCTAGCTCTTAATGCTACCATTGTCGCTCCTCTGGATCCCGTTGAAACCCTAGCATATTTATGGCACTCCGGGAGCATAAGGACTCCTTGTTTGTTTTAATCTCTACGCTGAGCCCAAGGAATCCGAAGAGTCCAGAGTCGCCTGCACCCCAAGAGAACGCTCAGGGAAACAATGGCCGAGGAGGCGGCATTGTCGCCCCAACTAACTTGGCGCCTTCTTCTCCACCAAACACACAGATGATGGATGGAAGCACACATGCTGTATGGGACAGGGCTGGAAATCTCTGCTCCTGGACTCCCCCCAGACCAGTCTAAATCGCTCCGTGCCATGGCAGGGGATGAAAAACCCTCCCCACCGCTGAGATCTCTGTTCTGCCAGTCATTGTCGAGAAACACTGCGCTGCCGCTGACTAACGCTCCCCTAAGCACGGCCGGGGCAGAGCCGGGAACAGCAGCGAGACTCTCCAAGAAGAGCTGCCATGCCTTAACCACAGGACGCGGCGCTGCGCCAGCCCTCCTTCCCTCTTTGAACTTCACGCAGTTAGGGGGAAAACTTGCTGCAGGAGCTGTGCAGCGTGTTCTGAGCGCTGTGTCAGCCCGCGGTACCAGGAGCAGGACCCCGGCTCGTTTGCTACGACCTTCCTGGGGTTCCTGTTCCGCCGTCCGCAGCGCCGGCCGGCAGTTCACGTTCTGCTGCTGACCTCCATCTGGCTGTGTGGAAACAGATGTGTGCACCCTCGGACACGATCTTATTTCAAAGTAGGGGCTCTGGGTTACTAATGACGTTATAAAGGCAAGAGCATATGTTGGCTCTCAACAGCCCATTGTCTAATTGGGATGGTTTTAATCAAATATGAATGTACCCGAGCGTTTGCAGCTAATGAAGAAATCCCCTTTTCCAATAAGGACAGTAACGCTGAGCTCTCCACCGGGGCAGCGTCCCGAGAACGCCTCGCATGAGCAGCAGTCATCACCGAGGGCCCGTAGGAGGCTGCAGCAGCATCGCTCGCAGGCCAGTTCATTATTTAAACAGCCCCTAACAGCCCTTCCCAGAGGTAAGCTCAGCCAAATTGTTTTCCTTCACTCCACAAACCAGATACGCATGGCTTGTTTGAACAGCCCCAAAGTTTACTCTGGGCTCTGTTTAAATGCCTTCCACCACATATTTCAAACAAACAGTTCACCTCATTAGGAAGGCAAACAGCGGAGCTGCAGAATACGAGCACTCGAGGAGAAACAGGCAGGGCAGAGAAATCCTCTGCCCGTGTGCAAACACCAGCTCGCCCTGCAGCTCCAGGCAGCATCCGCCTCGCAAGGTCACTTCAAAAGCCTTTCCACAAATACTTCACACGTCTGTGTGTAAGTAAATGATAACCCTGAAGAGATTATCTGCAGGGCTGAGCGCCCCGATGATTATCGCTGCTGCTGCTGCACAGGCAAAGAAAGAAAAGCCGAGAGGTTCGCTGCCCGTCCTGGGGGAGTTATGGAGCTGCACCTCTGCGGCGACCCCAGAACGTCAGCTGAACCTGTTAAACTGGAAAAGCAGCCCTGCTTTGGTAGCCTGCGCTGGGCTCCACAAAGGGCAGCGAGTTTTAGTCTTAGCAACCGAAAGGTTACTGCACTTCATCAGTATTAAAGCAAGCCGGTACAACGGCACAGAGCAGAGCGCTGCGCGGCGGAGCAAGAGCCGCACAGCCAACACACTACCAGACAAAGCCCTGAGCTGTTTATTTCTGGATGAAGCACCCAGGGTGATTCACACGCCTCAGGAGCGCATGACACACTCTCAAGTCCCACACGCGACTACAAAAGGAGGAGATTTAATAAACGACAACTGGACATGGAGTGGGGAGGCTATGGAAGGCAGCCAGGGCAAGGAGGCTCCCATCGCCTGCCCTCCCCTCTGCATGCTCACAGGGCTTTTGGGGATCCTCACTGCTGAGCAGGGAACACACCCTCACAGAGTGCAACGCATCGCAGAACAGAGTTTGCTACCACTCCCTTCAGGTTTCACTGCTTTGGGTCCATCAGAAAGTTTAACCAAACTGCTGGCACTTGCACGCTGGAGGGCAAGCACAGGAGCCACTGGTTACAGGTACAGGCACTCTCACCACGTACAGCACTACTGACATCGTCGGAGCAACCACAGGAGGCTGCTGGGATGGCACCGCTTGGCGTCGGTTATAAAGCACAGGCCTGTGATGGTTCCAAATTTTAACACAGCCTTAACCATAATCTTCCAGCTACCCACGTGCTCTGAAATCCACTCTCAGACAAGCAACAACAAAGCTTCTCAGGAACCGAGGAAGCAGGGACTAGCCTCTCCTGGCTGCAGGCTGAGAGGACTGCGAGCACGCTGAAGCTCTTCCAACTAGCACATACAAAGGAGAGGAACGGATGAACACCTTTGTTAGGGGGAATCAAGTGCTGTTGAGTAGGGGTACAAGTACGGATAAACCTCAGCAACCAGAACACTCGGCTTGCAGGGAGTCAAAGCATCATGCTCAGCTTCACTCAGAGAAAATAACTCAGTCCCATCAAATCAACCACCGTTTCATTATTCATTTCAGTGGAGCCAGCGCAGCCAGCTCTTTAGATTTTATCCTGAGAGTCATTTCTCTCTCCCAGTTCGGCTGCGTTCGAGGTGGCATTCTCAAAAGCTCCAGCATTTCCAGCCGTATCGCGAGGTAACCATCTCAGCTCTCACTGACAAAAGCCAAAGGTGCTGGTCTGAACCAGAACCGCACATCACACCAACGGATCTCGATGTGACCGCGCTGACGCATACAAACGGTACCTGCGTCCTGCCAGGACCCAAGGAGCCCCCTACATTCTGCTTTAGGATGCCTCCCGGGTTAAAGAAGCCTCTTCACGCAAGGACAGCAGGCAGAACGATCCGTTCTGAGCATTTCAGGAGCAAAGCTGAATTTAGGTTGGAGGTGGAAGTACCCCCTCCCCCCCGCCAACCTCGAAGTTGCTGCGTGAACTGGAGACAATAACAGGACTCGCCAGCTCTTTGAGGGGCTCTGATAATACAAGCAATAAATTTACTATTATTATTACAACTGATAACGGCGCCTGAGCTAATGGAACTAAAATATCTTCTAACGCAGCGCTTGCAGGGCTGATAATATTAACCATGAGGTGCCAGGGGCCGGGGATTTCCCTGCATGCCGCACTTGCTGGCGTACTGACAGCAGAAACAAAGACTCCAAACCCCGATGCTCTTGTGGGTTATAAACAAACAATGGGATTTCTTTTTCCAAGCAACTCTGATCCCCTTAGAAGGGTAAAAAAACCCCATTCCTTTCAAGATGTTTATGGCCTGAGGCTTTTCTGATGCAGAGAGGGGAAATGCGGTTTATTTTTTACTGTGTCGCTCCCCAGTCTTCAGCCTGAAGCAGACTGCTTCCACACAAGTGTTTTACAAGGCTTCCCTGAGTCCTCTGCTGCTGCTCTCCGTTCCCCAGCACGCTCAAGCTGCTAGCTGAGATCTGCCTCCCCAGGATGGGGGCACTGTCCGTTTGCTGGAGGGGAGGAGGATGCTGCAGAGAGATCTGGGCAGGCTGGGTCAGTGGGCAGAGGCCAGCGGGATGGGGCTGAACAATGGCAAGGGCAGGGTCCTTACACTTTGGCTACAATAACCCCCTGCAGCTACAGACTGGGGGATGAGTGGCTGGAGAGAAGCCTGGCAGAGAGGCACCTGGGAGTACTAGATCACAACCGACTGAACAGGAGCCAGCAGGGTGCCCAGGTGGCCCAGAAGACCAATGGCATCTTGGCTTGTATCAGCACTAGTGTGGCCAGCAGGACTAGGGATATAATTCTCCCCCTGTACTGGGCAGTGGTGAGGCCTCCCCTCGAGTACTGGGGGAAGTTCTAGGTCCCTCACTTCCAGAAACAGATTGAGGGGCTGCAAACCAGAGCTTTGAGTCCAAATGCAGTACACATCCTCTTGGCACAAAGACAGGCGTTCCACTGTTCAGTGATGAGGACATCACTCACCCTCCATCCCAGGAACACAGCAAAAGCACCGTCCCATCTTTCTGAGTAGGTGCCATTCCTGTCCCTTTCTCTTCCCGGGCCGTGTACAAGCGGTTTCACTTCACCTCCCTCCAACCACAAAAAGCTCCAACGTGGTAAAGAGAACAGCTCAAGCCAGCACTCCATGAACACACAGCAAGCGCTCTCTGAAGACATCCAGCTCTGTGCTCTAGCCCCATGAGACACTACCATGCCTTGTCTTGTCCAAGCGTTGAACTTGGAGTGACATCTCTTTGGGAAAGATCACCTCTCACTTGATGCCCGAGCCCAGGGTCATCCTGGACAGACTCTCAATCATGTGGAATTCAGCAGCCTTCTTGACAGAGGCAAGTGAACAAGCAGCGTGAACAACAGCTTGTGCTCCCAGACTCCCCTCAGTTCCACACTCTCATCAGCCAAGGCCAGATGGCAACAGCAGGCTCACGTTTGGTTGCACAAGCTGCCCTTCAGCACAGGTGCAGAGCCCCTTCTCACAGGCAGACAGGATCACAGTAATGAAGTTACAGTCAGTGCGTTCAGCTTTCTGTCGGTCCACCAAACCCCTCCAAAGGCTGGACCGGGCAGGAGCTGGGAGGCTGCTTCACACCGACCTGCAGATTCACCAGAAGATCATGGGCAGCACAGGGGGGGAGCCAATTACAGCCACCACCAAACCTTCACCAGGGACGCAGTGACTGATCCTGTGGTGAATCCTGCGACAAGCTGAGACCAACAGAAATGGGTTCTGAAGGACTAGCAACTACCACCTTCTCCTTCCCACAGGAGGCCGATCTGCTCCAGCAGAAATTTAAGAAGCTACGACCTCAAGCACCCAGGCTACAAGTTCTACTCCAGGCAGGTGTGGCACGTAACTCCCCAGGACAGGCACAGGCCTCTCCTCCCCTCCCAAAGACTTTGGGAAGGACAAAGTGAGGCAACGACAACTAGGACTCAACAGACCTGAGAATCAGCACTTCAGCACCAGACAGGCCCCTCACGGGCAGCTTGGGGAGGGCTGACCCCGCGTGCCAGGCACATGCAGAGACTTCTTGGACAGGTGGGAAAGCGTCTTTCAAGATGAAAAGCTCCCTGTGGCTGCCTCTGCTTCTGGCGTTCACTCCTGTTTGTATCTGATTACAGATCTGGCGCAGAATCTGCTCTCTGAAGAAAAGCAGTAACTCAAGGGGAAGTCTCCTTTTCAGACAGGGACTTCAGAGAAAACAAGAGCCTCCAAGTTCCTCCTCTCGCCCATCCTGAGCTGCATGGAACAGGGTGGGGATCAGGGGGCAGCAAACCCTCTGAAAATAATCCCCCATGAAGTCTGCTCTCCGCTGAAGGACTTGGCTCAGAGGGGACGGCATCGCCTCTGCACACGTGAGCTCAGCACAGACAGACCCCTGGCTCAAAGCTCTGAGCCTCAGGCAGAGGGAAACTCCTTGCTCCTTGGCACTGAGCGGGTGAAGAGTGTGGAGACCATGCTGGAACAAGAGTGTCGGTAAGGACACGTGCAACTCCACACGTGCACCAACAGCCCGTGGGAACACTGCAATGGGTCTGACTGGGAGCCCACTGCCCTGGCTTCACCCACACAGACTCACCTGACTGCACTGCAGGCTCCTAACACGGTGAGACTGAGGGAGCCTCTCGGAAGAGGAAGCGACTTTAACCAAGCCACACGGGCCCTGTCAAGTGCTGCACGCCGCATTCTCTTCCTCAAGGAAAGCAGTTCTACCAAGACCAAGGCAGCACACTGAGCCTCTGCTGGTGCACGGGAGATGTGGCCAGCACGTGCACATCGGGGAACACTCCAGTACACTCCCACCGCCCCAAAACAGCAAGGCCAGCTGTGCTGTCGCAGGGACTACCCCCTGCAGCCAGAGAAAAGGGCCACGTGGACAATGAGCAATACTGGGGGACCTCGGAGACAGCCCCCCAGAGCTCACCTGCTGCTGAAACAGGTACAGATCTGGCAGGCAGCAACCATGAAGAGGACTAAGAAAGCGGCACAGGAAGAGAGCCCAGAGCCCGGCTAAGGGACGAACAGAGAGAGAAAGGGAAGCTGGCCTCCAGCTGGGATTTTTGTGAATGGGAGGGTGAGTATCATCCACTTCCTCCCAGAATCCAGGGAGGCCAGGCAAAGGCTTTGAGTCCTGTGACTCGGTCACGCTTCAAGAACGCCCAGCTAGAGTTACAGAACCCGATACTTCCCTGGGGTTACCCACGTTTCCCCGCAGCTCCACTTCTTCCTCACATAGCTATGTTCGCACTGAACGGACTCGGCTTCTACAGTCCACGTGTCCAGTCATAAAAAGTGCAAACCTTTGAAGCACACAGCTCCGAATTTATGGGTGTAAAAGAATCTAACGGACCCAAACTGTCTTGGATTTCTGCAGAGGCAACAATTTCTTCTTGCACCACAAAGGGAGAGCAAGGAACAGTACAGGGAGGTCAAGAGGCAATCTCACAGGTACTGCACAGGCTACAGGTCTATCACAGGACAGGAAGGACACTGAGGTGCAACTGGGCTGATAGGGGTCTGGAGAACAGGTCTGCTGGGGAGAGGCTGAGGGAGCTGGAGCTGTTGACCCTGGAGAACAGGGGGCTGAGGAGAGACCTCACTGCTCTCTACAGCTACCTGAAAAAAAGGGTGTAGTGAGGTGGGGTTGGCACAGTGGAAGCCCTAAGAAGTGTCCAGCCTGTGGACAGAAACAACAAGGTCCACAACAGAGATGCTGGTAGAAGTCACAGAAAAAAGGACTGAAGAGTGTGTGTGTCCAAAATAATGCGGAAAGGCTGTGGGTCTGTAAGAAGAGTTTGAAGGCTACTTAGTGAGATAAAGCCCTCGGCACAGACTGATCCTTTTTTGCTGGCAGGTAAACAGGAAAGAGAGCTCCTACCAACAGGCAGAGCCACACAAGACACCGTGGCTCCTCAGCTTCTTTCACAAAGCAAGAGACAGATACCTGTGGATTGGAGCAGCTTTTCCCTACACAGTGCTTTGGAATACAAGAGAGTGCTGTTTAAACCCGATCACCACGATGAGGGATGGGAGCTCTGCCCTGAAATTTGGCAGCTCCTCCACGGTTAGAGCTTACCCATGGCCAGAGCAAGCCTAGCGTTTCGAGGCAGTGCTCCGAGCCAGAGCTCCCATTAATCACTATCGAATCACGGTGCAGAGACAGTGTATGAGAGCAGGGAGGGGGATGTCAGAAGTGAAGTACAGAGCAAGCAGAAAGCGAGAAGAAAAAAGGCACAGCAGCAGCACAAGCTGGGAATACTGAAGCCTTGCTTCTACCACCAGCCCATTTTCAGTTCCGCTCAGGTTTGCATCCTCTTTGCTTGCTCCCCGCTGGTTTGTAACACAGGTCAGCCAGGCAACGTGGCACAACTGGGGGGACCCCAAGTACCCCATAAACTCCAGCTCATTTCAGGATGGTTCTACTCTATTTTCTGGGGGTTTACCTTGCTTGCTTGAGAGTTTATACACACAGAGATAGTTAATTCATCACAATTAAGACAAATTCTCTTCTCTGATACCTTGGGCATCTGATCCTGCTTCCAAAATCCTGTAGCCAAGCAGCTCACCAGAACAGCCTCAGAAGACCCAGTGGAGTGAATCCACACAGCTGCAATGAGCACCACTGAATGCCCTGTTGATGGCTTGCAGATCACTGACCTTGGGGGAAGCCTCAGCGGGTCACCAGCCCAGATGCTGCATTAGGATGCATTTTTAAGAGAAAGACATTTACACTCTATGTGTCCTCTTCAGCAAGTGACCCAAGGTGCACTGAAACAGCCCATTCTCTCCCCGGCTCGCCCCACACGTAGTGAGTCCCAAGTCAGAGCTCTGAGGGACGAGACAGACGGAACATCACAGCCCACACCACAGCCAAACTGAATCGAAAGGCTGCTTTACCTTCCCTACACAAGTTGCACAAATGGGTTTTTCCTGCAGGGCCTTTTTTGCCCCTCGTGGCAATCAGTTAAGATGGCCAACACTGGGCTACACTGGATTTCCCTAACAGAGGGGGAAGAGGGCATGTCAAGCTCCATTCCACCCTAAAAGCAAGCAACAATCAGCTCCTTTCCCGGGGACAATGCATGGCTGTAACCAAGGCATTCACCAGTCCAGCCTCAGGGGTGTTTCTGTGATAAACAGCACCTGCTTTTCCATGAAGGCTACAGAAATGGTTAGTCCAAACTAAACCAACGATAGTGCAGGGAGCAGTGGGTGTCAGCTGGAACACAGCAGGTTCCACACAAATGAGAGAAGGAACTTCTTCACAGTGAGGGTGGCAGAGCACTGGAAAAGGGCTGCCCAGGCAGGCTGGGGAATCTCCTTATCTGGAGAGGTTTAAAAGCCACCGAGCCATGTTCCTGTGCAACCTGATCCAGGGGATCCTGCTCTAGCAGGGGGGTCCCTTCCGATCCCTAATGAGTCTATAATTGGACTGGATGATCTTTGGAGCTCCCTTCCAATCCCCAACACCCTGTGATTCTGTGAAAACCTGTCTATTTATGAGCTTCCTTCGGCAGCTGGTTTCCACGTTAGCGCTATCTGAGTATCAATAGGGATGCAAAAGACTCTGACAGTATCATCAGGCAACTGCTCATGTAACAGCACCCGTGAACATCAAGCAGCTAATGTACCCGTTTGGAGAAGAAAGCTTCCTCACTGACAACAAGTCACTCAAGCTAAGTGAAGCCCCATGCTTGGTTACAGTAAGTGACAAACATCTCAGCATCCTACAGGAGAGCGCTTTCCTTTGATACATCTGCGGGCTTGGCGTGCTTTTCTTGACATACTGCAAAGTAAAGACACGGGACAGGAGGCTTTTGAGACTCCAAAAACACCAAGAAAAATAATGGAGCTCATTACTAAGCACAGTTGTGACTTGTTTGAGGTCTGCTTTTGCTAGTGAATGGAAGGAATGATGTTATAGGGTGAAAGCTGCCAAGTTTCATTAGAGTACTTCTGCGAAAGCTTATGATCTCAGAGGCTACACATGTTAATTTACAGTAGAGTTTGGATTGAAGTGATGAATGTCTATCTAGTGTACACTGAAATGCAGTGTTAAAAGAAAACCAAGCTGCGGCCTTCCTGTTCAACATGCCTCTGCAGATGCTCCAGCACGAAAGCAGAGCACCTAAAGCAGTGGTTACAGCCTCTGCTGGCAGAACGAGCCGCACGTAATTAAACGTCCACTGTAACTGTGCAGTTCATTTCCTAACCCTACACTCACCTATCAGGGTATTATTAGTTCGAACAGTGTTTCATATCTGCTTGATGGGTTAAAGCTGTCAGAAGGTTCTGTCAAACACGAAACAGAGTCGAAGATAACATGAATCTCCCCGTAAATTCAGCTGCACCTTCCCCCCCACCTTTGGCTGAACAGGAGCCGTCAGTGCGTGCTCGCAGCCCAGAAAGCCAACCACGTCCTGGGCTGCAGCAAGAGAAGCACCGACAGTCAGTCGAGGGACAGGGTTCTCCCCCTCTACTCAGCACTGGTGAGACCCCATCTAGAGTACTCTGTCCGGTTCTGGAGTCCCCAAGGAGGACACACAGCTCCTGGAACCTGTCCAGAGGAGTCCAACTCGAAGATTCAGCTCAGAGGGCTGAAGCACCTCCCCTGTGAGCACAGGCTGAGCAAGTTGGGGCTGTTCAGCCTGGAGAAGAAGAGGCTCCGAGGTGACCTTATAGCAGCTTCCCAAGAAGCTGGGGCTACAAGAAAGATGAGGATGGGCTTTTTACATGGGTGGTAGCAAGAGGACAAGGGGAAGGGGTTACAGACTTGAAGGGGGGAGATTTTGGTTGGACATGAGGAAATAATTCTTTCCTGTGAGGGTGCTGAGATGGTGGAACAGGTTGCCCAAGGAGGCTGTGGCTGCCCCATCCCTGGCAGTGTTCAAGACCAGGTTGGCTGGGGCCCTGAGTAACCTGCTCTGGTGAAGATGAAGATGTCCCTGCCTGTGCAGGGGGTTGGAACTGGGTGATCTTTAAGGTCCCTTCCAACCCTGGCCGTTCTGTGATTCTACAGCACTAGTTACCACTTCATTGTTTCCCCTCACCATGCGCAACCCCCGGTCCTGAGCAGCCCTAGCATTCATCCCTCCTGAAACCAGGAGCAGCTCCTCACACTGCACCAACCCCTCTGGACTCTGGGCAGCAGCTGGCCACGCGCTAGTAGAGCCGGTTTAGAACGCAGCACTACTTCACGGCAAGTAGCTGAAAGAAGCTCCCTCTTCTTTAAAAGTCAAAAGTCTGCTTAAACCAAAACTGAACACTGTGCTTCTAGAAACAGAACACAGCCGCGTGTCCCGACGGCTGCGCTGACACCAGCTCAGCCCCTCTCCAGTGCACGACAGACAGCTGGGGAGCAGTCTGCTTTCTGTTACTCACTTCAGCTCCGCTATCTGGAAAAGCAAGAGGCACAGCCAGACAGCGGGAACAGGAATGCCGGTTCGCAGAAAGGACAGTCAGAGTCTCTACACCTGTCCCCAAGTTGTAGGCACAGTCCCAAGGGTTCAGCACTTGGAACCATCTGATTAGCTGCAGGAGGACGTACCAGGCTACAGTGAGGTACTGCACAGCCAGCATGCATTTCAGTGTCAGAGACGATGGAGGGTGAGAGCACAGGCTGCAGGTAAGCAGGAAGTTGTCAGAATGATACTCGAGAGGTATCGTCTTGTACACTGCAGCCCTCAAGTTAAAAACAAAGGCCAGTGAAAGAAGCTGTGCTCACTGGGTCTCCAGGCTTGCCATCTCACCTAGGGATTCACCGCAGCACCGCACGCTTTGCGCACGACACACGTCTTGTTCCATCAGTGGAAAGCTGCTAAACATCTCCTACGTTCCCTATGCTAAACAACACTTAGCGGCTACAGCCGCTGCCTGATTTTGATTTATTGAATCATTTGACCAGAGAACACCTTAAACCACAACAACATTAAGTACAATAACTCTCCATGCCTTCGCCGAACGCCGTATGAAATTAAACAAAACACGAACCGACAGCGCCGCGTTACCCCAGATCTATTCCAGATGGATTAAGTTCACTGTCCGTATTAAACCGACGTTTCTGCTCGGGCTTGACACCGCGTTTCCCCCAAACGAATAAAAACCAACCCAGGCGGCGTTACCATCCCCATTTTAAATCTAAATATTTCTGATGCTGATTATGGAGCGAAGGGAAAATGCTGCAGACTTTTCAACCTCAACAGCTCTGCCTTTCTGATTAGAAAGCATCAGCTCTACATCTGCAAGAAATTTATGAAGTGGACTCTTTACAAATTGTTATGGAGTAATTTGTGCACAGTTAGTTCTTTGTTTAATCGAGAGATCTGCCCCAACCCTGATTGTGTGCTTATTTCCCTGTGGCTGGGAGTGAAGGTTATTTCATTATGCCTTTTGGGAGCAGCAATCTATCTAATACGTTTCTGAATTATTCCAGACTGAGCTGAAGCTGAACAAGAGAACAAAGCCCTGCTTCCATGGCAGAAAGACCAGCCTAACTCCCAGCTGGGAAGATTTAGGCAGAGATTTGTAAGTACAAACACCGACAAAATTTGCTTGTAATTGCATGTATTTGCTCTCCGCTGCGGAGCGCGTACGCTGCTATTTATTAAAACACATCAGCAAGGGCTGCTTATTACTCCCTTCCCAGCCCCTTCCTCCGGGGCTGCAAACAGGGCTGGTTTGGGGGTCCTTTCTTCCTTTATTCTTTCAGAGTTAGAGTGCTAACAAGAGAGGGCAAGCAAACTGAGACCAGTACCGGACGGACGCCTGCTGTTGGCAAAGGTCACAGCCTGCGTCCAGACCATCTCCAGGATTAAACAGAACGCTGCAACTGCTGCCCACGAACAGGCTAGAATACAGAGCTCTCACCTGCTCTAGTCATCGAGAACAAAATCCTCCCAGGAGCTATGCAACTTCCCAAACCTTCAGAAAGCAGCCGAGACACTCAACCTTACCCTTTCAGACCTTCTGCATTCTTGCTACGCACAGGAACGTACACGTGTTGCTCCAGCGCTCCCACGCTCTGGAGGGGCACTTCCTGCACAGCGTTGTGTTCAACCACTGCTGTGGTGTGAAGCGGTGGTGCAGCCAGCACCGATGTGGCCCTTGCTGCCCTGGTCTGGCTGATGTGGTGATGTTAGGTCAAGGGCTGGGCTGGATGAGCTCAGAGGGCTCTGCCAGCCTCAGTAATCCTGTCATTCTGGGCTAAAGCCTTGCTGGGCTGGAGCACTGCTTACTCTGGAGATTACTTCATCCAGAGCACTGGCACCAAGGATCAACACGCTTAATTGTCGAGGTGGGACTCGCATCTAACTGCTACACTGGTGGCTCTTTTGGAAGAGTGGGCTGTTCCCCTGTGCTATCGACTTCTCCAGAAGTTTTGCAAACATCAAATCTGAGCCGCACTTAAGCCACCTTTGAGAGTCCTTCACCTCCCAAAGGTTTACTACCAAAGGGACATGTGGAGAATCCACAGCAACACCTGGTTCCACAGAGTGCCAGGGCCGCCCCCATTTACTCCATCCAGACAGGGCTGCCCCCGTTTATTCCAAGCACAATTTGTTTTCACAGCCTGTTTAACGTTGCTAGGTGACAGCAGTGCACCTAGCGAACACCTCACCTCCAAACCCCTAGCAACTTACAAGTAAAGAAAGGTGTGGCTTTGGACATGTATTTGACTCTGTCCTTGGATCCTCATCAGAGAAGGGAATGCTGGGCCCCCTCACCCCTGAACCCCCTGAACCCTGCTACCTTAACTGACGAGGTTTTGCCCTGGTGTTGTATCAGATTACCAGGCCAGTTTAAGGGGGTGCACCTCCTGGCTTCCAAGTTTTTCTGAAAGCAAATCTTCCTGCTCAGCTTTTAAAACACCCAAAGCAGATTCTCCTGCACAGAGAATTCAAAAGGAGATGTCTGCAGTGCAGGCTGTGGGCACAAATCTCACGTACAAGCTAGTACCTTGCTGGGGAATACATCACCAAGAAGCACTTTGCGTAACACACGACTCTTATCACTCCTCCATGCACAGTTCTTAGTACTCTGACATTACAGCCTCAAGAACAACACACAGGGTTTTCAAACCAACAGTCAGAACTCAGCCTGTCTCCTTCCACTACACAATGCAAGTTTCAACTGGTAATTCCTTTGGGTTGAGGTGAATGCAGGTTAAAGCTGGTAAGAACAGCATGCTTATTTACTGTGTGGGTAGAGGGAGATGTATGACAGCCTGAACCATTACAGAACCACAGAATCATCCGGGATCGGAAGGGATCTCAAAAGATCACCCAGTCCAATCCCCCTGCCACAGCAGGATCACCCAGACCAGGTCCAGGAGGGTTTCAAACGTCTCCAGAGAAGGAGACCCCACAAACCCCCCAGGCAGCCCCCTCCAGTGCCCCGTCACCCTCCCTGGGAAGAAGTTCTAGAATCACAGAATCAGTCAGGGATGGAAGGGACCACAGGATCATCCAGTTCCAACCCCCCTGCCATGGGCCGGGACACCCCACCCTAGAGCAGGCTGGCCAGAGCCTCATCCAGCCCGGCCTTAAACACCTCCAGGGAGGGAGCCCCAACCACCTCCCTGGGCAACCCAGTCCAGGCTCTCCCCACTCTCACAGTGAGAGTTTGTAAGTGGTGGGATTGTATAAACCATGAGACAGGATCACTCCCTGTTGTCACTTAGCAACAACAACTGGATATTAAAATTACAGTTTTCTTCAGGGAATTTCTCCACGAGATCCTGCACTTTGCCCTCCAAGATCCTTTCTTTATTTCTGGGAGGGTTTCAGTAAGGGTGAGGGGGAATGCACCCATCACGTAAAGCTCTAGGTGTGAGCAGAGCTGGCCAGGCTCATAATTGCTCATCTGAGAGCTGCTACACTCACTGCACACCTGACAGCACCTGCATTTTCACTGTGAGGTGAAATGAAGCAATGCATTACAGCACCCGCTATTTTCTCCTTGGTTACTGGCAAAACACACGCTCCCAGCCAAACTGAAGGCTAGATTTTCAAGCAGAAGACTTTTAGAAATCAGAACTAACTCTTTCTAAGTTAGATTATAAGAGAGGGCTCTTCAAAAAGATGCACCCTTCCCAGGAATTCAGGATGCCTCTGACCTGAGTAAGTCACAGAGAACGCTCTTCACTGTCAAATTCCCGAGCAGACAAGAGTTCCCAAAACCTCCTCACAGCAGCTCTGAAAATCCACAGTCTCACAGTGCTGANGAAAAACCTTCTCCTGATGCCAAGTCTAAACCTTCCCCAATGGATGGAGCTTGAGACTGTGACCCCTTGTCCTGTCTGCAGTGTCCAGGGAGAAAAGACCGACCCCCGCCTGACTCCAACCCCCTTTTAGGCAGTTAGAGACAGCAATAAGGTCACCCCTGAGCCTCCTCTTCTCCAGGCTAAACAGCCCCAGCTCCATCAGCCTCTCCTCGCAGGGCTGACCTTCCAGCCCCTTTCCCATTCCAGTTGCCCTTCTCTGGACTCGTTCCAGCCCCTCACCATCCTTCCTGAACTGAGGGGCCCAGAGCTGAACACAACACTCCAGGTGAGGAGTACTTTTATGCACCGCTGCATCAAGCTGTAGTTGACCCCGAGCGGTTCCTGACGCAACACCCCCAGCATTAGCAGTGATTAACAACTACCGAATAACCAATCTCCGCTCTTCAGCAGCGAGAGCGCTGCGGCAATTAAAATCCCTTTGGAAGAGCATCTATAAAAGGAAGGGTTAAAGGAAAATAAGCGATCCCAATCAAACACCAGGCTGACAACAAGCAGAGACTGGGAGCCACTCTGAAAGTCTTTCTAGTTAATTACTAAGGCAGGGGCTCAGCGCATCACACAAAGGTTTTCATTTGTGGCTCTGCCACCAACTTCCTCAGAGATCCCCAACAAATCGCAGTGTCTCTGCCTGTCGGCTGTTACGAACTGGAAAGGGAGCTGTGCACACCACGGCGAACGGAAAGCAGCCCCTCACACAGAGCACGTGGCACCGGGCCGCTCTATCGACCCCAGGAGCTCGGGATCGCATTCTGACAAAATAACCTGGGTGACTGATGAGAACACGCTCCCCTCCCAGCTGCTCTACGCTGATCTTGTTTATGAGCAACCATACTTAGCAAGCTTTTGTATCTTAGAAAGTGCTTTATTCAACACAGGCAATGACTCCTGTCCTTTCTCCCTCGAAAATTCAACTGTGTAGAAAAGGGGCTGTTTTTACCAGGAGCCAGTAAAACACAGAGCAGGCCAGCCAGCTGAACGGAATCTCTTATCAAGCTGTGTCTTATCTGACAGGGTGGGTGGTTTTCCTCACAAGTACTTCCTCCGTGTTCTTACTGTTAGACGGTGGGATCTAATGCTGGCCATACCTGCAAGCCTTCAGCTGTGCAGGATGAGACCTTCTGTTTTGCTGAACAGGCTTTGTCCATCTGCAGAGCCAAGGCCAGACCCCCCGAGGACCAGGGCTTCTGAACATGAAGCTGCTCTTACCCATCCTCCAGGTCTCTCTGGTCAGCTGGCCTGCAGCAGACCCCCACTGTGATCTCCACTTCTCCTGGTTTCCCTTTGATCCTCACCCATGAGCTCTGTCTGTTCTCCTTCCCTCCCCAGGTGGAGCTCCATGCCTTCCAGCTGGTCTCTGATGCAGAGGGCAACACCCTCTCCCTTTCTCCCTTGCCTGTCTTTCCTGTCTGTCCCCATTTATCCCTATGGTCCAGTCATGAGAACCATCCCACTCCGGTCCAGTGGTACCACTGACACACAACCCTGCAGGCACCCACAGACCTGCAGCTCGTCCTGCCCGTTCCCCATGCATTAGCAGAAAGGCATTCCAGACTGGCCCCAGTGGAAGCTGGTTTGCTGACGGGAGTCCCGCTGTCCTCCACATCAGGTACTCCTGACCTGTGGCTTTTTTCCAGACCCAGGGTATCTATTGGTATCACCGGCCNCACTTCTCCTGGTTTCCCTTTGATCCTCACCCATGAGCTCTGTCTGTTCTCCTTCCCTCCCCAGGTGGAGCTCCATGCCTTCCAGCTGGTCTCTGATGCAGAGGGCAACACCCTCTCCCTTTCTCCCTTGCCTGTCTTTCCTGTCTGTCCCCATTTATCCCTATGGTCCAGTCATGAGAACCATCCCACTCCGGTCCAGTGGTACCACTGACACACAACCCTGCAGGCACCCACAGACCTGCAGCTCGTCCTGCCCGTTCCCCATGCATTAGCAGAAAGGCATTCCAGACTGGCCCTAGTGGAAGCTGGTTTGCTGACGGGAGTCCCGCTGTCCTCCACATCAGGTACTCCTGACCTGTGGCTTTTTTCCAGACCCAGGGTATCTATTGGTATCACCGGCCATTGCATGGAATGGCCTGTGGATCCCTCCCCCCAGAAATGTAGTTTCAAGCCCTCCTCAGTCAATTGGAAAGCCTGTGGCCAAAGACATCCTTCCCCTTTTCTGACAGACGTTCCCCATCAGCCCCTAGCAGGCCAGGTTTCCCAAAGGCATTCCCATCACTGAAACAGCCAAAGCCCTGGCCACAGCACCCCAGGTTCTTCTGCCACCAAACATACCCAATACACGAGTGTGTTTAGCTGCTGGCACGGGCTCCTGCTCTTCTCAGTACAACACACCACCACCTCTCACAACACTGTTAGCTTGGGCCACCAAGCTGCTGAGTACGGGTTCAGAAGAGCTAAAGCTAAGGAGTTCTGGTGTGAGACAGCGATGAGCACATAAGCTGTCTATTACCCTGAGAGCAGGAAGTTTCACTTGGCCCGTGAGGGTCACTCAAACCTGTTTTCAATTACCCAGGACAAACCTTCACCTTACTGCGACCTCAGCTATAATCTTGAAGTCACAGTATCACCGTGACTCCTGTAACGCTCGGTTCAGTTAGTGATGCTGCAGAGTCACAGAACGTCAGCGGTTCGATGGGTCCTTCAAAGAGCACCTAGTCCAAACCCCTTCAGAGTACTGCTCCTTCGGAATCAGGGCTGCGTGTCTCGCCACCATCTCCAACAAGCAACCTGTGACAGAACTACACAGGAGCAGGACCCACGACGGGAGGTATCAAGAGGCTGAATGCACTTGTTTCCCACTGCAGCATCAGCCCCAGGGGATGATGCCTTGACGCACCACTGCTACTGCATTGAGCAAGTGTTTTCCATGGGCAGTCCATCCCAGGGTCTGATCACCCTTTCCATGAGGAAGGGCTTCCTAACATCCAACCTAACCCGCCCCTGCCACAG
>VZRI01000788.1:0-21619 GCA_013397515.1 Upupa epops | reverse complement strand
CCCTGCCCTCTCCTCCTGGTGCTAGTTGCCTGGAAGAGTCCAACCCCTACTTGACTACATCCTCCCTTCAGGGAGTTGCTGAGAGGGAGAAGGTCCTCCTTGAGTCTCTACTGCCAGCTGAACACTCCACCCACCCTCAGCCTCTCCTCAGACTGTCCCCCCAGTCCCTTCCCCAGCCTTGTTGCTCTCCTGGACCTGCTCCAGCCCCTCAATCTGCTTCTTGAGATGAGGGGCCCAGAACTGCGCCCAATACTCGAGGGGAGGCCTAGCCAGTGCCCAGTAGAGGGGGAGAAGTACATTCCTAGTCCTGCTGACCACACTATTATTGTTGATCCAAGCCAGGATGCCACTGGACTACCAGGCCACCTGGGCACCCTGCTGGCTCCTACTCAACCACTTGTCAGCCAGTACTCCCAGGTTCCTTTCTACCGAGCCACTCTCCGGCCACTTACCCGGCAGCAATGAGATGGTTTTGGGTTCCGAAGCCAGAAGTGATCGGTCCCCTCCTTTAAAAATGAGAAAGAGGTGCCCACAAAAGAAAAGCAAAGGCAGGACTGCCAGGCGCAGCGGGCTAAGCGGGGCAAGCGGAAGCATGCAATTTACTGCTAACGGCTCAGTGTCTGCAAAGGGCTGCTCAAGCTGTGCTCAACAAAACCTCAGCGAGAGCCAGAGGGAGGTGAAACAGGAAAAAAGAGAAGGCGAGATGTTTGGGTTTATTTTCTGTCAAATGCTGTTAAATACGAGGCACTTAAAAAACAGAGTGCAGTAATGCTCTGTACAGGTGGTGCCTGGGTCCCTGGCCGGGCCCCCACACAGACCCATGCCCGTGTAAACCTTAAAGGCGACTAATCCTCGAGGAGCACTGTAATGATACCTTAAAAGGCTGAACAACAGCAGCCTATCGGAGGAGGAGGCAGTAGCCTGCTCCCAGAAGTCTTTCCTAGCACAGTTACATCAAAGCAAACTGGGACCAGATAGCAGGATTCTGCAAGAATCCCTTATCTCGGTGCTAGCTGATGCTTCTCCTCTGATTGTCTTGAACTGCCACCTGTCCCAGGCATCTTTGAAGGCAACGCTAAGCCTGTGATGGATCTGACCTCCTTGAGCTGAGACTCTTTCATGTCTTTCTTCATTTTCTGCTCTGTTACATTCCTTCCCTGTAACGCACACTACATGAAACAAAGGGAGTTCTCACTCCTTGACTTACTGTCCCCAGCTATTTGAAAGCAAAAAAACAACGTTAAGGATTATATTCCAGCAGCAATGCGGAGCTGTCCTCAGGAGACAGGCCTCTTATTTTTGAGAGTTATAACTAGATGGGCTTTACTCTAAGGGACTTTACAATGAGGTTCAACATTGCTGGGAGCCAAGATATGAAAGCTGCATAGTAGAGATAGCTTAAAAAACAAAAAGGTCCCTAATACAGAAGTACACGGAGAAGATCAGGTTATAAACCGAGCAAGAACATAACCGGGCAGCAACAAGCGTGGAGAAAACACCAGATTAGCGCAGAGTAAGTGCTCGTCCCACGTGGCACACGAGCACCCTGCAACACCAGTGTCCCGCGCACCGCAAGCGATGGATTCTTCCCAGAGTAAAACAAAGAGCTGGCTCATTCGAACGAACAGCGGCCCCGACAGCCGAGCCGCGGGCACCCGCCAATCCACAGCGTACGCCCAGCTCACACAAAGCCATCGGCTTTACCGCACGCCACACCGCACGGTTCTGGCGTGCAAGCACCGATACGCTCCCACCGTCTCGGCGGGACGTGCCTCCTGCCAGCAGGTTATCAGCCAGAATGACAAGGAACCGCAAACAGGGTCAGGGGCTGCCACCAGATTCAATTCCGATAGCTGCAAGAAACTACGTCTCTATGTGTGCACACATACATGTACACACACACAAGCCACTGCAGTCCTACAAATTCTGGGCTCTGGCTTCCCAGAGCTTCACACAGTCAGTTCCTGACCAGTTCTTAAGATCTTTTCTTCTAAATGCACGTCACAGTCAAAAGAGGGGAAGGACAGCAAGGCTGAGCTGCTGCCCGCCAGTGCCCTGCACTGACAGAATCAAAGGGGCACCGTTAGATCCCGGTAGCTGGGGCTCCAGGAGCTATCATGCAGCAGGACAGAAGCAGAAAACACCTCTGCTTTTGATGTTTCCTGAGAAATCACAGCTGGGAGAACGCAATTCACGTAAATGGTGAAATTCTGCACCCAACAGCTGAGCTGGATGCTCTTCATCACACACAGACTAGAAAGAGAGGCATACAGGAAGGAGATGTACAGGGCATTACATGGAAAACACTGTTTTCTGGAGCCAAGGCCCGCATATGTTGCCAGATCAGCCTGGCCTAGAGGCACACTCAGCAGGATTTTACAGCTGGAGATGTCTGCTACTGGTCCATAGGGCATCGTCCTTCAGGAGCACAGAGCTACCTGGCACCCGGCTCCCATAAGAAAACACAAGTCACTTCTCAACAGCCAGCAGAGCTCCTCATACCGGATGGCTGTCTTCACCAGACCGCTCTGTCAACACCTTCCTTAACTACCTTTAGTACTAAATACCTTTAGTATTCTTAACTACCTTTAGTAGTATCCCTGTCTATATCGTTTCCTGAAGGCAGCTCAGAGCTCGCATCCTTAAGGTACGACACATCAACCTTGCATTCTGCCAGCCTTCACGCATGGCCTCATCAGCCCCTGGCCTCAACCCCTCCAGTCCAGCAGGACCCTACACACCTAGGCAGGCCCCACTCATCAGCACAACACAGACGAGATCCCTACAGGCTGTCTGCCCACAAGTCACAGAGAAGGAGAAGGGTCAGGATGCAGAGGCAGTCATGTCTCAAGCGCCCCGTACACATCGGGTCGCCCAGCGTTACACTCACAAACCCAGTACCTCCAATACAGGAGGAACCAGCAGTGCAGCCTGGGTCCTCACCCCGCGTTCCTGGTTGCACAGAGGATGGAAGGCACTAAACACCCAGGGCCTGTGAATCTGTGATTATGTGAAGTAACTGCTGCCTGGGAAGAGATGTGCTGTCTTCCCTGAGGAACCCAGAAACGCCCTCACCAACCAGCAGCTTGGGTTTCATTCAGGTTTTGTGATGCTCACCACGGAGCAGACAAAGCCAGATCAGGGCCCCGGTCTTTAGTTAGAAGGGGTTTCTTCCAGGCAGCTTTATTTTAAGGTACTTGAATACGCAGCACTCAAGCTGACAAATTAAATAAAAACAAAAGCTTTTAAGAGTGGGAGTAAGCACAGACGCCGTGGTCTCAAGCAAACTGAGGGCATCTCTGCAGGTCTTGCTGGCCTTACATCAGCCTTTCCAAATCAAACAACCCAAGTACCAAGCAGCCGAATGATTGTCCAGTGACGTGTGATTAGTGTTCCTCTTCTCCTCCTACTCCAAAAACCTCCACTCCTATCGCAGCAACAACTCATGTTTGTCAATGGCTGGCACCAGTTTCATTGTTAAGAGCCCTGGTGTCGATGCCAACTCAAACACTATCCAGCTCGAAACAGTGCTTCGGTGCCAACAGCGTCCTCTCGCCGTACCACGCCGGGCCATCCCGGTGGAGTGAGCAACTCACAGGCTTTGAGCCAAGGAAACTTCCTCACCCGAGCAGCCCAAGGTCCCGTTAAGAACAACATCCAAGGCAAAGCTAGGGCAAAGCTGGAGGCTTTCAGGCCTTTATCTGTAGGCAGGCTGGTGGAAAACCCCCCCCCCCAACAAACCCCCGCGTACAAAGCAAAGGCAGTACCTTTCTACGCTGAGGACTGACTCGCTGAAGTGAATCTGTTTCAACACACTCTACCCTGTTAGTTGTTTGAGTTGTCTGCCTCCACACTGGGCTGCGACCATCGCCAGCCACTGCCTGCAGAGCGTGCCATATGCCATTACTTCGGGCTCGTTACCATCAGCTACTCGGGCAGGGGACTGGAGGTGGAGAACAACTATGTGCAGCTCCTCGTTTGCGAAATGGAAACACGGGTCCCGGGGAATTATGATTTTAAATTACAGCTAGCAAGAGGTAAGATGAAAGGGTAGAATACAAGGCAACTGGGGATTATTACACTGTTCACTGAAGCCAGCAGCTGTTGACTCACTGCATTCACCGAGTTCTTGATCAGCGCCATGCAGCTGTTGGAGAGAAACGTGTCCGGCGTTGGGCACCGCAGAACACGAAGGACATCGAGGTGTTGGAGAGGGGGCAGAGAGGGCAACCGGGCTGACAGGGGTCCGGAGAACAGGTCTGGTACGGAGAGGTTGGGGGAGCTGGGGCTGTTCAGCCTGGAGAAGAGGAGGCTGAGAGGAGACCTCACTGCTCTCTACAACTTCCTGATGCACTGAGGCAGGTGCTGCCCTCTTCTCCCTAGTGACTACCAACAGGACAAGAGGAAATGGGGTCAAGCTGGGCCAGGGGAGGTTCAGAACGGATCTCAGGGAAAACTTCTTCCCAGTCTGTCAGAGGAGTGTTTCTGCATTTGTCCCCCATTTACTCTATTCCTTGCAAAAAAGTCCAAAAAAGCCTGAACACCCCCCAGACCTCACCCCACACCTCACATTCACTTGAGCAGCCAAATCAAGAGGACTAACAGAGCTACCCTGCTTCCTGGAAAGCTCAGCGTGCAGCAGTGCCAGGAGGCAAATGACCTTAGGTGCCACTGCAGGACAACTCTGTTAAAAACCGGGATCCTCAGGGCATTTGAACAATGTGGAGGTGCACCCGAATGACAGAGCAGTACAGGACCTCAAGTACCCTATCCTACACTCCACATGAACAGGATCCCTTCTTCCCGTGTCACACACGGCTGCAGGGAATCCCACAGCCTGTCTCCAGGGTTAGACGGCTGCACTGACCACAGGTGTACAAGGTGTGACCAAGGAGATGACCTGCTCTGCACCCTGACTCAGCTAGGAGGTGAGGCTGAGAGGTTAAAACATAACTGAGGAAGAGATAGACTGGTGGCATCTTACTCTACATCCCTGAGGCAAGCTGACACCAAGCTGGGGTACAGCGTCAGTGTGCTGGAGCGGAGGGAAGACACTGCAGAGGGACTTGCACAGGCTGGGTCAATGGGCAGAAGCCAAGAGCATGGGGTTTAACAGGGTCAAGTGCCAGTCCCACATTTTGGCCACAATACCCCCTGCAGGGCTACAGACTGGGGGATGAGTGGCTGGAGAGTGGCCTGGCACAGAGACCTGGCAGTACTGCCTGAGATCCAACTGAACATGAGTGTGCAATGTGTTCAGGTGACCCAAAAGGCCAAGGGCAGCCTAGCTTGGATCAGCAGTAGTGTGGTCAGCAGGACTAGGGATGTAATTTGCCCTTTGTACTGGGCACTGATGAAGCCTCCCCCCAAGCTCTGGGTATCTCACTTCAAGAAACAGATAGGTGGGCTGGAGTGGGTCCAGAGGAGCAACAAGGCTGAGGAAGAGACTGGAGGGAAAGGCTGATGAGGACAGGGTGAGGGAGCTGGGTCTGTTTAGCCTGGAGTAGAGGAGACTCAGGGAGGACCTTCTCCCTTCTCAACAATTCTCTGAGGGAGGCTGTAGTGAGGTGGGGATTGGGCTCTTCTCCCAGGCAACCAGTGCCAGGACAAGAGGGCAGGTCTGAAGCTGCCAGGGGAGGGTTAGGTTGGATGTTAGGAAGCCCTTCCTCAGGGAAAGGGTGCTCAGAGCCTGGACTGGACTGCCCAGGGCAGTGGGGGAGTCCCCATTCATGGAGGTGTTGGACAGCCTGGCTGTGGCCCTGAGTGCCCTGGTCTAGCTGACGGGGTGATGCAAGGTCATGGGCTGGGCTGGATGAGCTCAGAGGGCTTTTCCAGACTCAGTCACTTTGAGAGTGCCTGTAGCTTTCAGCTGAAATTAACACTACTGAGAAAGATGAAGGCAGATGTCACTATTGGAATACACCAATTACCTGCGTTCAAAACAAAGCAACCCCCTCCCCACCACACAACAACGTCTTTCAGCTTCTCAACCCCACTACATTCCAAGGCCTTTCAGATCACAGCAGTTCTGCAGCCTGTTGTGCTTGCTGGGGGCTGTTGAAAGTTCCTATTGCATTCTAGGTTTGTATCCCGAAACGTTTCTGCACAGATGCCAATTCTCTTGAAGACCACTATTTTCCCTGCTCGGCTGACACCAGTAATCTGACAGTCCCTTTTATACTAGAAGCTTTCTTCCCCTTTGAGTTTTATTAAAGTCTTTAGAGTCTATTTTTTTCATCTACCCCTCCCTGACATTTGGAAACCACCCCATAAATCACTGTCAGAGAGACTTTTCTCACTGGAGCACTGCAGCCCCACCCCTGCCAACGCTGCAGAGAGAGCTGAAGCAGGACTCACACTTTCAGGGGTATTTAAGAGGCCAAACCACTGCCAAACTGGAGAGCACTGCAACGTCTTTGAAGACTCTGGCCCTCCATCCCTACAAGGATCCCTTGATGACACTCTCCCACCACACTCCAAGAAGGCTGGAGGACAGCTCTCCATAAAAAGCTGCCCAGGTTTCTGCCAAAGAGTGGCAGTGAGAACCCTGGGTCCAGCTTTGGGACTACCCACAAGTGTCTTGGCTGTCCCTCCAGAGTTCCAAGATGTGACAGGAAGGTAAAGAGGAGACACCACCTCCATCTTCCACAAAGCCAGTGGGGACCTCCTTCCATCAGTTCAGCTGCTGGTAGCAACTTGGCCTCTCACTGCCCAGTCTGCCATCACGGTTCAGGCCACGCTGCCATGAAAACTCACTGCTTTGTCACTACTGCATTTTAAAAGAGGCAGTGTCCTCAGTCACGGCTTGCTTTTCTAGAAACAACATCACACCCTTTGCTTCCCCCCTCCTTTTCCCTTTTCTACAGGAAAATGAGAGCAGGGGAACTCCTGTCATTACAAATTAAAACAGAGTACATGAGTGAGCGCACCCAGTGACCCAGCACTGTGTTTTCCTTGCTGTAGCCCTTTGTTCACATTGCAAACTCATCTGGAGATGACACTACCCCTGGGTAATCTAACCCAGGCAGCTCTGCAGGGCCCGATCCTGACTAAGCACAAGCCTAGGCACAGCCACTGGAAACCAAGGACAATCGATACCGGTGGAGGCTTAATCCTGTGAAGCACACAATAAGCAGTTCCCACTTCCCCAGACAGACACAGAAGCTTCAGAACCACAGGAATAAATCCACAATAAAGAGGGAAGGGGGGAAAAGAGTGAGTTTCCTCTTCCACCTACATTCCACACCACCTTTCTGAGATGAAGCAATGGACCAGAAAGAGAATCCTGCCAGAAGGACTCCGGTGTCGACCAACGTTCAGATCAGAGCCCACTGAACTGTCACTGCTTTGTCTTAAGATAATTCTTCAGGCTTTACTAATTAGGTCCTAACTATTTTTCCAGATGAGCTATGGAATCCAGGGAAGAATACCAGCAGCATGTTTTAAATCAGAGTGTTTACATCAGGAGTGTTTCATTTCTCCTGTGAGGAATGACTTGTCAGACAGGCCGTCTCAGCACTGCCATAAATCTGCGTGGGAATTCAAACTGCAGAGTGCCCTAACAAAGGGAAGTTGCTATCTCCACCTCCCCTACTTCAGCCCCACCTACAGAGACAGGCTTTACGTTAAAAAGGGGCTCCAGCTGCTATCACCACCAGTGTTTGGGGAAGCAGTGTTGGAAATCCATCGCAGAAACTCTGTGATGGAGCCCAGTAACTCTGCTCTCTTTGGTGGAACAAGAGGTGGAACACGAGGCCTCCAGCATTTCTGTCATCTGCCCTGAAGCTTTGTGAAAGAGAAACAGCTTTTCAGAAGTTGAAATCTAACCCAGCCCCCTGTCCCACCTCACGTGTGAGCAGTACTACAGCAGCACCTAAGAAACCCTAACAAAAAGGGATGGGAGACAGGAATGTCTTGTTCGGGCTCGTCTGTTTCCCCTTCGTTCTCTTGGAAAGTTTAGGGCTGAGAGCAAAGCACAAGGGTGCTCTCACTCCCTTTTGCTAAACGGTTGAGGGGGTCTCTGGCTGTGCAGAGGGGTCCCTATCACAGTTCATCCCCAGCTGCCTGAAGAGCTGATCCACTTAAAACACAACTGTTACCCTAGCCACACTCTGCAGGACAGCAAACCCCCCCAGGGTTTACTCCACATATATGGCAACTGTTTTTTTCCAGCATTTACAACATCAGTCATTTTAATTAGGAAAAAAGCCAGAACAATAGAAAGGATCCTGCAAGGCAGACCCAGACACACATATTTTCATGTGGAAACGTACAGCACTCAAGTTGTTTCCAATAAGTGCAGCTCCTGGAGGGAACACGCGTTCCACACACGAGGGACTCCAACGCTCTTTCTCCTCACCACAAAAATACACAGCTGTCCTTCCTCAGAAAGAGCCTTTTCACTTTTCCTGGGTTACAGGAAGCCTGCCCACACTTTCACATATGAAGTGGGTATAAACAGAAGCACGCATTAGGCATCTCGGAAAGTCTGCTTCTTCCAACCACAGGGCAACTAAGGAATTACTGCGTGTGTTCACACGCTCCACTACGCTCAACTGGAACAGCACTTCCTACCCACATACCCAGCAGGAAGCAAAGAAGGGGAGGGGAGCCTTGGTGCTGGCTCTTCACCTGTTGCTACACTGGGACACAGTTATGTTGACTTTACTCAGCCTTCTTCACACAGCCCCGTGTGTCAGCTGGAATTCTGGTGACAGCAGGTCTCACCGAGGATGGTAAGTAACACACAGGCACCACTCTGGTGACAGCAGGTCTCACCGAGGAGGTAAGTAACACACAGGTACCACTCTGGTGACAGCAGGTCTCACCGAGGAGGTAAGTAACACACAGGCACCACTCTGGTGACAGCAGGTCTCACCGAGGATGGTAAGTAACACACAGGCACCACTCTGGTGACAGCAGGTCTCACCGAGGATGGTAAGTAACACACAGGCACCACTCTGGTGACAGCAGGTCTCACTGAGGAGGTAAGTAACGCCGCCACCATGACCACGCCAGGAAGGCTGTCTGCTTTTCCTGTAGGTCTAACTGAGCGCCTGTCTGTTCACATGTATTACAGGTAAATCAGAGGAGGATGCCTCTCTGTACATTCACAGTCGGGGGATTCTATACATCAGCGACTGTCACTGCATACCTCAGTGCAGCAGCACTGAGACAGCTGGTGGTTCCCCACGTAATACCTTTCGCTTTCGGATCACGCTGTTCGTGTAAAACCAACTCAACAGTTTCTCTGCCGTCACATGCCGAGCAACCCGTGCTATCTGTTAACTCCTGACATCACTTTTCTAGTGCCACTGGTCACAACACAGACACAACAGCCTCACAAAACCTTGGGAATTCCAAGGGCGAAGTCAGTAAAACAAACCCAAAGGAACCAAACGCTAACTACTCAGGGGTGTTCTCACCAGCCAGCCCTCTTCCTCCGGTGTGAATCTTCACTGCCCCTCTGAACTAGACAGAAGCGGTGAACTGGCAGCTGGTCAGTGCAGCAATCTGCACCAGTCAAATCAGTGTAGGGTTTGTTGTTGGTTGTGGAAGGGGTCTGTCCCACATTTTGCCTCTCCCCAGCTGTGCTGCCTAGAGAGAGACGATTCTGCACCCCTAGTAAGATTCCAGGTGCCACCTGGGGGTCATGTTCACAGACCATCAGCTACAAACAGGGCCTCCAGACCACGAGCTGAAACATTTCCACACACACTGCTGCTCACGAGCAGCTGACTGCTCGGCGTGTTCCTGCCTCTCTGCTGTTGCACATCCTCCTCAGCAGAAAGATGAGTAACTTCCCTAGAGGGACTGAGCGGGACTGTGTAAGAGAGGAGGAGGGTGTAGAGAAACCAACCCTGGAGAGAGCTCAGAAGGTTAGGAGCAAACTTTCCCCTTCAACAGGGGTCTGAACCGTGGAGACAACAAGTGCTCTTTCCCTGGGAATACCTCCGGCCTTATTAACCGCCAGGCTCCCTTTTCTTTTTTCCAAGGAGGTCGGTGAGACTTAGGGTTGTGCAAGACAGACTTTGATCTGCACCCTGATGAGTGAATATTCCCCTTCACTGCTATCCCAACTAATGAAGGGATAAAATTAGCTTTTATCCCTGGCACTTTCTTTAGCAAAAAAACATGCACTAATCAGCTGTCCTCACTAATCAGTCGTCTGGCTAATGACCTTTTGCCTTAAAACACTAAAACTTCTGAATGATGTGGAAGGAGGAAAAAAAAGCCCCAGTGCAGACTGGCCCCTCTTTGTGGGTCTTAAGCCTATCATCTGGAACTGGAGACTGGGAGGTTAAATGGCAAATGTGTATCCTGACCGAGTGATAAATCTATAGTCACAAGGCAACAGCCCTGACACCTCAAGATGTACTTCATTACTGCACAACTAAACGAGTTCTCCCCCCCTTTGCCTTTTTTTTTTTGCAAACTAGAAGCAGATGAAAAAAAAACTGCTTAACTTCCTCACATTTTGCCTGTGGAGAAATCCATTCAACATCTGTGTTCAAGCGTCAGTTAATTTCTTACTTTATTAATGCCTGAGCAGGAATTCAGACATGAAACCGTTTGCCTCCCCCCACCCGACCCTGTAACTTCAGGGGGTAGCCAGGGAAGAAAATTGCAAAACCACTCCATCAGCCCACATACTGAAACACACACGTGAATCCTTAAAACCCCTGCAAAACAAAAGCTCCCGAGAACACGGCAACGAACCCTGCGACCTGCTCCACGCATCCCCACCGTCCCACCGCGCAGCCAGTCCTCCCTCCTCTCGGTACCACCTTGTTTTAAACGAGGGGGTTCAAGGCCTGTTTCATTTTCCTTCTGTTTTCCTTAACAGGGTTTTTTGTTTGCTGCGTGAAGGAGGTGGAGCAACGCAGCCCTGGATGGCTGAGAAGGATTAGCAACAGATGAGGTGTCCCGGGGAAGTTGCTTTGCAGAGGCCTGGGATAACACCGGGCTGCAGCACAACGGCCCCCCGACTTTTACCTTCAAAATAAACCCGCGTGTCCTCCAGACGCCCTCGCGAGCCCCACAGCAATTCCCCCACGGACAGCCCCCGGCAACAAGTGACGCTACCTCAAATTTCACAGCCTTCCAACTTGGCATCTCCCAACAACCAGCCAAACAGGCAGCAGATACTCACGGTAATGGGGGTCCATGTAGCCGTTCCGGGGGTCCATGGTAAAGAGCGTCCCACGGTACGGTACGGAAGGTTCAGGAAGGTGTGAGATAGATCCATGAATCTCCTTCTTGATTAATGAGGCCCTTTCCTCGCTCGACGTGGACGGCTCTTCACTGATCTTGCCGAGGCCTTTCCCACCCTGTGGCTGCATTGTGATCGCGTTCCTTCTCTCTCTGTGATAGGTCTGCCCAGGACTTTCATCCTCTGCAAAAAAAAGAGAGGAGAGGGAAGGAAGGGAGACAGAGACACACACACTTTTAGCCCATTCATAGCAAATGCAACGAACTTCTTCCCCCTCCGTCCTCATCCTCACTACCCTCCTCCTCGCAGCGGAGTCTGAAGCAGCAGGTACACATGTGGCTATCAGAAACGGTCTGGGAAAACCGTCCACCCGAGTGGGCAACTGTCAAGCAGTAGATCATCATCACCCGTGTGCTGACACTTCTAACAGCACAGGATCACAGGAAGTTTGGGTTGTAAGGGACCTCAAAAAATCACCCAGTCCACCCCCCTGCCTCAGCAGGATCCCCGAGATCAGGTCACTCAGGGCTGCGTCCCGGCAGGGTTTGAAAGCCTCCAGAGCAGGAGGCTCCACAATGCCCCCGGGCAGCCTGTGCCAGGGCTCTGCCACCCTCACTGTGAAAATGTTTACAGGGAACTCCTCTGCTCCAGCTCCTACCCACTGCCCCTTGTCCTGTCACTGGACACCCCTGAGCAGAGCCTGGCTTCACCCCCCTGACACCCACCCTTTCCATACTGATCAACATTCATGAGGTCACCCCTCAGTCTTCTCCCAGCTGAAGAGACCCAGCTCCGAGTCTTTCCTCATCAGGGAGATGCTCCACTCCCTTCATGCTCTGTGGCTCTGCACCAGAGTCTCTCAAGAAGCTCCGTGTCCTTCTGGAACTGAGGGGCCCAGAACTGGACACAGCACTCCAGATGCAATCACACCAGGGCAGAGTAGAAGGGGAAGAGAACCTCTCTACACCTACTAACCACCCCCCTTCTAACCACTGCCACTGGCCTTCTTGGCCACAAGGGCACATGGCTAGTTCATGGCCATCCTGCTGGCCACCAGGACCCCCAAGTCCCTTTCTCCTACACTGCTCTCCAGCAGGTCAGTCTCCAGCCTGACCCGGTCCCTGGGGTTGTTCTTGCCCCGGGGCAGGACTCTACACTGCCCTTGCTGACTGCCATCCAATGCCTCCCTGCCCAGCTCTCCAGCCTGTGCAGGTCCCACTGAACGGCAGCCCAGCCCCTGCTGTGACAGCCACTCCTCCCAGCTGTGGGCCACCAGCAAACTTGCTGACAGTGCACTCTGATGCCTCATTCAGGTCGTTAATGAGCAGATTGAAGGGTACTGGTCCCAGTACTGACCCTGGAGGGACTCCACTAGGTACAGGCCTACTACTAGACTCTGCCTCATTAACCACCACCCTCTGACTTCCATCCTGTAGCCAGTTCACAATCCTCCTGACTGCCTGATCATCCAGACCACTGGATCATCCACTGCCTCATCTTAGCTGCGAGGATGCTGGGGGAGACAGTGCTGAAAGCTTTACAGAAATCAAAGTAATCCACATCCCCTGCCCCACCACCACCTATCCACCCGGGTATGTCCTCTCAGGTTGGGTAAGCACTACTTCCCCTCGGTGAAGCCGTGCAGACTGCTCCTGGTCACCCTCTTAACCTTGATCTGCCTAGAGAGTGCTGAGAAGTTTCCAGGGCTAGAGGTGAGGCTGACCAGCCTATAGCTACTTGGGTACCTTCCTGCCCTGTCTGAAGCCTGGAGTAACATCTACAGTCTTCAGGCATCGCTCTTGTTCCCTGGGACTTAAAGATGGCAAGAGAGCAGCCTAGCAACGACAGCATTCATCGCACAAGAACAGACACAGGCCTGCTGCTTGCTTACCTCTGGGACAAGGAGGCTGGGAGTTTGAGCTGTGCAGTGGGGAGGGAGAGGATGTTTGTCACAAACAGGAGAAGATGAACCCCACCAGCTGGACCTAAATCAAATCCACCCACCCACCACTGCGCTCTGCCGCCCAGCTCCAGTCCCTGGACCTCTGATCACACGGGAGGCTGGAGCCTTGCAGGAAGGTGGTCAGCGATCAGAACTAAGGTGGGCTACAATGAAGTGGGTAATTCTACTCAAGATACAGCACCAGCATCAGACAGATGTGAGTGAGACCCCAGCTCTGACAGTGCCATCCCATGACAGCGTGTGCAGGGCAGCTGGGCAGTCTCCCTCTTTTCCCCACACCCCCAGTCAAACCCAACAGTTCTTAAATGAACAAAGGGAAAAGAAAACAATTAGGAGGGTCAAGCTCAAGCCCTGGTCTGGAGTAACTCTGGAGGCCTGTGGTACAATTTACGAGAAGCCCTGACCGCAGCTCCACCAGCCAACTCCCCTGCAGACAGCTCCACACCAGGTGCTGAACCAGCCCTCTGCTACCACTGTGAAACCCGTGGTACCCTGCCAAACCAAACGGTTCTGCTCCTCTAAAGCCAGATGCAGCTTCCCAGGCACAACACACACGCCATGTGGTGAAGGGGTTGCACCAGCTCCATGGGTCTTTACTGCAAAGTCTCTCCTTGAGCACTATGACTGCTTGAAAGGACAGAAGTTCTGCTGAACAAGCCCGATTACTGGCGATAATCGCCGGCCCACGCCCGTGTCACAAGGGCAGCCGTGGTCCACCAGACATGCCGCACGCTGGTGTACACCAGCACGTCTTCCCAAAGCACTGATAAACACACTTCAGAGCAGCAGCTGCTCAGCAGTTCTGTAAGCAGTGAAGAACCTCTGACTGGGCACAAAAGAGGTTAACTCGGAGGAAATGCAAACATGCCCAGGAAATCAAAGTACGGCATCCTCACTCACCCCGCCACCTCCTGCAGGCACCAGCAGTCCTGGCCGGCTGGGGAGGTGCCAGCAGACTGGAAATCAGACAGTGTAACCCCCAGATACAAGAAGGGACAGAAGGATGATCCGGGAAATTACAGACCTGTCAGTCTGGTTCCAGACCCAGGGCAGCTGATGGAACAGATCATCCTGAGCTCCCTTTGTGCTACCTGCAGAACAGCCAAGGGTCATGAAGGTCAGGTCCTGTCTGACTGACCTGAGCGCCTTCTGTGACAAGGTGACCCACTCACTGGCTGAGGGAAGAGCTGTGGATGTTGTCCCCTGACTTCAGCAAGGCCTGTGACAAGGGTTCCCCACAGCCTTCTCCTGGAGAAGCTGCTGCTCCTGGCTGGGAGGTGCAGACACTCTGCTGGACTGGAACCTGGTTGGATGGCTGGGTCCAGAGAGCTGTGTTGGACGGAGGTCAATCCAGCTGGTAGCTGGTCACCAGTGGTGGTACCAGGGTTCAGTGCTGGGGCCACTCCTGTTTAACAGCTTTAGTTTGGATGAGGGGACAGAGGGCACCCTCAGTTTGCAGATGACACCGAGTTGGGTGGGAGTGTCGATCTGCCAGAGGGTAGGGATGCCCTGCAGAGGGATCTGGACAGGCTGGATCAGTGGTCCAAGGCCAGCTGTAGGAGGCTCAACAGGGCCAGATGTCAGGACCTGCACCTCAGCCACAACAACCTCCAGCAGCACTACAGGCTTGGGGAGCAGTGGCTGGTTCAGTGGTTGAAGGTTATCGGGTGGACGGTTGGACTTGATGATCTTGAAAGTCTTTTCCAACCTTGATGATTCCCCGATTGTGTGAATGTTCTACTCAGCTCTAGAACCCACAGACAAGGAAGGGCTGCTGACAGCGGTGCCAAGACTGGAGATGTGAGAGGCCAGGGCTAAATGCCTACTTGTATCTTGCCCTGGAGTACACATTCACAAAGCCCCAGCCACCAATTCACCAGGAGACATCAAGCCTGACACCAGCGTAGCGCAGGCGATTTGCCCTCCTTCCTATCAGTGAGGTTAGACACGGGCTCACACTTGCAGATCCGTGGTGCTGCATTTTGGCTGTTACACGCATGAAGTAGCTACAACAGGGCTCTGAACGCGGCGCTCGCTAGACTTCTCCCTGCCTCCCCTCCTCTCCACCAGCAACAGAAAGAAACCCCAGCCGCACAGCCCATTGAGTGCTTAATTATTTTTCAATCTCCAGGTATTACAGCAACCAGGGCCTGCTGACTTATCAGCATCTTCCAGAGACTGAATTCTTTTTACAGGCAGCCAGCGGTAATTCTCCACACGGAGCACTTCCAGTCTCGAGTCTGAAGAGAAAGAGTTAATGGAAATGGACAATAACACTGCAGACTCCAAACCCTCTGCCCTTTCCTACTTTTTATTAATACGCCCTGGCACCGGTCCCCGCTCGGGCTTAGCGGCGTTTAGGGTTTCAATTCTTACACTAAACCTGGTTTCAGTTAGAAATCTGCAAAAAGGAGCCTCGAACTGCAACCCTTATCTGAGGCTTTCAGAAACTGTTTGTGTAATTAAAGCAAACAACTCAATCACCCCAAAGTCACACTTCCCACAACGCCTCCTCCAGCCAGAGCCTTTCACGCGACATTTCAACACGGAGCGAACTTTCACTGATGGGATACAAACTCCTGTAAGAACAGGAGACTCCGCTGCATTAGAACCTGGACAGACCCTGAAGCAGAGCAAACCAACTCACGCTACCACGGCGTGGAAAGCAGCAAGCCGGGTGATTTGTGGGGCTGCATAATTAACCTAAGGATCAGAGAGGACTGCAGCTATTTTACCCTTCCATATAAAGATAGTGTTTGGTAAAGCTGCCATCCTTGGAGACAACAAGAAGCTGGCATCGGTTTGCAGGCTGCGCTCTTGCTCTTCCCTTTGCAAGAGGCGAGGCGTGCGTCACGAATCGCGGCACTACCGACTGCGAGGGGAAAACACCGATTTTCCAAACTGCTGGGTGAAACCCAAAACCTCGTCTGAAACGAGGGGGAAAATGTGTTTCGTTTTAATGAGCTCTCCTCTGGCTCCCTCCCCGAGAGAAACAGCGAAACAATGAGGAAAGCGGTAGTTTTCCTCTCGCATCGACCGTCTCTTTCCCCACCAGGGAATGAGTGCCACGTGCTGCTGGGAGTCCAGACGTTCCTGGGCGCCGTCTGCCACGACAAAGAGCAAAAACCGGGGTTTGGGGGGGCGTTGCACTAAACGCGAGGGCACTGCCGTAGGGCGTCACACTCGGCAGCCCAACCTCTCGCCAAGCGCTCCCTTCGCACCCCGCACCGCTGAGCTGCTTTTGACGGGGCGGATGAGAACCCTGACAGTACCCGTGGCTCCAGGACAGGAGCAGGCAAGAAGTTCGCAGGAGCGCCCCGGGCACCGAGCAAACTCCTCCTGCAGTAACACGGTCGACTCTCGCGACGGCAGCGAGCCACTCCGGCACGCCACAGGCAGCAAGGCTGTCCAGCCCTGCTCTGTTCCAGCTGAATGGCTCAATAAAGTTTTAAGAGCGAGCGTGGACAAGCTGCACCGCTCTGAATTATTGACAGAAACACAATGTCCACCATGGCAACAAGAGGGGCTCCACAGCAAAAATGTAAGCGAACGGGCCCCTTCGCTGGCAGCATCTGCCAGTGGGGTTTACAGCCAAACGAGACAACTCCTCCTGCTCTGCTCACGGTGCAGAAGGGGATAGGTTTAGGGTCAAAAGAAGCATCTCATTGACTAACACCTTGCAGAGAGGAGAATGCCAAAATTAAAGGGACTGATCAGCCCTCTCGTCCACCTGCTTCCTGCAGGTGGGTAGTTCATCTCACCTTTCAAGTAGGTAAGAGAAGGAGCTCAAAGAAAGAAACAAGAGAAGTGATCGGGCCCCAGAAGCAGTCTGCTTAAGCGTCCCTGTACGTCTACCCCAACACCTCCAAGCACCAAGAGTTTTTCTAGGACTGGGCAGCTCACCTGAGCAAACTCACTTTTAACTTTAAGAAGTGAAAACTCTGAACAAAGCGAAACCTAAAGCAAGAACCCCTTCAACTGTCGCCACTGAGCTTTGGATTCTGCCTTTTTGACTGCAGACCACAACAAAGTTTTTTAACTTTGGACCTCTTGAGGGCAAAACCACGAAGTTCAAAGCTGTCGATACACGACGGAAAAACATCAGTGAAAGTGCAGTTCAGAGACCCCCGCGTAAACGAGACCCCACCAGCCCAGTCAGCCCAGTTAGGTACGTGCTCAATTTTGTCGCTGCGTTTCTGCACGCGGCTTGGGGAGGGCATCGCTGCCTCGCGTGAGACCTGCTGATGCACTTCAGCTGGGTAAGAGGAAAGACAAGAAGGTACTTACAACTCAGTCCAAGAGACCCTGGCTGATACTCCCTCCACGCTCTTCTCTTGACCAAGATTCTCTGGCTACCAGGACATGGGCATTCGTCCCCCTCTTTTCCTCTCTCTCCCTTTCCCCCCCTCCTCCCCGTTTCCCTCCCTCTCTCTGAGAGTCGGTGCTTCTTCCATTAGAGGAATTAAAAGTGGTCGGTGCCATGCTAAATTTAACAAGCTCATTAGTATTCTCCCCGTGTGCTTCCTAGTGAACTCTCCCTATTCAAGCAGCTCTCTCTAACCGAGGGGTCAGGCGGCTAATCATTAAATCAAACTAATGTCACCCTATCACAATCGACCTAAGAGAAGGAGGGTTTATTATTTAAGTTTATGCTAAATAAACAGTTTTACAAATGGTCTCTAAGCAAGGTCAACAGCAGCTTCAATTACAAGACAAACTTAACAAGAGTTGCTATAAACCAAGTGCTCCATATTGACCTAAGCTCAAGCTCAGCCCCGCGTCCTGCCACTAGCAGGCTGGTACAGGAATGCATATTGTAAAATAAAGGAAAGGGTAATCTTTTCTTTGCCAGAATTTGTGACTGCACAGAGACTGCTCATTCACCTCTCCCCAACCAGCTTGCTGCTCAGCTCAATTCACCCCACACAAAGGCTGAAGACCAGACCTCAATGGACCGAGTGAAACATGTTCAAAACTAGGCTCTCTATTGTGACTGAATTTCTTAACATCTTTTCAAAAAGCGGAGAATGCCTTGAGGCTAAAGGAAGAAACAGGCTAATGGTGAATTGGGAATACTGAGCAAATTTCAGAGCCCTTTCCTCCTAGCTTTTGAGGTTGAAAGCAAGCTCTTTCCTTTCAAGTTTCAAAGTCCTTTTTCCTCCCGCAGTGTCACAGAAGGATTTGAAAAGAAGGTAATTGTGCTCACAGTCCCCCTGATCAGAGCTTACGTCCTATTTCTGGTATTTCAGAATACTTCTTGCAATAATGGTGCATATAGCTCAATCCCTTAACCGTCCTGCACTCTGCAATTGCTCATTAAATGAACAATTGCTGGTATAAAATGCCTTTTATGTTCAAGGTCTGGATATAAGATAAGCATTCTAGTACTCTAAATTTGGTTTACTAAGGAAACTCTCCATCATTAGATTACAAAACTGAAGTCAGAATATCAGTCTTTCCCAGAAAAGTAGCATTTCAGGTTGTTGTGAGCCAGCAGGAAGGGAGGGGGATGGAATTTAAAACCATCCACTACTTAGCATCTTAACTGAACAGACACCCAAGTAAGAAAGCAATTCCCCTTGCGTTTAAGAAGGTCTTCCTTAAAACAATAACACAGAGCAAAGGCCAGGCTCAGGAGGACATGTACCCTCACGCACACGCTGATCACCGCTCCCTGGACACCGTAGGCAGAAGGAAAGGCATCGCAGGGCTGCACCTGCCTTCACACCCAGGGTGCTCTGTGACCGCAGTTCTGCTGAGAGGGTCAGCACCGCTGGTCCCAAGTTTGGGGTTTCCTGCATTTGGAGCCCCTGCACGTGAAGTCGCCCTCTGGAAACACTGGCATAGACACGAAGCACAATGCTCATCATCTGATGTAAATACAGGCTCCGAGCGTACGAGGGGCTCCAAGCCCTGTCGATAACAAGCGCGGTGCTCACTTCATTCATAACGCCTATGCGCACCTTGCTCCAGACTCCAGAAATAGCTGCCATTATCTGAGCTCCCCGTGGAAAACGTACAGATCCCTATGCCCATTTGTAAAGGATTTTCAGCTTAGTTATTTCGCCATTACCATATGTATAGTATTTTCCAGGCACTGATTTGTGACCTTTGGAATGTGAACACACAGCTCTTCTGTGTTTGTTTGGAGGAACCAGTCATATTCCGTTTTTTGTCATCAGTAGCACTCGCTGGAAGAGAAAGGACTTACTGGAGAGGCAGAGAGGCAGACCCCATCCTGACAATACCGATGCAGCACTCCATCCATCCCCCCCACACACCCATTCTTCTCCAAAGGAGGCAGGTGTTCATTTCTGCTGCACCTACACCAAAATTCTGCTCCTCTTGAAAGTGCAGAGGCAGCCAGAGTGCATCAGTACAGCTCCTGTGACTTCCGAAACAGCCTGATCACGCAACCCCTATGCATCAACGGAGGAGACAACCCGGGGCTGGTACAGAGCTCACGCAGCTCCAACACGAGGCAGTTCAAAATTCAGGTGAACTTTCTCAGTTACCCAGACTAGAAAACACTGACTAGCAGTGATGTCTCTGCCTCAGATTCTTGACCATCCAGTAGGTGCTTCCCCAACAAAAACCAAGTGGCTGAAGTTAGACACATGTGAGATAACACAATCACCAAACTGACTACACAGAGTCAGTAAAATCACTCACGTTTCAAGTTCACACAAGCAAACACCTTCCAGGCTGAACTACAAGTACACACCTACAAACACAGCACCAGGGAGAAGCTGAACATCTCATCTCGGCTAAAAAACCTGAACCTACTTACAGAACACAGGAGATAGGGGCAGACACAGCCACCTACACGCAAATGTTATGCAACTCTCCTCGTCAGCCCTGGGACTTCCACCTGCAGAAGGCAGACTAGCAGGGAAAAGGTAGGGCTGGGCTGTCTCACACCTCATCCTGCATCTCATCACGGGGGACACGTGAGCTGAAATACACGTAACGCCCGGGCACACGTCTGAAGGTGCTGTCCTGACGCTCACGCCATCCTGACACTTTGGACCCAGCTGCAGAAGCTGATGCTGGCTGCGAACCCAACTCCAGCGGGATCCTGTTGGCAAAGTTTGCCTTCAGATGCCCAGCTGAGTGGCCAACCAGCCAGTACACGGAGCCTGAGGGCCAGATCGCAGGGGCTGTGAGCTCAGGGAAGCCAAGAGGGACTAATTCTCAGCCACTCAGCTCAGATGCCCAAGAAGAGGAAGCCTCACTTCTGAGCAGCCCCCTCCCAGCCCATTCCACACAGCCTTTAAAAGGATGAAAAACTGATATCAGAACAGCTGAAAAGCATTTTCTCCCTTCCCATCCTCAACACTAGGTGTTTTTCCCACGGCAGACAGCAGGGTTCTGCAGGGATACCCAATACCACTGGTGTGCATAACCCCCAGCTCTCTGGTTTAGGTGCTGGTGGTGACACTGACTGCTAAGGGAGAAACACTAATCACTGCACACAGGTACCGAGCAGGTACCTTCGTAGAGCCTACAAGGTGCAAGCCCTGCCTGCTTGGCTTGGGCCACAATCCCAAAGACTCAGTGGCACCACGCTGCAGAGCAAAAGGAATTCAGCATGGGAAACACTCCGGGAGCCACCTGTACCTGGGACACCTACTGGAGACAGCAGTTAGGCTGTGGGAACGCTGTACCACTCACCTGATGAGAAGAGGATGCTGGATAGTAAAACTACTTTACCAGGGGCCAAGACAAAGAAAGAAGCCTTAGCACAAAAGGCATTTCAACCCAGACGATGTAGAAGGGGCAGAATTAGCACACCATGTCATCTGCCCTTCTGCATTTGCAGAACCAGCAGGCAGGCAAAACCACCTCCCTGATCTGGAAAACTCTGCACTGCGATTGCTCAATAGCATTTTCCACCTCCGCTTTCAGAAGGGTTCCACCCCACAGACCTCTGCAAGCCACCGTGCCACCACCTCAGCGAGACTACAGCATCTGTTCCACGCCTGCTGGTCAGAGCTTTGCACCTTAGGAACTCCTCCAGCACTACTGCTTTTCAACACCTAGTGCCTTCAGAGAGTCAGGAGGCTCAACTGTAACGTAGGGAAAGACAGCTGTGGCCACTGGGATGTGACTATTGGCAACCGGGCCACTTCTGTGAGGGGAAAAAGCTACTCAGCCTTTTACAACAGACTCCAGAGGTTCCTGATGAAGATCCTTCTATTAGCCCATTATTAGACTGTTAGTCACTGCTTATCCGGGGCAGGCTAATTAGTTACATCAAAGGTGCTACAATAAATCCCCAGGAGGGCTCTAGGGAGGGTGAAAAAACCCGTTTCTCAACAACCTGAGCGTGTTTCTGCCTCTCCGAGAGCAACGCGCTCACTTCACTCGGATGCTGGGCATGTATGCTGTGATGCTGTCACCTTACCAGCCACCAGCAACACCGGGCCTTGAAGCTGCTTTGC
>VZRI01000786.1:43192-53464 GCA_013397515.1 Upupa epops | reverse complement strand
AGCCGTTCCAGCCCCGCCTGGCTGTGTTCCTGTGCCACTGGGTCTGGGTGACCCTGCTGTGGCAGGGGGATTGGACTGGATGCTCTTCCCAGGCCCCTTCCCATCCCTAAGGATTCCAGGATTCAGCTGTGCCCTCGGGACAGCTGGGTTAATGCTTGCACTGGATCTTGGAGCTCTCACCCAGCCACAATTCCAGCCGAGTCCACACCCGGGAGAACCTCTGAGCATCTCCAAGCTCTGAGCCTCGAGGCGCAAGGACGAAGCCGCTGGGACCACTCCCATGAGAACCATCTCCTTTTTATTTCCAGTTCCACTGGTCTTTGTTACCTGACGGCTCCAAAAAGAGGGCAGAACACGCAGCGAGGGCCAGATTTACTGGAGTGTTCCGGGTGGCAACGCTCCGAACCGGCGAGCTCCGCGGTGCTCAGAGGGCAGAGGCAGTTCCAGGAGCTTTAAGAGTCCTAGAGGAATTAGCAGCGTTGATTTCCCGGCCGTAGGGAGCGGAGAAGAGAGAGGGGAGAGCAGGAACTTGGGAGGATGATCCACTTGCTGGCGTTCCCAATCAAAGGCGTCGGATTGTCGCTCCTCTCTGTTCAGAGAAGAGAGAACATCGTCATCAAAGCTCAAATAAGAGTCGGAAGCATCGCTCTGGGGCTGCTTCACGAGCGACCTGCTGCAGGAGCGGGCGACAGAGAGGGATGAATATGAAAGCAGGCGACTGTTTCTAGGAGATGAAGACTGCGGGGATGAAAAGGAAGGATCCCTCTCAGCAGAGGACAACTAAAGGACGGCCTGAGTTCCGGGGAGAGACGTTCAGGAAGGGTTTTCTTACCCTTCTTGCTGTCGGGAGAGGCTCTTCTCGCCACGCTGCTGAGAAGGGAGCTTTTGCAGGTGAAGGAATAGGATGGGGTTTTGCTTCTCCTCTGGGCTCTCTGCTGCAGGGAAAAGACAACGACCCTTGAGAGGAGAAGGATCCTATTGAGCGTCACCCCGAGAGACCCCCTGGCTCTGGAAAGTTCCCTTTCCACATGGGAGGGGGAAATAAAACAGCAAAGCAACTGCTTTCCTTCTCGTGGGGGTAGAAGGAGGGGGGGTTCAAGCGTTTTTAATCCCCTAGGATGGCCGGGTTCCCTATCCTTCGGTTTCCTTTGCTCTGGGTTCCTCCTGAAATTCCTAAAAGAGCTGCCTGGGATTTCAGCAGCATTCCTTCTCCAGCTGATTGTTCCCTCCTTTCAACACCACACGGCCACCCCCCCGTGTGCTGGGAGAGCTTTGCCGCTGGGTTCTCGCTCTTTTCTACCCTCCCCTTTGCTTTTCCCTCCCTGGGGCCGAGTCCATCTGCTCCCGTACCTGGAATTGCTGTCATCCCCCTGGAATTCCTTCCCCGCAGGATTATGACTTCAGGTGGAAGGAGGGGGAGAGGGGTGGGGAAAAAAAAGCAGCAGCCACAGCAGATGGGAACAAAGATCCCCGCGATCCTCTTCTCATGCAAATGCAGCGAGGAGGAGGGAAATGGAGGAGGGGGCTCTACGATTCCAATCCCAGCGGCAGCATCGCGGCCCCGGTGACAGCATCACTCTTCTTCTTGACCCAGCGGAGGGGTAAGAGGAGACCTCGCTGGGAACAGAGGGCAAACGAGGTCACTCCTCGTGATTGTTTCCTGAACGAAGTGATTCTGGAGGGAGGAAGCCCAAAGCATCGGGGAGACGGTCTGGGTTTCAAACAGGTGGCAGAGGCACCGCTACGGCAGGTGCGGAGCAGCACAAGGTCGAGTGTTCCTCGAGCAGTCACCCTCATTTATGCCCCTGCCAGCAGCCAGAGGTGTTGCAGTTCACTTGGAGACAGTCTGGAACCCGCTAGTCGCTTTACACCCCGGGTCTCGTTAGCTGGAAGCCCTTAATTAGTCAATTAGAGCCTGTTCTCACCTTCTCAGGCTTGGTCGTGGAGTCTTTCCACGCCAGCTCTCCCCAGTCACCCCCAGCGGCTCCTCTGCAGCCCCTAGAATGGTTCAATCCTCACTCCTTAATGAAGAGAGGGACGAAGGACCCAAGCAAAGCGCTTAGCAGAGCTCTGCTTCACCCAAAGCCCAGGGCCTCACCCGAGCTCACTCGCCTTTCCACGTCCTCCTAGTTCTCCACCTCGGGCTCCAGCAGCAGCTCCACCCCGCAACCCTGCTCTGCTTCGTGTTTCAGAAAGAGATCAACTCAGAGCCTTACCCAGTGGTTTCAGTCACACCAGTAACCCACCAGGAGCTCCCAGCAGCCACTGGAAAGGAGCTCAGCCACCCCGGGGCTGGTTGAGTCACCATCCCAGCCCTTGCTTCACAGGCAGCTGCGTTGGACTTCTCCAAGCTACTTGATTCCACCGTAGGAGACTCAACCCTTCCTGAGCCTCTCAGAAGGCAGCAGCTTCAGGGTGGCTGCAGCAGTAGCAGTTGCTCTCGAGGCCTCTGCTTCCTCGTCTGTGTCAGCTGAGGACTCTTTAGGCTGCTTGGCTCCTTTCCGGCGAGCTGTCATGTCTCTGTAGAAGACGAGGTGTTCGCGCTGCTTTTTATACCCAACGAAACGTGAGCTGGGTTATTCTGCGCCGGCTGCGAAGCGGAGCGGCCCGGGGGCTGTCAATCTCCATTAGATCCTTTAAGAACGTTTTGTCAGGGAAAATCAAGCAGCAACTGGGGGCTGCTGCTGTTCTCATGCCTTCCGTGGCAGCGAACCAGGCCGCGCTCCTCGCCGCCCCGCGGTCCTCGGCTGCCCCGCGCTCCTCGCTGGGCTTTTCAACCTCCGGCGTCGAGCTTGACCTCTCCTGCTGCAAGGTTCCTCCCGTCCCATGGCTTGGTCCTGGGGAGAAGAGGCCAGTCCCCGCCTTGCTCCAACCTCCTCAAGCTCAGGAAGCTGTGAAGAGCTAGGAGGTCTCCCCTGAGCCTCTTGTTCTCCAGTTCCAGCCCCCCACACAGCCGCTGCTCAGAGCACTGGTGCTCCAGCCCCTTCCCCACCTCTTGCTCCTCTCTGGATGCACTCCAGCCCCTCAGTGACCTTCGGAGCGGCCCAAACCTGACTCAAAGATCCAAGGCAGAGCCCTCCCCAGTGTCCAGTACAGGGGGACAGTCCCTACCCTCCTCCAGACCCCAATTTCACCTCAATGAAGCCTTTCACTCCAGGGCTGGGCTGGATGGGGCTCCGGGCAACCCGAGGTGTCGCTGCCCGGGGCAGAGAGGTTGGAACCGGGTGAGCTCTGTGGTCCCTTGCAGCCCAAAGGGGTCTGTGATTCTACAGAGCTTCAGGTAGGGTGGTTTTTTGCCTTCCTCAACGCAAGGAGATCAAAGAGCTAGTGATGTTGCTCTGTGTACTCACAGATCCACCAGAGATGGTTTCCTGTTACGAGCGCCCGAATATTTATGAGACAGAAACCACCACCACCACCACAGTTAAGCGGAGCCTGAACACCCCCCCCCCTCTCCCCAAACCCAAGGCTTTGCTTCCCTTTGTGTCTTCTGCAGTGAAAGGAAAAGAAAGAGGGAAGGGAAAGGAACTGAACAGTTCTGAACTGGTAAGGGAGTTGAAAATCACCAGTGACTCCTGCAAGCAGCACCGGGATGGAGCAGCAGTCCCAAGGAGGACAAGCAAAGCTCTTCTGGGCACCTGGGGGATGATTTTGAGGCCCCAGAGGAAGAGAAGCCACTGATCTACAAGAGCAGACTGATTAGAGACCTTAGAGATCATCCAGTTCCAACCCTGTGATGGGCAAGGGGAGCTCTCGCTAGCCCAGGGTGCTCAAGCCCCATCCAAGCTGGCCTTGACTTGAGCAGGTCCTGATCTCCGCGACCTTAACCTCAACCTCTGATCTCAATCCTCTGCGTTTACCGGAGTCAAACGAGCTCTCTCTGCCCTTCAACACCCATCTGAAGAGAGACATCCCCATCGCCCTTCGACCCAACGCACCGTGTCGGCGCGGCTGAGCGTCCGCATCCCCGTGAGGACAACAAATCCCAAGGGTGGAACAAGCAGCGACACCAGCTTTTCCCACTTCTTTTCCAGGCCGACGGCTCCCCACCGGGCGAGCAAATCCGGAACGGAGAGCGGCTCCTCTCAAAGCCCCGTGCGTTAGGGTCGGCTTTGTCAGCTCCTCGGCCACCTGGGGTTCAGCCGACAAAAGGGAGCATCAGACATGCAAATGGATTTTGCACACTCGGGTCGCTGTTGAATCTGTTCACGGGAGCTGTCTGCTCCCTCAATCCCCCGTGGGGTAAAGGTTTCATCTCCCTTCTTCCTCTCTCGGCCATCGCTTGCGTTGGGAGGGACCTTTAAGAGCATCAAGCCCGACCTTTGGGGTCTGGCAGCGGCATCGTTCGGGTTTCTCTTCCATTCTTCGAGGTTTCCCGAGAGGATGGGGACCTTGAGGTTCAAACACGCTGCTCCCCAGGGTCTTTCCTCCCTCGATGGAGACCTTGAGGTTCAAACACGCTGCTCCCCAGGGTCTTTCCTCCCTCCTGAAGGATTCTACTCTATCGTTCTAAGAGCAAAGGCTGGGTCCACCGGGTCGGGAATCAAAGGAACCTCCTCTAAACATCAAGGAGGAGGAGGAGGAGGGGGGGAAAGGGGTCTGCTCTCTGTGTCTTTAGTATCTCTAAGAGTTACAGAGCAATATGAAGCTTAATTGTAGTCGTTTGGGAAGTCAGTTCCCTTTCAGGAGGCAGCGGGGAGTAACAGGCGACCGGCGAAGATGTCACGGCGCTACGGAAAGGGGGGGGAGTAAATCCAGGGTCATCCGGGCAGAGGATTTTGAGGAGGGATGACTTCAACCCCAAGAAATGGCTCCAGGCTAAGGGTTAGTAGGGCAGGTCTCTCCAGCAGCACCTTAGCCAGAGCTCCAGCTGCGTCCCACGAGTCCATCCCTACCCGCTCCTGCCTTCCGAGGAGGAGGAAGGGCACCCGAGCCTCCGCGTCCGTTGAAAGGATCAAATGAAGAGAGAATCTGTAGCGCCCAGCCGCTCCGCGCCGCCACCTTTCTCTCCGCGGAGCGGCGGGTCAGGCCTGGCTTTGCCACATGGCTCAGCTTGGCTTTAGCTCAACGCCGTCATCTCTGCCGTGAACAATGAGCCCACCCGGTTCATCACGGTGACAGCGGGAAGGCTTTAAGCTGAGCCTTTAGACTCGGCCTAAAGCAGAGCGGACACACGAGGGCTGCCTCTCTCTTGGCACAACCTCACCCGACCTGTCGAGGGGTTGGCGGGAGAGCTGAGAACCATCCTGAACCCCTCCAGAGGGGCTTCACAGGCTCCCCGGGGTCCCCGTGCAGCCGGGGACGGGCGATGGGAAGATTCCTCCTCCCCATCCAAGCCCAAACTAAAAGCTGGATGCTGGCAGGGGCTGCTGTGTCATTTCAACGGCGACGCTGACTCGGAGCAATTAACGCAGCGGAGGCCTGCGGGCTTCCCTCCAGCCTCTTAATAGTCTCTCCCTCTTCGGAGCCATTTCCACATCCCTTTCAAGCTGCTCCAAGTGCTCTCAGCTCTTTTGTTCCCTCTCACCGGCGCTAAGTGCCATCGAGTTGAAAATAACTCCTAGAAACCAGGTAGGAATCCCTTCGGCGGCGGCGGCGAGCCGGCGTTAAGCGGCTTCTAGTTGCCTTGCTTTGCCTTTGTTCGGCAGTCGATGAGGTGACTCGGGCACAAATCAAGTCCAAAGCTCTGTACTGGAGGGAACTGGAGGCAACTGGAAGGAACTGGAGGGAACTGGAGGGAACTGGAGGGTCCAGGGAGCCTTCGCTCGCCACAAGGCCCTGGACTGTAGGGGGTTGGAGAGGGGTGAGGATGAGCAGGAGATCAAGAGAGGTGCTTCTCTCGCTCTGCTCTGTCCCAGTGAGGCTGCAACTGGAGACCTGGGTCCGTTTCTGGGCTCCCCAGTTGGAGAGAGACCAGGAGCTACTGGGGAGGGTCTGGTGAAGAGGAAGAGGGGACTGGAGGAAGGGTGGAAATAGAGAGCCCTGGGACTGTTGAGCAGGCTGAGGGGGATCTGATCAATAGCTGAAGGGTGGGGGGCAGGAGGATGGGGCAGACTCTTCCCAGTGGTGCCCAGTACCAGGAAAAGGGGCACCAACTGGAAGCTGGGAAGTTCCAGCTGATCAGGAGGAGAAACTTCTTGACTTGGAGGCCTCCACAAGAGGTTGTGGAGATTCCAAACCCTCCTGGACAGCACCCTAGGGTAACCAGCTCCGCGTGGTTCTACCCCCAGCTCCAGAAGATCTCCAGAAGCCCCTCCCTGTTGAAAGAGGAACCTCCTTGCCAAGACGGGAGGGATGACTTGGGATCAGCCATCATTCCCGGAGAAATAAAAGGCAGAGCAAACCCGAGGGAAGAGTGGTTGTCGGGTTTAGTTGCTGGAATCAAACTACTGGGATTTCCAAATCCCCCCCCATCCATCCTTTCCTCCAGCTCTGGTTTTCCTGGGAAGCTGAGAATTACCCTGGCGCCTCAGCTCTGACACCAGGGCTTCTCTTTCCTCACTCTGCTTCACCTTACAGACCCAATGAAGTGGAAGGCTCTGGCTTTCAGAGCTGACAGATGTTCTTTCCACTGCCAAGTGTTGCTCCAGGCACGAAACAACCCCCTCCCCTCCTTCTCTTCACTGCCAGGCCCTCAGCCCACAGCCCCACGGCGTTGCAACCCCTTCAGGCACGAGGACTGAGTTTCAGGGAGCTGCGGACAACGAGGTCTCCCCTCAGCTCCCAGTTCAACACCCCCTCCACCCCAGTTCCTTCCCAGCTCCTCAATATCCTTCTAGCAAAGAGGATCCCGGGAGCAGAGGTTCAACCCTTGAACCACCCACCCACCTCACTCCACTTCACACAACAGACCCATCAACCTTCCCCCCCGGCTAACGGAGGGGCTGAGACACCCATCACCTCACCCTCCCCTTCTCCTCGCTCCACTAGAGGAAAACTCTCCTAACTCTTTAGCGGTCGCAATCCCATCCGCTCCGCCGCGCTCAACGAACGCCTGCCAAAGCCAGCCCGCGCGCGGCGGCGGCGGCGGCGGCTCCCTCCTGCCTGACTTTGTTCCAGTCGAGGCTCAGCTCCGCCGAAGGAGCAATCAAGGCCCTTTGTGATGCCGCAGACAATAGAGCCGGGGCCACCCATGGCGCCGCGGCTCAGCGTGAGCTACGAACAGGGGGGATGGAGAGAAGACCCCGCTCGCGGCGCTCTGCTCGCGGCGCCACCTCCCTTTCCTCTCCACAAAGGGTCTTGCTCGCCGCGAGGTTTGCTTCCCGAGCCCGTTTTAGCCCCGGCGCAGCCGAGCCGTTGCCAAGGTACCCCAGCGCCGGCCGCCGGGCCTCGCTCTGCCGCTCGGCATCCCGGCAGCACTGGACTTTTAAATCATTATCTCCGCACCCACGGAGAGCTGCTGCCGCGCAACCCCGGCCTCTGCGAGGGCCTTGCAGCTCATTAACGCTCCCAACATCCCGGCTAATCTTTGAGAGGGGGGGGGGAAAGCCCAGAGGTTTGTTTTGCCCTTCTCCAGACCTCTACATGGGTTGGGATCCCCGCTCTCACGGGGTTAAATCCCAACTCCCCGGGGTAGATTTAGCCGGTGTCATCCTGGTCTCCTTCCAGCTCCATTCTATGATCTCTTCACGACCGTCAGGGATCAGAAGGGAGTTGGTGGCTACAAGTAGGGTTGCCAGCCTTCACCTCCAAGCCCAAAGCATCCCTGCCCTCCTGCAGGACTACGAAAGCCCAGTAAAGGGGATTTTGATCCCATTAAGGCTTTTATTAGCCTAATGTATTCCACACCACGTGGAGGGCAAGTTCCTTCCTGCATATTCATGACGTTCGGAGCGGCACACTAAGCCCCTCGTTATCATTTCCGACGCTCGCCTCAACCCTACCCCAACTCCGGGTGACTTCAAGCTGCTTCTGATCACCCCTCCCCTTCAGAGGCCTTGAATTGTCCTCTAATTCATTGGAGGAGCGAGCAAACAACCCCGTAGCCATAGAACCACGGAGGTCTGGAGCTGAAGGACGGGGTTTAGCGGAGGGATTGGGATGGTTGCGCTCAATCTCTCCTCCGAGCGCTGCCACAAGAGCCTTCGCTCAGCCACTCCAACCAGTTCAACCTGACCCCTGGCTCCTGGGTTCCAGTTTGCTCATCCCCCACCCCCACCCCATCGCCGGGGGAAGCCAAGCGACAGCCGTTCGTTAAAGGGTTCTTAAGCCACTGGGCTCCTCGCGGAGCACGGACTCCTATTCTTCGCACGTGGCCAACTGGGCCACCCAGTAGCCGCTATTACAATGGGAATGGCGGCTCGCTGAGCCCTTCATTGGCCCGACGGACCAGCCCAGAGCAAGAGAGAGCCTGAGCTTTAGCAGATGTCGTCGAAAGGAGAATAAAGAAGTAGCAAAAGGGTTTGGCAAACAGCCTGTGGATGCAGGGATGGAAGAGGAAGAGAGTCCCTCCCCTAACGCTGCTCTGAGCCGGGCGGCACCAACGGGGGAGGTGGAATCAATGGGTTCGCTCGTAGCGGAGCCCAAGTTGATCTAAGGCTGCTTCTGGAAGCTGAAGGGAGCCTTTTTCCCTGTCTTCTCCACAAGAGAAGAGAGTCTTCATCTCTACCCATCTCAGGAGATGGTTGAGTGGTTCAAGGTACCAGGACCCAGGGTGGACTCGAGGAGGAGAGACCTTATTGCTGCGACTACCTGAGAAGAGGCTGGAGGGAGGTGGGGGTTGGTCTCCTCTCACGAGGGGAAGTGATGGGGTAAGAGGAAGTGGCCTCAAGTTGCACCAGGGCAGGGGTAGAGTGGCCACTGGAAAGAGTCCTCCGGCCTTGGAACCCAGAGAGGGGGTTTGAATCGCCGTCCCTGGACATGTTTCTCGTGGAGATCCGGAGCTCAGGGTTCAGAGGGGGATGGAACAGTTGCGTTCATGGTTGGATTCTCTCATCTGGAAGGTCTTCTCCAACCTAAAATGATTCTCTAATGGATAGGGAAGGCCTGGCCCACTGAGTTTCACTCCCCTCCTTGCAAGACAGATCCCTCGGGGTCACCAAGAACTTAGCAGGGAGGCTCCTGGACTCTGTCACCGGCAGCCACGCAGGACTATCCCAGTTAAATTTCCCACAAGCCAGGATGGGATGAAGAGGGGAGACGCACGAGACGGAAGGCAAAGCCGCTGGAGTCGTTCTAGAGCCACAAAAGCCTTTCTTCACCCAACGAAGGGGCTCTGGAGAGGGCCGACATCACTCAACTCACCAGACTAAGTCAAATCGGAGAGGATGACTAAACAGAGGATGAGAAATTCTGCTCTCACGACCTCAAGCCGTTTCAAGCTCTCTTTTGGCTTCCGAATCGGCCTCCGAAAGGGAAAGCACCTCAACTCTTTGTAACCCTCATGGAAAAGGACTGGAGAGGAAGGTACTGCTAATCAATAAGTGACAGACTCAGGGTACTGTCGAGAGCAGATAAGGGAAGGGAAAGGCCAATAAAACAGAGCCGCAAGACGTCGCTGACGGCCGTAATTGAAACAACGGGGGACGTTCTTCTTCGCCGAGACACCGGCTGCGTCGTCTCGCGGCAAATTAATCCATTTAGTGGATTTATCCTTATTAGCACCCCCCGTCCTTGGGAGCCAGAGGCTAAAACCATGATAGGAGGAGGCAGCAGCCTTCAACACGCACATCCCACGGCTGGGAGAGAGCCAGGAGACAGCGCTGGCGGGGTCAGGTGCCAGTGATGGAAGAAAGCAGCTCGAGCCACACGAAATGGAATGGAGTTCCCGTGGAGAGGGGATCTGCTCTGAGTGGGAACTCAACCCCTGATGGTTTGGGGGTCGGAGGAAGGGAAGCAAAGGAAAGATGGTCAGGGATTGTCCAGGGTGGAAAAGACCCGGAAGATCGAGGCCAACTATCAACCCAGCTGAGCTGCAGATCTCCATGGCTCTGAAACGTGACCGGGGATGGCGATTCGCCCCGCTCCGTAGGGCCTCTTCCAAGGCCTGAGGATCCTTTCTGGGAAGGAGTTAAGAACAGACACCCCAACGCAGCGTCTCACCAGGTTAAAGCTGGGTTAAAAGTGCTGAATAGGAGATGACCGGAGGAGAACTGAAGCACTGGGTGCAACTCCAGGAGTTGTAACTCAGAGGAGAAGGCCTGGAAGAGGAGAAGGCCTGGAGGAGGAGAAGGACTGGAAGGGGAGAAGCCTGGAAGAGGAGAAAGCCTGGAAGGGGAGAAGGACTGGAAGGGGAGAAGCCTGGAAGGGGGGAAGCCTGGAAGGGGAGAAGGA
>VZRI01000785.1:232076-372385 GCA_013397515.1 Upupa epops | reverse complement strand
ACCGCACCTGGGTCCAGCTGTGCCGGTAGCAGTCGGCCGAATGTGAACCAGTAGTGTGCTCAGGTGGTCAAGAAAGCCAGCGGCATCCTGGCTTGTATCAGAAATAGTGTAGCCATCACAGGAGTGGGGAAGTGATTATCCCCCTCTACTGGGCACTGGTGAGGCTACAGCTCGAGTTCTGGGTTCAGTTTTGGACACCTCAGTACAAGACAGACACTGAGGAGGTGGAGTAGGTGCAGAGGAGGCCAGCAAGGCTGGGGAAGGGTCTGGAGAACAAACTTTGTGAGAAGGAGATGGGGCTGTTTAGTCTGAAGGAGGCTGAGGGGAGACTTTATTTCTCCCTACCTGAAAGGAGGTTGTGGAGATGTGGGTGTTGATCTTCTCACTCGAGTAATAAGTGACAGGACAGGTCTTTTCCAACCTAAACACCACCTGTGAAATGGTAGTGTCATAGTCTGTGTGAGGGTGTGGCTGTGACACTCTGGCGGTTCTGACAGCTGCTGTTGTTTAAATCACCACAAGAGCATTATTAAGGGTTTTAATAAACTGCTGGAAAATGTTCTGGACACAAAACCCAACATGCTTTCAGTTTATAAAAATCTTGAAGTACTTTGTTGTTTTTTCTAGGAACTTCCGCTGTGACTGTGGGAACAGCAAGTTCAAAAATCTGCAGTGCAAGTTACTCCCAGTAAGTTCAGATGTGGGTTTCGTTTGTACGGAACCAAAATATCAGCCCAGGGAGGTCAGTGCCACAGCTTGAGCTGACTCACATGATACCTCTGCTTTTCCTGGCGAGCTAAAAGAGGTGGGAGTGTTACAGCAAGAGATGAAAGTCTTAAGAGACCAAAGAGAAGTGTTGCAAGGAGAGAATGCTTGGTTCTTGTCATTGGTGAATGTGGCAGCTCTGCATCTGTGGTCTGCATCTGCAATGCCACCGGCTCATAGTGGTGCCTTGGACACAACAGTTGCAGAAAGCATTTTCTAGTAACACCTTAAATGGGTTCAGCTGTTTCTACAGGGGTCAGTGGTGGCCTTAGGCCGCAACTGCATGCAGTACTGAGGGCTGCTGGCTAGCTGCCAGCCTTTATCAAGTGGAATTACCTGTGACTGAATTTAATTCAGTAGGTTTTGTAATGTAGATAATCCTGTGCTGTAGATTGAGACTTATGTGACATGGAGTCAGTGGCAGATCAGTGGTAAGATTAAACAAAGTTGGTTTGTATCAAAACCTGGATCTTGAAAAGGAAGATGCACAGTTAAATCTGCAGCCCTGGCTGTGATGACAGTAGGTGGGGGTGGTAGCATTTTAGTTTAGCAGTTGCCAGTTGTTACAAAGGTAGAAAAACTGCTTTATTACTTTCCTTTTGAGCTCATGTGCCTTTTCCTGCTGCTTACTGTGCAGCAGAGGTGCCTGGATGATACCTGTTTTTTAAAAGGATTTTCAAGCTGACAAGCCCCATGATTGCTTGTAGGAATTGAAGTGGAAAAGGAGCTGTGTTTTTCTAGAACAGACATCTTTTCTGGTTTTCACTGTGTTTTCTGTTGAGACGTCTTTCTTTTCCCCCTAGGAAAAGGGGATGGTGAATTCAGGAAACAAGTACAATGACAATTTCTATGGATTATACTGTACTTGTAAAAGACCTTATCCTGATCCTGAAGATGAGGTAGGAAATACAAAACTTAGTAGTGATCGCGTATACTGGGTGTTGATGCAAAACACTGTGCTGAGGGTGTTGGCTGCTTTACAGGGAACATTGCACTTTGAGATCTCATGTTCTGCACTGCTTTGGGTTGCCACGTGCTGTGCAATGTAATCGATGGGGTTTTATGAAATGGTAGAGTATGTTTATGCCTTGAAGACAGATGGGGAGGACACACCATCATTTAGACAAAATGCTGCTGCTTTTTATAGAGAGTTCCCTTAGGGGCTGCCTCTCTCATTGTCTTGAGAAACAAGGCAAGCACAGAATAAACACACTGCACATGTTAAAGATGAGAATTTGCTTCCTTGTGCCTGTATCAGTGCTCTGGTAAGGCCTCTGGGACAGGGAGGGTCTATCCTGTATCTGTGCTTTTATGTTTCTTTTATTAGAGCACAAGTTATTAAAACATGAGTGCTTGGTTTGCACACTGCCATTCCTGTTTGCAGTGCCAGGGTTTAGGTGTTTTAAGGAACAAGGAAGGCACAATTCTATCAAATAAATCAGTGTTTTACAACGGTGACTCTCTGAAGTTCAGAGATTCCTAGTTGTTTATGAAGAAATTTTTTCATAAGAAGCAGCCTGTACTATACAGCTGAGTGGAAAATTCAGTTGGACTTCTACCGCTCCTATGTAAACCTGATGATGTGAATATCAGTCTCCTTTGGCTAAGATGCATTTCTGTTTACAGGAGGAAATGTCACCCAGACTGTAGTGACTTTTATCAGCTCATTTTTGTGAGAATGTCTTTCTCTACTGGGAAAACTAGTTTTGGTAACAATAGGTGGAGAATTCCCACAGTCCGGATGCTATGACAAGTTCCATACACTATAGGGATGCAGAGTGACTAGTGAAGCAGGAACTGCTTATTCAGGCATCTTCCTGTGGGTGGGTGAAGAAGGAAAAGCAGTTCCTGTGAGCAGCCTTTGCATAGTGTTGCAGTCTGAGGCTTGTGAGAGATCTGGAGGTTGCTATTAATGCTAATAACATGACTGTTTATCCAGATTCCAGATGAGATGATCCAGTGCATAGTTTGTGAAGACTGGTTCCATGGGAGGGTAAGGAAACTATAAGTAGCAGAATTGCATAGAAATAGATCACTGTTGGTTAAGTTTGTACGGTTATTCCTACTTTGGAAAGTTTGCTGCAGTTCATAAAAGATGATTATTACAAGGGTTCCCAAGTATTTCTTTTCACCTCATGCAAAAAAATATTGAAAGTTCAGACTTGTGCTGCTGTGCAGCCCAAAAGCCCTGGGAAGGGTTCTACCTTTTGAAGATTACAGCTGCAGAATAAAATAACAGCCTTATGGCTGGAGAACTAATCAGTGCCATCTAAGAAATTTTTCCCGAGGTCATTACCAAATACTTGAACAGTTCTTCATTCAGAACACTTCTTAAACTATGAATTGCTTAAGCAGTGAGGAACAAACTGTGCTGTGCTTCCTGATTGTGAACTTTCAGGAAATGGTTGTAAAGCTGCTCAGCACTCCAGCAATGCCCTACTTAACGCACAAGCATTATTGATTCAGCCTCTTGTGCCTTGAAGGGCGCTAGAGAAATTCCATGTTACAGGATAAAAGAATTAAGAAAACGTCGATGATTGCTTCAGTTATGGGGACTGTAGATAAACTGTAGGATTCATTTGCATGAATGTATGTATAAAGTGTTGCTCTTCAGGGCTTAAGCTTTGCTAGAGCTTTTCAGAAGGAAGCCCCTGAGTGCTTTTAATTGCCCACCTAGTTTCCACCAGTTTAGGGAGAGCTTGGGAACCCAGTTGTTCTCGACTGATCTGTAATCACTGTGAAGACTTGCCGTCTCCTCCACATAAGGACATAATTGCAAAGAGTTATTTACAAGTTCAGATGTACAGTATGCAAGAGGTATCTTCATGTGTCCTGTGATTAGTTCAGCAGAATATTGTTTGGAAATGAGACAAAGACAGGGTTGAGACTCCTGGACATGTGAGAGGCATCTCATAAAAAGAGAATTCCCCTAGAATTTTTATCAGCTCTTTCAAATTATAGTGATAACCACTTTTGGAAGTTGGTGGGAGTGATGTGATCAAATATGATGGTATTTATTGGATGTTTTATTTCCTTCAAGTCCGGAGTTGAGTCTGCTAATTTGCAGTGAATGTCTCACTTCTGCGTGCTTGTTTCTTCTTGGTAGCATCTTGGTGCGGTTCCCCCTGAGAGTGGAGACTTTCATGAGATGGTCTGCCAAGCCTGCATGAACCACTGCCATTTCCTATGGGCCTATGCATCACAGTTAGCAGGTAGAGAACATTAAGATATCTGAGCCAATATTTTGTTAGCTTTTAGTCACACATTAGACTGGTCAAGTGGCTGCAGAAATTGTAGTCATTGTATAGGACAGTTGCCTTCAGCAGTGGAATGTACAGGGCTACAGCAGCTGTTCTGCGGAAGAAAAAGAAAGGGTAATTCTTGTTCTTAAAGCTTAATTCTGTGCTGCTTCTTCTTTGGTGTGTTTTATCAGAGACATGTGAACACATAGAGGGATGAAGACGCAACAACTTGCCTTGAGGAACTTAATTTCTTAGTTCAAAGGACTAAAGAGCCATGCTAAAGGAGACAGCGAGGCAGACAGCTGAGTCTGAGTGGCTCTGAGCAGACAAGTCAGTGATAAAGTGACCTGAAATGAATGTGTAACATTCATTCTGAGCTTGAATCTGAGTAGAGCTGGGACCATGCTCAGGACACGTTTGCTGTGCTCACACCAGGCCTCTGTCTGCTGTGTGGTCTCTGTGATCAGAAAAGTAGATGACTTGATTTCTGTGGAAGGAGCTGGTTTCTCACAGTCTTCAAATGTTGCTTAGGTCAACTGGTGTGCGATGTCTTATGACCCAGGAGTAATTGTAAGGACTCCAAGCTGGCTTCTCTTCCTTCCGATGTAAATGCAGAATGGGGTTGTATTTGGTTTTCCTCCTAACCAGCTGTCTCACAGGCACACATTCGCGTGGACATTAAAAGAAAAACATGTTTTACATAAGGGTGCAGTTAGTGTAGTTTATTTGCCCTAGAGTTTTTGGTGTGTGGGACCATGACAGCTACCGAGTTCACTTTCAAGGGGTGTCAAGAAGGACAAGTGTCTTTGCACAGAGCTGTTTCAAATTGTGATACCCTTCTCCTTCTTCTAAGGCTTAGATTTTGGGAAGCAAGGGTCTTCAGAATAGGATTATGGGAAGTGAAGAAGGCCGTGGTGAAAGAGGGAATGGTTTATTTTCTTTGCTTGCCTGGGTCACGGTGTCTTTGGACAATAGTAGAATACTCCCAGGGCCATGCAGTGACTGAGCTGTGCTTGACATTGCACTGTAAAAGAGAGAGAACGGCTGGTAGCCTGTATGTTGTCTGGCACAGTATTTTTTACTTACTTGGATCTGTATCTTCCAGTTCCTCCTCTGACCAAAGTGAATTCTCTTGAAGATGATGGGGTTGTCCTGAAGGTTGAAGAAAGTGAATGTGAAGAGCAGACAAAAGAAATAAAAAAGGAAAGTGAGGTGGAACCCCAAGAAGCAAAGGAAGAAAATCAGACAGAGCAGTTTAATGAGCCATCCACTAGTTCTGGGTCTGTCTGTCCAGAGGTAAAATCCTAGAACAGGCCTACTCTGTCCTGTATATCTTTGTACTGATGCTAGGTGCAGTAAAGCCAATCTGCCTCTGTGTAGGTTCAGTGAAGGGTTAAATGCATTCAGTCTGTTTCCATGTTCCTTTTCCGTCCCTAACACTTCAGACATGCAGTGGCTGTAATGCACAGTGTAGGCTGTGGAAAACACTTGTAGAAGTGGTTGACGAGGGCACAATACCCATTTGTGGATAGGTTAGGTCCACCCCTTGTCAGCTTTGACCTGGCCTTTACAGGCATATGTGTTCTGATAGTTATGCACTGCAGCTGCTTTTGCATGACAGTCCAGCTCTGATACCTGAAATCGCATGGCTGTGGCAGTAAACGTCTACAGACGTTTTCAGTAGAAACTGCTAAACCCATGTCAGAAATCCTCACGTGGATGGAATAGTAGTACAGGCTGGTATAAAAATAACTGTACCTGAGACAAAAGACAACATGCTGGAGAGAACAGCATGAGAGCACTGATGTTTTAATTCAGGTCATTACAAAGAATGAGGCGCCGGTCTGCAAACTGAAGGAGCTCCAGAGCAAGCCGTATTTAAAAAAAGATACTGCTACCTTTTGGCCATCCAACTGGAGGAGCAAACTATGCACCTGTGAAGACTGTCTGGTAAGTGTGCTCTCCTCATTACAGCACTGTTGTGGGGGTGGAGAGGAACTCCTGGAGAGTCTTTGAAGAGAAGCTGGTAGATGAACTGTGTAAATGCTCTACATGCTGTATATAAATACCTAACCCCCTGTACCCCACATAAAGAAAGACACTGGATCCTCTGGAATTCATACAGTTCAGAGGAGCTTCTAAACATTTGCATTGTCTTGGCTGCTTAAATCCAGAATTGCTTTGGTATTCTTTACAGGGAGATCTCTGAAACACTCGACTAAACACTTACATTACCGTTCTTCTGTTGTGATATTGAACATGGAAAGGGTTGGGTGAGAGCACCTCCATCTAAGAAGTTTTGTGATGTAAAAGTAACTTTTATTTTATTCTCCAGAAAATGTATTCTGAGCTTGAAGTCCAGTTTCTGACAGATGAATGTGACACTGTCTTGGCTTATGAAAATAAAGGTACCAGTGACCAAGAGACAGAGAGGAGAGATCCCTTAATGGACACCCTTAACAGCATGAACAGAGTCCAGCAAGTAGAACTCATCTGTGGTAAATACGGCTTCTCTTCTAGCATCTGCCTTAACGCTTTAACTGAATGGTTACCTTAGGATCAGCTCTCGAAGTGCTGAAGTAAGGAGCGTGTACGACAGACCACACAGCTCAGTCAGGGGTTGCTCTGGAGAGCTCTGTCCCCTTTGGCCTCCTAGCTCACACTGAGGAACTAGATAGCATGGGAACTTTGCCCTGTTGAACATCTTGGGTATCATGCTGATGGCAGTTTCTTGCAATGTGCATGTTTAAGCATCAGTTAGCACTTCTGCTTTGTTGTTCATTGTTGTTGTTATCTTGCTTGTTCATCTAGCTCCATTCTGTTGATTTGTGAATCTCCAGTTGTCCAGGGGAGTACCAGGTGCTTCCTACCCCATGGCAGCACTGAGGTGTTGGAGTCATGTTTCCCCTTTTCTGAGTGAGGGGTTCACACTGATGAGGACATGTGCCCAGTCCTGGGGACTTCCCACCATGACCCACACATGCTTTTGCAGTGGGAAGTTGAGAGCAAGGCTGTTCAAACTTTTACTATTAACTTGCCGAGCTTGTGTTCATTCCTCTGAAGATCACTTGAACAGACGCTCAGATGTCACAGGCTTGTCTGATAGGTTATTAGCTTCTCAAACTTCCTGGACTTGCCTTTTAAGTTATTATTGTCATTATTATTAATCCAGTCCAAGCCTAGACTTGTCTCAAGTAAATCTAATGAATGACGAGGAAGTAGAACAAGTTGTCTTCTTGAGCCACTGCTAAACTGACACTGTATGTCACCTTTTCTGTTTCCTTTCCCTTGCTCCTCTATCCAGAATACAATGATCTAAAGACAGAACTGACTGACTATCTCAGGAGATTTGCAGATGAGGGAACGGTAAGGTGCAAATCACAGAACTTGTTTGCCAGAGAATGTTTTAAAGTACTGTTGATGGGTGGGTTTTGAATACTATGGTGCTGGCTTACAGCATTTTATTCCTTGTATCTTGGAGTTGCTGGCACTGTGGGGTAAATTTGAAAACTGATTTAAAAACTGTATGTCCTGAAGGAAGTTGCTGAGAGCTAACACGGACCTTACAGAGATCTGCCTGACAGCAGTTTCAAAATTTAAATTACACTTGTGTTGCCTTAAGCAGAGTATTCAGGAAACAAAGCTCTTAACTTTTACTTGTTTGCTTAGATCGAGTTTAAACCCCTAGAAGAATAAGGACTGATTAAATACTGGCAAGGAGTCTTGTCTTCTGTTTTCCTGGAGGGATTTGCATGCGGGTGTTGATCACCACATGCCATTTGTTTGCCTAACTGCTAAACTGTCATTTTTAGTTACACTATGATGAGGCCGAAGTGAGCTGGTGGTGGAAATCTTGCTTTGAGTTTATTTTTCTGATGGTAAAAGCAAATGGTCAAACCCATTAGAAGCTCCATCAGGAGCTTTGTTCCATGTGCTCATTCCACCTCCAGGGAACCTCATTTCCTGTTACTAGCATGTGGGCATTGGTTGCCTCTTTTGGGTACAGCAGGGTACAACTGTATTGCATGGGCTGCAGTTCAAGGGGAACAAAGGGTCATTTAATTGAATTACTGTACCACAATTTGTGTTTCATTTCACTTCTCCCAGGTGGTTAAAAGAGAGGACATTCAGCACTTCTTTGAAGAATTTCAGTCACGGAAAAGACAACGAACTAACAGGATGCAGTACTACTGTAGTTAGACTGAGAAGGTTTGGGACTGAGAGGACAATTGGGAAAACAATCTCCATTGGCAAACAGAAGAGGCATCCTCGGTATTTGGCTTGTCATCAACATCCAACTGCCCAAGAAACTTCTTAATTTTGTCTCAATACTTCCTTTATTTGTAGCTATTAAAATGTTTTCTTAGCAGGTACCCTGCTCAGAGAGGCATTTCAGTCGTGGCAGCCCTCTGGAAGCTGGCCTTGCCTCAAGAGGGAGGGCAGCTTGTGACAAGGACAGTGATTCTGCTGCAGTTCCCTTCAGCCCTTCTCTGACTGTTGCTGCCTGTAGTTACGATACACTCAGCTTGTTCTGCCAGGCTGCAGGGTGTTTCTTTCCTGTGCTCAAGGGCTGTGGGGTAGAGGTTCCCAAAGGCTCTCTGCATGTAGTGAGGATCTGTTGATGTGACAGAAGGAGGGTAGAGCAGGCACAAGCTGTTGCTATGCAGTGAAACTGCATTCTAATATTGGGTCACATCAGTTGAACTAAGCAGCAGTGTTCTGTTTGTATTAATTCAAACCTTTGTTTCTAACATTGTATAGTGATGATTTACAAGCAAAAAATGGTCGTGGAGTTTATTTGCTCACTAGAATATAAATGCTGTTGAGGAAGGGTTACTAAATTACAGATTAAGCATTGGAGATGGGATTGTTAGTTGTAAAAACCAGCTTATTGCAAATTGTCCTTTGTAAATGTTCCTGAGAGCACAGCTGGGTACTAACATTTTGCTCAAGTACGTGATCTTTTTATAATCACTGTGAGAACCATGGAACGGGAAATGTTTCGGTGACTTCCAAGACTCTTCGCTTAGCTACAATTAAATACTGACTTTTAAGAAGTTTGGAGCCTAATGTAGTTTTTAGTTTTCTTTACCTACAACCCCCAGAACATACTTTTTACAAAAGTTCTAATTTTTAACTCCTGCTTTATTTAGTTGGTTTTGCTACTACAGGGTCAGTTTCCACGTTAATGACTTTTGCTAGAGAAAGGTCTGATTTTCTTTTCTTTCTCCCTATTACTTATTTCTGCCACTTTATTTACAGAAGCTGTTTGTAGCGTAGCTGCAGAGTTCATCAGTTTGTTTCACGTGAAATGACTAGTTGCCTTTGAATTTAACTCTTGGTAGTTTTATGTGCTTCTTTTTGTAGCAACTGTTAAGGGAGCTGTAACTGCTGATCTGATTACAATAGGTATGGATTAAATAAGTGTTTGCTCTGTCCTGTTTTGTTTTATCCAAGCGCTGCTGTAGTGGTTTCTTTTCATCCACAGCCCAGCACAGTGTAGCGAAAAACCATCAGCCATAGGGCCAAGATAGAATTAAGCACATGTTTTCTCTATAATGCAGTTCTTGGTTCCAGCTCCGAGTTCAGATCACCCTGAACCAAAACCTCTGGCTGCCTTAGTTATGCTGTCCCTAACCCAGTACCTAAAACAGCAGTGGCTGCTACCAGGCTTGTAGTGAGGCCCAGTCCCACCACTTGTCCTGCTCAAGAAATGACCCTGACAGCAGGGATGGAGGAGTTGGGTTTCAGTTAAAAAATAGAATTCCTTAACCATGTAATTTCCAGAAAAAGGATCAACCTAGAGCTAGAGCTTCACCAGATCAACTCATACAACATGCACTCTCTGTTCTTGGCAGGAGTCAGTTGTGCAATCACAGAGGGTCCTACCTGAAGTGGGCCCAGTCCTGAGCAAGCTCCCCTTTCCACTTCTTTAGTGAGTCGAGCTTTCTTCCCCAAGGCTGCCCTAGAGAAGAGGCATCTCAGGGGGAAGCTGCAGACTCAGGGCAATGATACTGCAAAATTAACAGAAATCCTGCAGCAGTCAACAGTTTCTGGATGACCCTTCTAGAGCAAAGTCATCTCTTTGAAGTAGTGAAGTGTTTGTTTGGGTGACAGTGATACAATGAATATTCAGCTGATGCAGGATAACTGCATCTGGACAAGGGTGCTGGGAATACAGTGCGTGTTGGTGGCTGGGGGCTCTAAGAAAATAGATAAAGGAACAAGTCTCACTGCCTTGGCTACAGATAATCCAGATGCCTTTAGCAGTGAATAGGCTCAGCTATTTAAGCCTGGCCAGAACTCACTGAAGTAGTCTCATAAACTGCTCAGTGTCACACATTTTTAATTATTACACTGGTCTTTGCATATTCTGAGGTACAGAGCATTACCATGCTTTCCTATTCCAGAAGGAGCAACAAACTGTCAGTTTTAAGAGCCTTCAGTGTTAGAAGGCACATTATGGGTTTTATTAAACCTTGTCTTCCCCCTCCAGCCATCAGTGATACCAAGAGTTGGATAATCAGTCAGTAGGGTGGGGGCAGTACCGCTGCAGGCCACTGTTAACTGGAAGGAGCTGGACAAGCATGTTCTAGACAAGCCATTTATTTGAAATGCCAACTATATGTAGGATAAAGTCAGTGTTACATGCTTCTCAGCAACAGTAGAAAAATAGAACCAGTGAAAACCTTTTTACAACTGTAATGGTACTCAAAAGACAAATGTATTGTTTTACAACGCATCACACAAGACTTTAATTCAAGTTCGGAGGTACCTAAATAAAAATACTATTCTTTTTAAAAAACACTATGTACAATTGAAGCGTAAACAAGTTTTACAAAGTACTGGTTATGCAGGTTGTAGAAAAAACACTTGCATAGGACATCAAGTTGGTTTAAGAAAGTTTTCTGAGCCTTGAGCATCGAAGGCACTTGACTTTATACCAGTAACAACACAAGGACAAGAAACAAAACCGTAACACTGCCACAGGCAGGGCGACCTCCTGGCAGTACAGAGAATTCCAGGAACCCCAAAAGCTGTCTCACAGTTCATCTCTCAGCTGTTCACTGCGCTCGACAGAGCTCAGCACCTCTACCACAGAAGTGTGTAATTAGCAGAAAGAGCAGTGCCTCAAACAACAGTATACAGGAGTATTCTTTCCAAACAAAAAAACCCCCCCCCCCACCCCGACTAACCCCCCCTGCCAAACCCCCACCAAACCAAACCAAAGAAACCAGAAAGAAATATCTGAGGCATTCCAGGACCAAAACCCCAAGCTTACAAGTACGGGTGGCCACAGCCTTAACTTTCAGAAATGAAACTCCTCAAGAACAGGAAAAATACTACAAGAAACTGCCACTAGACACAGCAGTTAATTCATACACAGCTACAGCAACTCCATGGAACAACAAAACATCTCAAAGGAAGAATCTCTCTCAGGAATTAACTTACTCATCCATATATTAAGGAAAAGAGGGAGGGGATCAGGGAGAGGGGATAAAGTTTTTGCATGTTGCTCACCAAATGAAAGTCTGAGCTCTCAGAATGCAGAGCACAAGTCTTCCTCATTGAAGAAAACTTCATACCTCTATCCTTAAGCAAAAATAGTCATCTGTGATCTCCATCACATTTACAGGAGGAAAAGATGTTCACTTCCAGCCTAATCAGAAAGTGCTTCATGTAAACAAGGAGCTTCTGCACCAAAGTTGCAGTACAGAGAGACAAGAAGTAGCAGATGGCACAGACAGATGTGTGTGTTCTGTGTGAGAGATACAGCACAGTCACGAGCTTCTGAGCAAAGCTTCCACAAAGAATAAAAAAGTGGTCTCTCTGCCCCTCCCTCTGCACATCCCAAATAAGTACAAAATTCTGCACTGGAGAACAAAAATACGGTTCTGGTAAACTGACAAATCCTGCTTTCCCACTTCAAAAATCAACTGCCATTAGCTACCACCTTCTTACCAACTCAAAAGGTATGACCAAAACGCAGATTGTTGGCATGGTTGGATTGTCTCTGTGGCCTCAGAAGGACTTCTGTACCTAATTTTAAATACTTTCCTCTGTTTTTAATACTGCTCAGCTTCTGAGACTTCAGAAGCAATTCTGCACTCTAAAATGTAGCACATGCCCCCTCAAAGGCATTTCTCACCAGCTCATTCCAGAGCCAAAGCAGTTAACAATTTCCCTCAAGCCCTAACTTCAAAACTCAGCCGTGTCCCCACAAATTTCAGGCTTAAAAGATTTATCTGCAGATTTCAGCCCCATCCATGCAGGCAGAGTGCCACATCACACTTACAAGAACTCAAACAGTTTTCTCCAAGTACATCCACCAAATTTAGGTAAAAAATGAATTATCAAGAAGAAAAAGCCTTCTGAGGACAGCTACAACTAGTTAGTAATTAAGTTAACAACACACATGGGGTGCGAATGCAGGGAGTTTCAGGGGGGTTGTGTGTGATGAAAATGCTTCTACTGCTGGCGAGCAGCGACTCAAGCATGCAGTTAAGAGCTCAGCACTGTGCTCAAATCTGCAGAAGTCCGATTAACACTCACTCAGTCCGTAACCTGCAGCAGCACCACCCACCTGCTGACACCTTCTTAATATTGTTCTACACTGTAGGTCCATGGAAATACTACAGCTCGGCTGTGATACCTGAACCACCACGTGGTGTCCTGACTGTAGTCAAGTATCAGATAAAAAAGGTTGAAATGAGGGTAAACAAATACACGTGGCCCTCAGGGACATTATTTAGTAGGCATGGTACGGTCAGGGTGACTGCTGGATTGGATGATCTAGATGGTCTCTTCCAACCTTAATGATTCTATGATTGCATGATCTTGCCTCACTAACAAACCTCCTATGCAGTTGAGCTGTTTGTCGTCCAGTCCTATACCACACCTTCCATGCTGCATGCCAGGAGTGTCAGTGGAGCTTTCACAGAGGCAGGAGGCTTGCAGATGTATATGCAGGAGACACTGAGATTTATTGTTTCAAGCATCCCCATCTTTGTTTATCTAAAAGCTATCCGGTAGCTTGGAAATGCAACCTTCGATATATTTCAATTACACAGTGGTGGCACTCCCCAACCTCATATACTCCAAGACAACAGTTTAGACAAGAACTAAAAAGAAAAGCTGCAGCAAGATTTCTATTTAAATAGTATAAAACATTTTTAACTACAACAAACAACTCAACCTAACCTCAGAGTAGTCCTGAGGTCACACCTGGAATCAAAGTTTCTCACTACAGGGAAATCCTTTACTAGAGAAACAGCATTTAATAAAAACCCCTAAGGCCTTTACCAGTAACCAAGACACTACAGTTCCCTGCAGCAATGAATCTGTGGTAAAAACTGGATGCCAAGTATTAAGGACACCCTTCACAATCACAACCCTTATACCTGGTGCATTAACCGCAGCCTGAAGTGGCAAGCTAGTGCAGGGCACACCATTCCCTCTTCCTAGCATAACAACAGATGAAAAGCCAAGTCAGGAAACACAAGTGGAATTTAAGAGCGCTAAAGCTTTGCGCATTTCACGATGATAGAGCAGTTACTCTTCATTTCGATTTTGTTCACAGAACAGCTGCAGTTATGAAATCAGCAACATTTCAGATTAGGTAAGGAACACTGAATGACATCACTAAGAAAAGCCCTTTTTTTAATGGCAGGCAGGAGAACGCAAGGCAATGAGCAGTCACCTCAGCACCTCTGTTGGAGGAGGAACTGGAAACCCTCAAATAGAGGGTTACCATTCAGGCAACGGTGGAGATACTTTGCCTTGTCTTCCTGACACTCCACAATTTAACACGAATCCTCCATTCTGGTCTTCACTAACCCCCACACACAGGTAGCTGGAAGAACAAGTTATTACTATCAGTTTTACAGTATCTCTAGATGTATTGATGGAAAGGAACCATCCTGGTCTAAGTGCTTCTGGGTGGTCATGGAGTTCTACATGAAGCAGAAAGCAAAGAGAATCAGACTGTCAGATCCCAGTCCAAACTGGAGTTTGGACTCCTGAATATCCCCCTGGACTCTTAAAAACCCAAACGTAATTCTTGATGTGGGATGTTATGGAAGGGGAAGACCAGCTGCTAGAACTTTTCAAACAAAACATTAGACTGGATTCCTGCTGTAGTGAAGCTCAGGAAGAATTCAGATCTAAACAAACAAAACCTGTAACTAAAAAACATTGTATATTGATGTACTGTTCTTTGGAATTCCTGTAATTAAAAAATAAGCACGTTGTTACTATCTTGTAAGAAAATACATTTCATCATGTGCAACCCCATGCACACTGGGAATTGGCAGGTGAAAGAGGAAATGCAGAAGTATGAAAATACAGTCCTTTAAATGTGACGATAAAGTTTAACATATTAGTACAAAACTAATACACTAAAATAGATGTACAGCTGCAAAAGGCTACCAGGTTGTAGAAAAAAGGTACCAGCTTTTTTTTTGAAAGGCTTAATTAAATGTGCTCAAAAAACCCCCCACCAAATAAAACCGGAAGCAGCATTAAAAACAAACCAGTAACATGCCGTCTCTGACAATGCAGTGTATGTACAAAAGAAGTGAGAGAAGCTGAATTCATCTGCTGGCATGAAGGAATTTGTCTGACAGAAGTCAGGCCAAAAATTGCAAAGGATGGGATGTTTACAACTCTTAGGCACAGCGAAAGAGTGGAGGTTGCTTTCATAGAGCAGATTTTTTATACAGGAAGTCTGGTTTATTTGGAGACCTCCTTCCTCTGCTTACTGCATCTTCCCTTTCCAAATCTGTGTTTCTCTGTGCTCCATGTTCTAATGGCTCATCATCGGCCAGTCTCCTGCCGGGCCTCTCTTCTTGCATGTCAGAGGCGTATGCAGAGAGAGAAGGTCTGTTGGAGGTTAGCCCATAGGTTAAATCCGTTTCCATTTTTGTTCTTCCCCTAATGTGAACTGGGCCATTACTAGCATTCTCCTGGATAGCCAATGCCAAATCCAGTCTTTGGGGAGGTTGTTCTAAGACATCAAGGTGTATTGGTTCATTCTTTTGTCTGTGTTGATGCCCATCCTGGGAAAGCAGGTATTCCCTCCGGGAGTCCTCTGACTTTTTAGGAGACAGCTGGGAAGGTAGATAGGCTGACTTTAAGCCACTTGGTGATGCCTTATTGTGGCTATACAAATCCGGGCCAAAATAAATGCCTTGTGAAGGTGAAGGACTGTGCCTGTTTGGTGCTGGAGTAGATGGTCTGCATGCAGCATTAGAGAAGTCATAGAAGTCGGGATATTCCTGTTGATTTTCTCGAGCATCTCCTTTTTGCTCTATTGCAAGTTTCTTCCGTGAAGTGGGCATGTGTCTGTTCTGAAGACATGAAATGTGCTGGGGTGGACCAGACCCCACCTCTGTAACCGTCTGGCTTAATTCTGTGTCAACTGTGAGCTCTGGTAATCTTCTGTCTTTTAAAGACATTGCTGACACACCCATTGCAATATCTGGCATCAGTTCATTTAGCAAGGGCTGAGTACACTGAAAAAGAAAAGAAATTAGTCCACAGAAACACAGCAAACACTGAACACAAACTGTACTTAGGATGGTTACTATAATTCAAAGTGGCATTGTCCTAATCTATCTTTGCCTAGAACAACCTCAGTCTGCAAGTTCCCTACACTGCTTAGAACAACACAATGAACCCACCAATTTCTCCCTTCCTGCTAGCTTAAGACAACTTTTCCTTCAGGCAGCTGCTGTGCCACAAGTAATAGCCCCTTCTTAAACATATCTTATGCTGAATAGGCAGCAAGCGCCAAGGCATTGCTCAGCTCTCAGAAGGCAAGTCTGCTTTAAGCCTCTTGCAATTGCTAAACTAAACCAAGTGCTTGGTGCAAAACCTAAAGAGTTTGTTGGAGCAGTGAGTTCCAGGGCAAGGAAGCCACAAAACACAGGTTTCATCACTGTAGATGCAAGCCTTCTGCTTGCATTTTGCACTTTACGTTAACTGCAGGCACCCAGGGGAAGCACAGGTTGCAGATGCCCCAAAGCAGAGCTGCAATACGCATGTTACAGTCTTCCAGATATTTCTAACATAAGCAGTTTCCGTAATCATTGACTACTGGTAACTCACAAATTGCAAACAAACCAATACTATCACCCAAATCAAGTCTATGTTTCTCCTCTACACTTTTTATAGAAACATTCTAACAGGAACATTCTACAATGAGAAAGATCACTAGATGGCTTCTCTGGTAAGGTCACTATTAATCAAGAGAGATCTGTGACAAACCCACCCATGCACAAACAGTGGCAAACAACTAACTGGAAGCTAAGCATTCAACATATAAAAAGGCCTGTAATATATTTAGGACAATTACTCAAGGGAAAAACAAACAAGTCCACATTTCCATTCAGAACTCTAGAACACAACATTGCATCTAAAGAGCTGGTTTCAGTTTTGACACAACCATGCACTGAAAAGGCGTTCTCACTGCAGAAAGAAATCTCTACATTCACTAGCATTTCATGTCCTTCACAAAGCTGTCTTTATCCACTGTGTTGGTAGTTCAGTTTTCATTACATCCTGTTGCAGTTCAGTAACCATAACAAACATCTTGAAGCACTGTAATTATCATTCTGTATCTACAACTACCAAATTCTGTTGCCTGATTGGTTTTAAACCTTTTTCATAGCTGTGAGGCCTGCACACTGCCCACAGGTTCCCTTTATATACAATCTCTTTATGTCAGGACTATTCAGTCGTGAATACCCAAAGAATCATCACTAGTTCTACCTGTGAATTACAGCATCAGGCCACTTCTGAAGCTGACTTATGCTTTGTTTGAACACTAAGCAAACTACAGTATTTCTGAAGATTGGCAAGTCCCATCTTCCCTGGAAACATTCATTCTCCCAGAACTGGCCATGCCATTTGGATGCAGAACACTGACAGCCATGCTGGCAGAAAACCTGCCTCCTGAACAAAAGGAGTTGTTAAAGTGGCTTCATCAGAAGAAGTCTGTCCAGCTCTCTATGATCTATTTTGCATTGCCAGAGACAGGGAAGAGAAACTGTAATACTTACTACTTGCTTCTCAGCTGCCATCACTGCTGCTGCTGCAGCCACTGTTTGTCTCCCCAGCCCAGCAGTGTTAGTGCAGTCAGGAGGGGCTGCTTTAGCACTGGGCAAGTAGACAGGTGGTGCAGGTTTGGGAGTAGTTCGGGAGTGGAACAGGGAATGATTACAGGGGTAAGAAAAGGAACGGGAGGGATGTTGACTTGGCACCCTTTGTTTCCAGCCCATTTTGAACTGGTTATGAATAGGAGTTGCTGGTGGGTGGTATGGAGGTGGAGGAGGGGGCAATGGTGGATGGAAGGCCACAAAAGAGTCCAGTTCTGTAAACATGGTTTCTGCAGTGGGGGTGCTGTTAACACGACATCGTCCAGACTGTCTCACTGTCAGGAGAGGGCTTTCATCCCCAAATCGCTCATCAGGAAAGAACTTGTGAGGATTCTACAAAGGAAAAAACCCAGTATGGAATGAAGTAGAAAGTCATCTAGAAAAACTAACATGTTGGAACTACCAATCTGCCAAGTACCATAAAACTCTTAAGGGGGCTCACTGTGCCACTGAAAACCTCACCAACCCTTGACATTAACACTACAGAACAAGGACTCAGATTCATTGTGGAACAGCATTAACCAGCAAATGCACTTGGAGCATACAAAGCTAAACGAGATTCCCAGTTTCCCAGTCCTGGTATGTATCATGCTGACCTACTCTAACAGTAAGGAATTCTTCTCCCTCTGGTTCAACAATAAATCATAATCTAGATTTCCAGATATGGTTTGACTACTCCCATCAAACTGCTTCTTCTGCTGTTGTTTTTTGTCCCCAAAATCTGTGTCAGTAAATTCTTGAGAAAAATATCTCTATGTTGCACTTACACATTTATAAAAATTGCACATCAAATGTACTGGTCTCCCTGTAATCAGCATCTGAACAGTTCTAAAGCTGTACAGGCATTTCAAGGACTTTTTGCACCTACATGTGCGCACACACAATGCAGCCCTCTTACTGCACACATTTAAGGCCCTTCACAAGCAGAAAACAAAGCACTCGCTGTCTTGTACAGCAGTTCTTTTCATACCTGCAAAAGTTCAGCAGCAGCATCAGAAAGTCCAAACTCCCGCAGCACACGAATCTGAATCTCGTAACTGACTGTGGCACCTTCTCCACAATTGAGCGCGTAGGCTCTCTGTACCTGCTCAGTGTGACGCAGCTCCTGCAGTCGCTTGATCATCTCTTTTACAACAAGGAGATTGGGAACTGGAGAGATAGAGAACAGAATAGGTAAGAGATAGATTGCTTTTTGAACTGTGAAACAGTAACCCTGAACGTAATGGTTAGATTCAATTCCGAAGGAAAAATGGAACATCAGTCTGACTTGTCATTTTTTTCTTTGGAGAAGCGTTCTGCCAAGAAGAGTTTGACTTAACACATGGTCTTTGGAGCATTATGAGGCCACATGGGATAACACAGATGGTAAAGACATTCACAATTTTTCCAGCCTCTGCTAGAATGAGCTGCAAACGCGGTCTTCTTTGTAAGGCCCTTATGATGCAGGAATTTCATGATTTGAGGAGGGGACAGAGCACCTTAAATAACATGTTCCCTCAGGAATCCCACAGGCCAAGAATTCATTGATTTTTCTGGCATACACTTGATACTTCTAGTGCAATGCTATAATCACAAGACTAACTACAGAAAGAGCATTCTAAAAGTTACACAAACTGTAGGCCAACATAAACCTGTTAAAATTACATTGTTTTACATAGTCATATGGAATCAATTAAAAGAAACTTTCCAAAAAGTTTGGAGTATTCATCCTGTTGCAAAACTCTCATGCCACTTCTTGCTGCTGTTTGACAGTGAGTAGTATTTCCTCTGTGGTCTGTCTGTCCTCAGGAAAATGTGTGTATCATAAGAGAAGACAAATCCAGATCTCTGAACACACCTGAGCCTTTATCAGCTTTAGGTATCATCATGACCAGATGTGCTTAATGAAGGTTCATGGAAATTAAACAGCAGACAGCAAGAGATTTGTGAAAAGTCATTTGCATTACAGAGGAGAAAAGACAACACGATACAATTACAAGTCCATATTCCAAGTTTACATTGCTACGTGAAAGACCAACGTAAACTCAGCAAAATACACTCTCCAAGATCCTGTACTAGAAAGAGGAAAAAAAAAAAGAAAAAATTATCTCCAAGTCTTGAGAATTGCCTTGGTTAGAACTAAGTTCTCCATCTACCCTCCCCACTTGTCACATATTCTGAGAAATCCTGCTTTAGCAGTCTGGTGTGAGGCTAAACCCAGCATCTTGCTAACACTGAAAAAAGCAGCAGACATACAAATGATGTTCAGTTTCCATTGCAAAATCAAAATGCCATCTCCTCAAACCCAGGTTTGTTGCTGTTTTTACTATTAATCATGTGAAACACATGGATGAGAATAATACAAGTCTCTCAAGTTTATAGGATTTCCAATTCAAACTGAAGCTGGAAAACACCTAAGGAAACCCAGTCATGTGCAGAACAAGCCTCAAAGTAAAACAGACATAGGCAGAGGCTGAACACACCAGTGTTATTAGAAAAGCACTGACATGCTGCCAACAGCATTTATGAAAATATAATCAATCCATGGGCAGTGAGCACCAGCCTGAAGAAGTTCTCCAGCCTGAAGAACATAGAGGTTATGTCACCTAGCTCTGCCTCTGGCAGTTCCTGTGCTCCATCTATGCTTTGGGATGGATTCCTGTCCCAGTAATAGGTCTGGTAGATACCTGAATCTCCTCAGGTTAGAAAGGGTTCCATCTATTCCCTCTACTAAAAGGCCTTGAAAAAACAATCAAGTACTCTGCTTAATCACAGAAGTAAGCAAAGCAGGCAGTTACCAGGACACAGTAACTGGGCTCCAACTACTGTCCAAGCTCAGAGGTAATATCCATGCTCAAATCAAAAGGCCTGGCAATAATTCTTACACATTAAATAGCACAGAACTAAGTGGTGCTTCAGACTGGTCAGGATGTCTTGTCTACCCCCTGGGACAGATTTATTTAAAACACCAAAACTTTAGCAGAACATTTGTGACCGCTGATGTGTTTTCTTCCTCTACTTCTTTGGAAGCCAAGACTGAGCAAGGCACTAACATCACATCTTACAATTAAATACTTCACATTCAATGCATAGTGAGTACATTTAGGCTTTTCTGTAGAGGAAGAAAGAAGTCGGAGTAATGTAATGTGTTGAGATGCCACAGCAGGAAGTTTCTAAACAAACTACTAGCACTTTTATCAAATTACAGAGGTTTTCAGAAGCTCCTTTTAAGCTCTATCAAGTCTATTCCTAAATCACAAATAATAAGGGGATCAAAATGATTCTGTAAGCCTTCCTAGAAAATTTACTGCTGTGTTTAACAGTGTTTCAGACTTTTCTCACACCTCAACTTAAATTCTCTTGCAATAATTTAAACCCATTATTTTTGTATTATATGCAAGAACAGTTTATCTGCTTCTTGGTTTCAGAACAGTCGACTGAAAGGAGACATCATTGATATATAAAGACCTTATAAAATGAGGAATTATGAGTGTGAAGGGAAGCAGAGAGTTGCTTTCTTGGTGGCATGTCATCTGTACTGCTTTTCTACAGGCTCCAAAATGATCTGCTTCTACTGAAATGTGACAGTCTGCTCTAAAAATAATGCCAAAAGTTTAAGCAAGTTTAACAAAAGACTGCATAAGCTCATAGATTAAAAATCAAAAGGACACATCTGAGCTGCAAATGGTTGCAGAGCACAGTTTTACCTGTGCTTCTCCTGATATGCTTTCCTTACAAAGTCACTTCTGGTGAATTACATCCCTTTGGCTTTCAGGCTCTTCTCTGCAGAGCTTCCCTCAGCCAATCTGTAAGCATACAGCTGGCTATACCTACACAGGCACAATGCTCCCCATTTTCTTCAATGAATTGAAATTTAGTCTTTGTCATTTATCTATACAATCCTGAACTTCAAAACACTCATTGGCCTTCTCAATTTGTTATCAGCTGCACATTCTATCAGAGAGTATCAATGGGACAGATGAGAAGAACTAGATTCTCTGAGAACCCCACCAGACACAATCTCCTAGTTTGACACCAAAAGGTCAAATGAATAAATGGCAAAATACATTAGAGAAACGTTATGAGTATTTCCCTGGCTTACCTGGGAGGAATGTCACAACCAAGTAAGTATGCTGAGTCAAGAGCTGTTCTGTTTACTTGAACCTATATAAACCTACTCTGCTCTACAAGGAATGAAGTCGATTTGACTTAAAAGCTAAACGAAATCTGGTTAAGTGCCTACTTTGAATCTTTTTCTGGCAAACTGAATTAGAATGACAGTCTTACTAGTTATGCTCTCCTGCTCTTCATGTTTGAGAGAAATAAAAAATTTTTCATTTTTAGCCTTCTGGATTTTACCCATCTTGGACAACTGGTTATTTAAAACAGAACAACTCTGAGAAGAGACCCAGTCTCCAAACAGTGTTTTATGTTAAGTACCCAACCAGTACAACCCCCTCCAGTAGCTTATCTACTATTTACTATGCCACAGTTTCCACAGTTTGTGTCTTCAGAGCAGACAAAGCAAAAGGGGCTACCCTTTTTGGTAGCCCAAATGGTCATTTCATAACATTTATTCATACTCCCCCATCCACTCACACAAGACCAAACAGCATTACAAGTGATCCAGCAGCCTTACCTGGGATCTCATTGGCTATGACTGAAGGAGGACTGGACTGGTTAGTGCTAACTTGCTGGTGCGTAATCATATGACAGCACTGTGGCACCGCATTGTTGACCATGTAAAGGGTGTCGGGCACATTGGACATTCGGACCATCCGCAAACGAACAAGATCAGTTTGTTCCACCATCATCTCATCCAGTACTGACTGCAACGACAGCCATTAGAGCCCTCATGAAGGCACCAGACACACAAAGCCACCAGGAGCTGCTGCAAACAATCCCGAGATCCCAAATCTAATGATGTCTAACAACAGTTTCCAGTTCCCAGACAATACTGGCATTCCACAGCATTTTCTATTCTATTTTCCAGTCACGGTAAGAGTTGAGTTTCAGAGCTAAATGCAGACAGCTAATAAAGTTTGGGAAGGTTGCTTGCTCTGTATATTTGTACCTGTCAGATTACAGGTAACCTTGAGGTTACCCTCTGGACTCTAACGATTACAGCATCAGCTCTCTGCCACTGAGTAGAAGGCACATGGTTGAGAGTGAAACACTTCTCTCATCTTAAAGAGCAGAAAGGTGTTTACACATACCTTTTGAGATTCTTATGTTAAATGGATTTCTTTTGTTTTTAAATGGGAGTATAAGAGTAGAGCATAAAAGTCAAAAATTACTCTCATTTGCCATTTTTGCTTTCACAATAATTAAACCAAGAACAGGAATACAGTCCTTGTATAACTATTAATAGCATATGAAACTAATAGAAACAAATTGGATTCTTAACACAGGGGGTTAGGGCGAGGGGGAATCTGAATGCACTTTTTTACTTTAAAGCCAACGCTACAGCAACTTCTATGCCATATACCTGAAAAATAAGAGTCAAAGGTTTTATCACACTCTTTAACACATTTTTGTTAGTTTTAACAATCCAAGATACAATGATAAAATTTTAGCTAGCTCATGTCCCTTGCGTGCCAACCTTTGTGCTCTTCAAGCCATGTGCCCAAAGTACAAAGTTTTATTTCTTCTCTCCTGTCAAAGAGGATGCCTACATCTCACACTCTTAGAATATCTGTTCTTAGAGTAAAAGCTCTGAATTCACCAGAGTAGCAGTCAGTTTGTGGGTGACATGGAAATGCACAGCTTCATCTAACCCTCTTGTTCTGCAGTCACCTGCACTGCTGGGACTCATGGACTCTTCAAGTCAGAGTTGTGTATCTGGCAGCATTAGATAGCATGGTACAAGACTCCTGTTCTGCCAAACAGAATATAGCATGTTTCTGTCTGACACGGAGCCATCTCCAGCCTGTCGCTGAATATCACCATCAGAGACACTACAAGATCTTCAGTTTGACAATCTTCATGCAAGAAGCTACTGCCTGAGCTGGACACAAAGGACTTCAGTCAAACTGGATACAAGTATTCCATTTTGATGAGGATCAAAAGAATTTTGTATACATTCAGGTATGAACAAGATGAAATAGCAAGAGTCCTCTGCTGAGTGAAATAGGAGTTCTCCATCCAGCTCTGGTGGGAGCTGGGGAGCCTGAAAGACCTGGCACCAAGGCTGCTGACTAGCTGTGAACTGGGACTCTCAGGCTCTCACCTTGCCATCCGCCTGCCAGGAAGGCTGCCGAGGAGCTGGGCCGGCAAACTGGCTGGAAACCAGGGAGGTTTCCCTCAGAACGCTGCTTTGTTTCCGGTGGAATTTCATCAAGATCTGTCTCGCAAACATTTCAATTTCGACAAAAAAAAATTTTGTTGAAATTTTTCTGACCAGTTCTAGAGACTTGAGCCTGATGATCAATCTTGTAAGTCTTGTTAAATTGAAAACGTTAGTATTTTAGGCCAGTACATGCAAAGAGACAAAACATACCAAAATCTTTCCCTGTTTACAAAACCCCCTGATGACTCCAGTTTAACAGTAGTCAAGTGTTGTTAATGATTATTACCTTAGCCTCCTCCACATAGGGTGAGAACAGTCTTGGCCGCACGTATATCCCAGCATTTTTTTGCCGCAGCCAGGAATTTGACTTTCCACCTTCTGATGTTGGTAGCATGTCGGAAGGAGGAGTACTAATCAGGCCTCTCTTCATCTTTAAGAATCAAGAAATAGTTTTATTTTAAATATAAATATGGTAGAAAATGGCAAGAAATACATTTCTTTACACTAGGATCCTAAGACCACTGATTTTATTTTAGCTATCTCACAGACGTAAAGAACAGAAAAATCTGACCAGAAACTGACTTCTACATGTATTGGTCTGATAACAATTTAAGAGCTAATCTTTAAAAAAAGCTTCCACAAAGCCCAATGAAAAAACCCACTGATTATAACAGAATCTTAAGCACTAAGAACACAGATAACGCTTGTCTGAGACTTACTGCATCGCTCAGTACTTCACTACTCATGGGTAAAATGTGCTCAATGCGGACGAAAGGCAAAAGCGGAGACAGGATCTCCCTCAGCTCCTCAATGTCAAGATCTCTCCTCTTCACACCTCTTTTGTTCACACTGTGAGCAGTACCACTGAGTAAATTTGGCTCTGTGGGAAGCAACAAGAAACACTTGAGTTTACATCAAGAAGTTTGAATAGGAAAGCAGGAAGTCATAGAAAGGGCAATACTAATGGTAAATCAACAGTGCTTGTCTGCATTGTTCCATACCATTATTTCATGTTTCATATCAAATTTTAGGACATCCATAGAGACAAGATAGCACAGCTGGCAGTTTAGCCACAGAGAAAATACAAAAATAGCACTTGGGGTCACTGTTTATAAAGCTCTATCAAGATCTGTGCTATGAAAACATTTGTTCCTCCCTGCTAGCAATTCCCCCAGGTACTCTCCTGCAGCTCCACTCCCTTTCCATGGCAGTTTTCAGAGACTTATTTTGTACAAATTAAGGTCTGAAGAATCGACTGGAATAAATTATTCCAGCTGCTTCCTGTGACCCACCTCAGTAACAACCGTGTTGAGCCCACTCAAAAATCGCTCCCATGGCCATGGAACACCTGTTTGTGCCAAAAGTGAGTATGACAACATGACTCAGGTCATTCACCTCAGCTATTATCTGATTCATTAGCTACCATCAAAATAATTTCAAGCCATCAGGAAATCAACCAGATTTGAAAATCAGACAATCACAGAAGTTGAAAGGACCTCTAGAAGCTTGGTTTGGCCACAGCCATCATCTTCTCCCATCACAGAATAGAACAAGTTGCCCGGTTAGATTTTGAATGCTTCCAGGGATGAAGACCCTATACCTACTGTGGACAGGCTGTTCCAGTGTCTGACCACCTTCACAGTTTTTTATATTTAAACAGAATTCACTATTATTTCAGTTACTACCTCACTGCGCCTCTCATCCTGTCCTGAGTGTCAAGAGAAAAAGCATGCCTCTATTTAATATGCTTCCTATCATTAGATATTTCTGGACTTCACCAAGATCTCTCCTAAGATTTTTCTTCTTGGTATTAAACAAGGAACCCTCAAAATACCTGAGTTTTGAGAGCTCAAAAGCTTCCAGAAAAACCAGAAGTGCATTTATTTAGCCTCGACCAGGTATGAAGAAAGCAGATTCCATTTCTTCATGTTACAGACTACTTACAAAAACCCCCCAAACTTCCACACATTTTGGTTTATTTGTTTTAGTCCCACACAGTTTAAAGGATCCTTACCTCGATCTGCTATTCTCTTCATCAACTGGTGTTCACCCCATTTAATGAGATATTTAAGAATATCTTGTTCACTTGCCTAGTAGAAAGAGAAAGTCAGCAGGCTGTGTGTGCTCAGTGAAGTATCACACAAGAAAAAGAACCAAACCATCCACAGTTCTTCTGCAGCTATGAAGAAGAACTGTACTAAGATCAACATATTTGTGCTTCATGGTCTGCTACACCACTTCCTCCAAGTATTTTCATAGCTACAGTCCCCTCTAATTCCCCTCTAACACTACTGTTTACCATGATTTCTACATTCACATCACTTACTGCATCCCTGGGAAGAGACAACAGTTTTTTCGACAGAAGGGAAAAAACTTGCCTAGCATGAAGAATTACAGGTATTAAATTTGAGTAACTTCATTAAAAAGGGTGGTTTTAACACATTAATAAATAAATGAATAATAATAACAATAATTAATAATATTTAATTAATAACTTCATTAAAAGGACAGTATTTTCTCTAACATTACAAATTCAACATATTCAACATCTGCATTGGCAGAAAGTATGAAAACAATCACATCAACTAGATTATAACCTCGGTGAAGATTTTCAGGAATACTGTAAACAAAAGAATTTTGGTTTGTTGGTACCTATAGACAGGTGCCAACTACTCAGCACTTTTAAAGGAAAAAAAATAATGCACTGAAAAAGTAATCTACATAAATTAACTAGGGCATGAAATGTAGCCATAATACAGTCAGTCATACATGGCAACAGCACTGTTAGTGTAACTCCTGAAACATTTAAAGTAAGCAAAACCTTTTAAAAAAGGCTTTAAGTAATTTCTAACACACTGTACTTTTAAAAGTAAGATTGAGATGGATACAAAAATAAATCCAGTCATCTTTAAGCTATTACAGGCTGATCATCATTATAAAAAACATCTCCCCTGAAAAGAAATGGCAGTAAAAATCCACAAGCTTTCCATTAGTCACTATAGTTTCCTCCCCCCAAAACCACAATCACTGAAAGAAAGTCACAAGAAGAAATTCTGTAATACTTGTCAGAAAAGGTATTTATGTCTCCCCCTTAAAAATAAATTCAGCCTTCTGAATGATTACTACTTAGCATCTAGTGCTAGGATGTCCACAGTCACAGCAAAGCTCAAACTGCCACAGAATTTTATAAAGCACTTTGATTTAGGTACAGGAAGGCTTCAATTCAAATAATTTGCAGCCATTTCTAAACTATTACTAGGCTCCTAAGCAATACCATTACCAGCAGTTTGAGCTGTGTTGCAAGCCAATAAAGAAACAGTTTCCTTAATCCTTCAATTTCAGTTTTTGCACATTACAAAAGGAACTCCTAGTGCTCATAGGAATCTGCTCTTGCCCACAATCCTACAGTTGAAACTGAACTAATCCCAAGCACTTCCAGTAATGGTGTAACACATCCTACTTCAAGCAGGACCAGCTGTATTTTGCACACACAGGTTACCTGTAAGTAGTCAGACTGAATTGCAGTGAGCAAGTGGTCCTTGCTGAGTTCATAGAAGACATCTGAAGTCATGACCTGGGTAAACTCCTCACAGAGGAAATGTAGTGCTTGACGATGTACCCACTTGGAACCATATGGCTGAGAGCTCCACTTCAGAATGGCAATTAAGGTGTCTAGTGAGATGCTCTCAGCAATAATATCTTCGCAGCCTAGGAAGGAAAAGCAAAAATCAATAATGTTACAGAGACGCTTCAATCCTGAAGGAATACTACTTATAGCTAAGTGTGTAATATGAAAGGTTATGAGACTCCTGTTGTCAGGAAAACCAGAAGCACCCTACAGATCAAGGTTGCAAATGGAGTTAAATTATGACTAAAAGTAAAATGATTTTCATTGTAGTTTAAGATTCCAATTATATAGTCATTTACCTTCTCAAGACACATGAAACATGTTCACTGGCATGCCTGAACGAACACCTGGAAAACTAGTTCAGACCTACTAGAACCTCCTTTGGTCAACATACATTATCTGTTTAATGTATTTTAAAAGTTGCTGATTAACATTTCAGTCACTACTGTTTGCAGCAGATAGCAGAAGCCAATAAACTGTGACAGGATTTTCATTCCAACCACTTTTCATGGATCCTCTTCAGACCGACCAAGCAGAGGAAAAACAACCAGTGACATATTGTTGGTACTCAGCTACTCAACACAGGAGGAGGGCAGCAAAGCATAATTTTCTGACTGAGAAGGAGGGGAGCAGCTAGAGGTGGTTGGCTCCTATCAAGTAAGGTATAGAGGGTGCCAGAATGTTCTCCCCATCCTGACAAATAGGTGTTTATACCCACTGCTGCATTAGGACGTCTTCACAGAGCTCATGTCTTCTGAAGAACAGAAAGGACTGTATTCAAGTTTTCTGAAGAGAGATGGAAGAGACTTGGAGGAAACAAGGGGAGATATACTGTGGGAGGGCTGAAAAACATAGGTACTAAGGGTTACTGAGTTAAGACAGATGGTACCACAATGTTGCTGACTTGAAGTCTCCAACAGGGCTTTGCTGACTTAATTTTACATCTGGTTTACACACAGACTACTATTTCTATTGATACTATGAAGACAGCAATTTAAAAAATTCCTGTTCTAGAATTATACATTCCAGTCTCAACCCACTACAGCCACAAAATTACAGCTGTGTTTATGTCCACGAGAGCTCCCTGGGCAGTTCAGAGCGGCATACTTAAACTGCAACTATTTTACTTTTTAAACATAATTTTTCCTCTCAGTTTCAAGGATACTATAAAGAATAGTCAACATTTAGTTCTTGAGAACTCTATCTTGTTACTTGATCCTGAACTAAGCTAAGAAAGGAAGTGTGTAGCATGCTATACTTAATATTTGTCAAGACTAAAATCAAAGTTGATCTCCTGATGCTACACATTTCTGAACAGGCTGCACACATGTATGACACACCAGCAGCAATTGACATAATTTGAAAAAGTTCTTACTTTTCTGCTTAACTTCACATACAGGATCTAAGCACTTACTTCACTGCAACTAGTGATGTGAAGGAACAATTATTAAGGAGTTAACTAGTAACATGGTAGTTCAAGCAGAAGGGTATCTGTCAAAGAATCATAGAGTGGCTACAATTGGAAGGGGCCTTAAAATAATTTACTTCCAATCCCCTTGCACAGGCAGAGACACCTTCACTAGATCAGGTTACTCAGGGCCCCACATCCAAGTTGGCCTTCAACTTTTCCAAGGGTGGGGCAGCCACAACTTCCTTAGGCAACCTGTTCCAGTATCTCAGCACCCCCAGGAAAGAACTGCTTCCTAATGTCCAGCCTAAATCTCCCCTCTTCAAGTATGTAACCATTTCTATTTGTCCTCTTGCTCTACACCTGCATGAAAAGTCCTACCCCAACTTTCTTGTAGGCCCCCTTCTAATAATGAAAAGCTGCTAGAAGGTTACCTCTGAGCCTCCTCTTCTCCAGGCTCAACAATCCTCCTGGCTGAAAAACTCCAAGCTTGCTCAGCCTGTCCTCATAAGTGAAGTGCTTCAGCCCTCTGATCATTTTAGTTGCTCTCCTCTGGACACATCCCAGGAGCATTACACCCTTCTTATGTTGAAGGTGCTATGAGGCAGGTTATAAATGTACCTGTCCTATTAAAGACTCATCATTTTTCTTAATACTACAAAACCCAGCACATTAATTTGAAAAGAGTATTTGAATATTAAAATTTTCAGAAGAAAAAAGAATTCTGTGAATAAAACAATTAATCACAGTTAATATAATACATACAGTCAATGCTCAATAAAACTCTTTACAGCAAATTTCAGGAATAAGTCTGAATATACATATAGTTTTGGAAGTCATCTTTATTTTCTTTCTAACCAAATCTATGAGAATAATGCCCACCACTCCTCCTCCCCCTCAATGATAATAAATGTTAAGTTTCACATTAGTTTATACTTAAACTTTCCTCAACAAGCACTTGGCTATTTTATTTTCCACTTGCCTGAGTCACTGGAGAAAATGAAGGCCATATATCAAAGCAGCCACTAGAAAGTCTAGCAAAAGCAGACACTTCTGCACCAGGCATGAAATGCAGCATTATGCTGCTCATCCCAGGTTAGGCTCTCCATTAGCTTTCAACAAACAGGTTAGCACAAAGTCATATTTCAGTGAACCTGTTTTGTCCTTTCACAAAATTACAGAATGGTAGGGGTTGGAAGAGATGTCTAGAAATCATCTAGTCCAATCCCCTTGCTAGAGCAGGTTCACCTAAAGCAGGCGGCACAGGATAGTGTCTCCAGGCAAGTTTCTGAATGACTATAGAGAAGAAAACTCTACCACTTCTCTAGGAAGCCTGCTCCAGCTCTGTCACCCTCGAAAGTAAAAAAGATTTTTTTCTCATGTTCAGATAGAATTTCCTGGGTTCCAGATTGTGTCCATTGCCCTTTGACCTGTTGCTGGGCAGCAATGAAAAGAGTCTGGATCTACTCTCTTGGCCCTAACCTTTTAGACAATTTATAACCATTCCCTCGTGATGGGAAAATTCCTGAAGGATAAACCTCATTCATTTGGTCAAGAATATGAGAAGTATTTAAAAAAAAAAAATCAATCTCCAAACAAACCCATCTTTAAAAAAAAAAAAAAAAAGCTTTTACTACTTCAACATATGTCAGAAGTATTGAGTACATGAAGTCTGAACCTTCGGGACCTGTTTTTACTTATAATGTCACATTTTCACTTGCATAGTTAATGGCTGACATTGTATTTCACTTTGTTGTGCAAATCCCTCCTGTTCTTTGGGGCTCAAAACAGGAAAAAGTTAAGTTAGCAGCAAACCAGGCACAGCAAATGAAAGCTAACCACGATGAGATGTAGTATGCTTAAAAGGAGTCTGCTACTCTGAGTAGGAAATAAAGTTTGGAACTATTTTTTAAGGTCATTGTTGTGTTGCACCGAGTCTTGTCTTGCTAAAAACTAACTGTGCTTTTTGCATGCAGTTACTCTGCTTGCGTGCAAGCTGACTTCAGCAGGTGATTCCACCTAAGGGCTGCTCCAAGTCAAAGGCAGCATGTAAACCCACTCACAGGAAACACTAATGTGAAAGGTGAAAGCAGAGAGACTGATCTCTAAGTGAATGCCATTTGCAGTATTTAATGACATTTTTTGAAAAAACTTAGGATACCTGCCCCACACCACAACAGGAAGCTGTGTTTCTATGAGAAATGCAGCTCCAAAAGATCTGAACAACACCGAGTTCTGGAAACAGAACATCAGTTCAGTCTCAGTTTTTCTGCTGAGTCGAGTTACTGCACAATTACCAATAACAAGACATCATACAGTGAAAAGCTCATTTAGGATGCCTAGCAAATGGAACAGCCTTTTCCCAAGTAATTTCAGCAGTATTTGAGAATGCAGGATTATTTCTTCTGAAGCAAGCACAAGATAACAGTGTTTTCTGAACATATCAGTAAATTGGGTCAGCTTAATTCTACCCATGGAAGGAATCAAAATTCCTTCTTTGGCAGGTTTTTTTGCTTTAACAATCTGCTACTTGGCAAGAAAAAAATGCTGTAATCTTATAACTGGGATACTATTCTTCACAGTAGATGAAAGCATTTTTTTCTTATGAGTACTTTTTTACAATATTGAGGCAGCAACAGCCTCTCCATTTGCAATACCCCAAAGTGTTCTAACACAAGCTCCTGTGACCATCAGTATCTTTCAGAGATTCAGCTTAGAGAAATGAAAGATGACCATCATGTTTTAGACACAAGGCTATTCTATGCACACCTTTTGCTGGATACTGAGAGGATCCTGCCTACAAACAAGTCCAGTCTTCTCAAAAATGCACTTCCACAGCCCTTCCAAAAAGACATAGCTTGAGCCCGTGCTTTGCACACTGGATAGTAGCTTAGGATCTTACCAAGATAGCCAACAGATCCCCTAATTAAAAGGCCGTTAAAGCCAAATTAAGGGCCTTCAACAGCCAGCAAAAGTGGAATTAAGAAAAGTTTTTACTACAAAATTGTTAGCTTGGATTTAACTCATTCTGTGGTGGAGGCCCTTCCACTATATTCATGTGGACCAGTGGAGCCAAGAAAAATAAAACTACTAAGAATTCATCTTGACAGTGGAGTCTAGAAGCTATTCAACATATACTTAGGTTTGTCACATTAGGGGAGACCATGCCAGCAATGAGAAAGCAAACTTTTTGAATTTCCTAGCACAGAGACAACAGTTGAGAGGAATAACATGTAGCTAGTCTGGACTGCAAACTTTTGGGAAGTTTCAGAGACATTTGTCTCACACATCCATCCGTAAGTATCCTTTCAGATTTAACTAAGTTTCTGATGGGAATTAAAAAAAGAAATCAACGTTTGTTCAGCCTCTTTCCTATGACTAACTGACCTGAAGTTGCAAACGTGTCCTGTACTTGCTAAGCATTCTTTAGAAGACAGCTCATCCAACAAGGACCTTTGTTCAGCATTCATGTTCTGGATGCACGCTGGTGTTCCTAGCTTATTAACATCTGTTGCCTCCTGTCAGCACCATACTCTCTTTCTAAATGGAATACTACAAGCTTCCAGCTTCTTGAAGTTTTAGTGCTTTTTCATCTTTTCTTTAAATTGTTTAAAAAAAAAAACCCCAAAATACTTTAAAAGGAGATAAAGTTAATGGTTAACTGATGCCGAGCCTGTAACTTGCAGGTGCGTTATCCTCTACAGTCTAGAATGCTGAAGCACACTTATTTTGATTAGATGAAAGCATTAAAAAATGTTTTGCAGAAAAAAAAAACACCCCAAACCTAAGAATCACTCAGATGCTCAATGGACATTAGTGGCCAAGCACTGTTGACATTCATTGCTAAGTTCAGTACCTCTTTCGAGCTATTTTTAATACACTCTGCTGATTTTCCAAGTACCAAAATTTACAGTACTCAGATACACCCATCCTTGAAAGGCTGGTTTTGAGGTGCATCCATTATTGCACTGTTAAAGCACCCAGTATTATTTGTTACTTTACTCATATAAAAGGTTGATGATGTTATAGCACTTCAGATTGGCTGTTAGAGCAAAACCAAAATGATCTAAAGGCTATGTCAGGAAGTGCTTTGTGTTAGGCTAGCTCTGCTTCCACCCTGAACACTCTAAGTTATGCCAAATCCAACATAAAACATACTGTCTATCCATTTGAAATACTAAATTGGGGAATAGACCAAAACGATTTTCATATATGTTATGGCAGTTATAAAGCTGTTACACATTGCAAGCTACTAAAAACTGGATTTCTGGACTTGAGTTTAGCCAGGTAATTGTTACATGTTTAAAGCATTCAGTATTTGTTGTAAAAACTTTTCTCTCCCAAAAAATGAAGATCAATTTACATTTCTGCTCCTGCACATAAGGAACACATGAATTTAAGGAGGAAATCTCCACATCTGGCTTCCTGCAACCATCACCTGCAAATGACTGGCTTTCAGCATTTTGCAAGAAGCACATTCTGCATCAGAGTCAGGTGGATGCTCCAGCCTAAGCAGAAAACGGATGTGGGTCAGAAAAAGAAAGCTGTCAACTCAACCATGAGAAACCAAAGGAAAGATCTTAACATGGTTACAACGAAGGGCCAAGGGAGGGATTGCTGATGTATGGAGTCCACAGCAGCCATCACTATTCAATATTTAAACCATACACTTCACACAGGTGGCTGAAAGAAAAGCCTGAAAACAGTGACCAGATGTGGTTTTCCACAAATATTTGTGCAACTCAAATTCTTTACCCTTGCACATAACACTAATTCAGCAGCTCCAAAGAAGATCCATTCCACTTCTTGCTTTATTTGGTCATCTTCACAATATAAAACCTAAACAGCCATTTCAGGCTTGTGAACAAGTGAATCACTGTAAGAACGTAACAGGTCAGATTTACTTAGTCACACCTCGTTTAATTTGATATTTTATGTGCCGTACTAGATCCTTTGAGCATTTCTACTGCAATGATATATAACCAAAACCCTTGCTCTAATCTTCCCACAATGCATTTGTGTGTATTTTATACTGCTGCCATGGGCTTCCTGGCATTTCAGTCCTGCTGAGATCAAGGGTATTTTTGATGTCAGGCAGTATCTGCTTCTAGATCAAAGCCTGCATTACTAAGTATGGCTTTAAAATAAAGTGCCTTAGTTCTTGTCAAGGGTAAAGTCAACACCTAAAATAAAAAGGAAATAAACTATGAAATCCAGTTTTTAGTCAATTTTACTTCACAAAGGTTTTGGGTTGTTTTTTTTAATTAGCAGACAGAATATATTTCTGGGCAAAACTATTCCAGCCACAAACCTGTAACAGGAAAGCGCACTGTACAATCACCTCAGTGAGACTATTCACGGCGGTAAGCAACAGGGATGTCAAAATGGGATTCAGAGTATTTCAAACAGCTAAGAAAATCAAAATAACTGAAGCCAAACCTCTGCAACAGCAGAGGATGTGGCAGCACAGTAAGAGTGGAAGGAGGATTATTTTAACAATAGATGATCAACAGGACTGGGGGACTGATCTGGTTTTACTAACTGCTATGTAGGAGGAAAGGGTACGTGATTTTAAACCTGATCTTTGCGATTCATATGTTAAAATGATTGCACCAGTACAGCTGACAGAATAGCAAAAAAGCATGAAGACACAAAACCAGGAGCACAGTACAGAAATAAGCAGGCAGAACACTGAAACGTTCCATTAAGGGATGTGCTTAAACCTCCCAGAGAGCACTAATCCCCCACAACCTTTGTGAAAGCAGTTAGAAGCTTCACTTTTTGAGTCAAAAATTACTCCATCCATCCAAAAGTGGTCTCAGTCCCATTGCGTACAAAGAGGTTTCAGTATGATCAGCTCTCCAGATGGAAACACCTGCTGATTAGTTAATTTATTCACATGAATTCATTCAAAGATCCAGTTCAGTTTCTCTTGGATAGCAGAATGACAATCACAAGCTGAAGTAAAGTCTAAGTAAAGTTCTGCCTTGCTTTACTTGGGACAATACAGATTCATAGCACATACACATCCTACCACTGACTTCATCATAGGGAAACCATCTATTAAAACAGTCTGAAAAAGGACTATCACTGTGTTAAGACCAGGAAGATTTCCACGGAAAGACAAAGCTGAATCATCTGCTGAAATTCTAGAAAAATTACAGCATCTGGATACTTATAAAGGTCTCTGAAGACAAATCAGGGACCTGATTTATTTGAAAATAAAAACAGTTGATCAGAAGCTTTAAAATACATCAACTTCACTTGATACTCAGTGACAAGGAACCAGCCAACACCGAGCAAAAAAGGGAGCAAAAAAGAGCTGGTTAAAACATCCAAGGTTAAATATAATGAGCGCAAAACATTTTCTAGGAAACCAGGGAGACAAGAGTTAGCAAGTTTGCATTTGGCTAATATGATGGGATTGAATAAAAAATACTTCACCCAGGGGTGTGGAAATGCAGAGAACAAATTTAAGACATTAGCTACTGCAAAAGACAACCAATGGAATTGGTCTGAACTTGGGCAAAAGTGGACACCTGCAGCACAAGAGCAGAAAAGTGCTGTTAGAGGACCAAGCTCAGAGACTTCATAAGAACTGCCTGCTCAGTGGCCTCCAACCCTTTTGTAATGCTGTCTCTTCTAGAATCACTCTGCATAACATGTATAAGACAGACATTAGAGTGGTAGCTTCCAGCAAAGAATTATGCTATGAAATCAGGGTGTGGGAAGGACACAACTGAAACAATCCCTCATGTTAAGGATTACACCAAGGCCAGAGAAGGTGCTATGGCTAGTAGTGACCACTGTGTTTCAGCACTTAAAAGTATAGACTTCAAGCAATCTGTTAGGCATGTGCAAACACTTTCTTCATCAAGTAGTCTTCATTTTGATTATATTATTCTTCAGTGTCAGCACAGTACCAATGACCTAAAAATGAACTCAGAAAATTAACTATGAAACTACTAGATACTGACTTCACCGCCACAGAGATTTTCTGCATACTACCTACTGGTATCTCCTGTAAGTATGGAACACAACCAATTTGTAAAAACCTAAGTAGTTCAGGTTAACATCCAGGATTTATTTACCTGTAAGGATGTCAAATCTACATGGGATAATAACATTTCAATCCTTGCCTGAGTTTTCTGTATTTCTCACCTGTGCATAACAACCATACCATCCCCTCTACCCCACAGCTCACCACTTCTGTTGTCAGACACAAATGTATCAAGGAAACTAAAGAGACATCTGAAGGCCACTGCTTTCCTCATCTCTTCCCAATGATCATTCCCAAAATGCTACTGCTTTGGTTCATCTAGGAGAGCCACCAAAATCAACACCCTACTGCTGCACTCACTACTTCCAGCAACCTGGGCAAGCTCCTGAGGAGCTGCAATCCCAGAGCAGCTCCCACTGCTGCTATTCCTTTTCCTCTCCTTAAGGCAGTGTTGGGGAAAAAGCTCCAGGGAAAACTTAAGATCTTATTACACTGACTCTCAGAGTACCTATTCTAGAGTAGCACAGGTCTGTAGCACATTACTGATAAGAGTGCTGTTTTAGGACACATTGATCCAAGCACGCTCATCTTACAGCGAACAGAAATAATGAAACTCAGCACGAAATAAAACAGTAAATGCTGAAAAACAGAATTGATAACACCTGAAAAAATAAAAGCCATTTTCCTACCTATAAGTCTGCCTAAGTTTCTCTTTGACGTCCTCTAGCTATCGTTTATTTGCTTTGATATATTGCTTCTTCAGAGCACCTCCAGATCACAGTTCCAGCTTAGGTTTCCAGTCTGAGGGAGAAGAATTACACCCTGTTCATTTATGAAACAGTGTATAATTATTGAGTGTCTCACCAAGGGCTTCATTCACAGCTTAATTCCCTCATTAGTATTCCCTAAGCACATTAAATCCTGTTAGAACTGAGAAACCGTATACGTACATTACTTTTTAGTTTCATTTTCTTTTCTTGCTTTCAGTTGACCTGCTGTGGTGTCTTGTCCTCAAGTACTATCAACTTGCAAATATTGCACAGGAATTAACATCGTAGTTTAACTACAGTGAAACATTTTGCCACTTCTGCATTCCATTCAACATTAAGTTTCTAGGTTTACTTAGAAGGGGACAACAACAAAAAATAAAGATGCAGACAAACCCAAGAGTCAGTGTATCACAAACAATGAGCAAAGGGCCAGAGCACCTAGCTTATGAGGAAAGACCAAAAGGAGGTAGGTCTTTCCTCCCTAGAGAAGAGAAAGCTCCAGGGACCTCGCAGTATTCCAGTACCTAGAGGGCAGCTACAAAGATGACAGACTGTCTTTTCACAAGGAACCACACAGAGAGAACAAGGAGCAAAGGGTACACATCATTCTGGAAGATACCTTAATCTAACAGTGAGAACATTACCATATCCCTGGGGAGGTTGTTCCAGTGACAGTCCCCATTGCTGAAGGTTTTCAAGATGTCATTGGACAAGGAGGTTCTCTCATCTAGGTTCCCTTTCACACTACAGGTTGGACTAGAAAACCTTTCAAGGTCCCTTCCAACCTAGGCTTTCTATAATTTGGAGATTCTGATCCTAAGAACACCTTATTTGTGTTCCTGTATCAGCATAACTCAGGAAACTCTTCTCCTTTGCTTTTGGCCAATTTTATTGCAGGAGGATGATTTCAACTTTCAGATAGGGTCTGAAAGGTATTGTGCTAATACCAATCTATACAGAAGCTAGGGGAAACTAATCAGAATTGTTCTAATATTTATCACTTGTCGTTTGATTTGACTATTAGAAGAACCATTAAAAGTGTAACATCTTTCTGCAGAGCTTATACCTGTTCTTTTCCTGCCCGCTCCATAATAAGCTTTTTATTTTAATTAAGCTTACTTGACACTTTTTAACAGAGAGCTCAGTCCTATCTATTTATTGAAATATGACAAAAGTTATGGACATACAGATCTACCATAAAAAAATTAAACTACTTTAAACAAATCACATAACTAATCTCTCAGATAACTCCATTTTTCATTTTCAGCTCAAAAGCAAAATTCTCATCTCCCATCAGCAAGGCTGATGTATACGTATAATAATGTGGCCACTAGAAAGTTCAAACACCAACACACGAAACAGCAAGTAAAGCTCCTACCACCACAAGAGGTATTACTAGTTCTCAAATCAGTACTCTACCACTTCACCAGAGTTTATCATAACCCTGGCCAGTCTCCAGATGCAGGACATGTATTATCAAGACTTGAAAAAATCTCTCAGTAACAGATCAAAGTGAAACTTTCTAAACTTAAGTCTGAAAGTACTGTGTGCATGTGCCTTCAGTTCTGCACACAAAGACATAGAAATAGTTCTAGGTGTTCTGTATCTATTAAGCCACAGAATTACATTCCAACATCAAGACTGCAGGCTTGGCGCAACTCCCTTGACATGATAATCACCTACATTTACAGTTTTAACATAAAGAGTCACTTCACAACAAATCTAAGCATTTCCTCCTCTCAGCAAAGATCACTTGTATCCTCCCCCACTGCTTACACACAAAAAAATTGATTATAGATGATAGCAGATAAAGATCAAAAATACCAAGACCAAGTCTACACTTTGACATACACAACATGCGGCAATAATGATGTGCAATACAGGTAGAAGTTGTCACAACATTTCTTCTGCCTGTAGAAAACACAGACATTATCTACAACTCACAGATGGGAAATAAATTCCTTTTAACTTAAAAAGAATTATCAGACACTGATAAGACAATTCAATAAGCACATTTACACTGCAAATATCTAAGAACTGTCCCAATAAGGTCATATATTCTACAGCAAGAACAGTATTACATACCTTGTGCAAGCATGTTAAACTCCAAGAACAGTGCTATGTGGTAAAGCTCCATAGCTTCTTCAGCCCTAGTCATGTTCAGTTTTCCTGCTACGAGAGCTTGAACTTCACTTAAACTGCCCACTGAAGGACTGGAGTGCAAAACTGAGAGATCCACCACATCTGTATACATACAGTTCAAAATGACCTTAGCGTATTTTTTTGGTATGATAGATTCATCCAGTATAATTCTAGTGGGAGTTCGTAGAGTTCGGTCTGTGATTTCTTCACCAGTTCGTATCCTTCTCTGCAGCAAGTGACGAAAAAATGGAGATCGTGATGAAATAATAGCTTTATGAGCTCTGAGCTCTTCATCAAGACAGTTCTGACTTCCACCAAAAGTTTCAACTAAGTCAGAGTTGGATGAAAAACTAAGAACCACATCATAGTAGCACATGTAATCAAACAGCGCACGCATGTCAACATCCAAGGAATTTGGTGTTCCAAACTCTTCACTAAGCTGCACAAGGATATCAACATTTTGGAATCTTGAATCCTCCATTCCAAACTCACCCGTATAAAGGTAGTGTAACAAAGCAGAAAACATAGGCATATCTATGCCAGCTGTGTTAATATCCATGATTATTTCTGCCCCATACTCTGGTGAGGAAGAAAGCAACGTCTTAAAAAACGGACATCTTGCTGCCAGTATCGCGCGATGCACAGGAAAACAGGTTTCTTGAAATATTAAGTCTACATCAGTACAATACTTGTACTGATAAAGTTCAGCCATGTCCTTTTGTAGCGTCCTGGCTTCTGGTCTTGCCAAATTAGCTTGCAAATAAAGTTCCTTTAAGGCTGACGTCCCTTCATATTCTTCTACTAATGCATTAACATCTCTGACATCCCAGCCCGAGAGGAGTTCACGCATCTGCTTGGCATGATCAGCAGATCGGCTGGATTTCCGACGCTTAATGAATTTCTTTTTGAGGGTGGCAAGGCCAGAGGTTTTCTTTTTCTTGTCTTGAGGTTTCTCATGGCCATGGTCAAGGCTATACAGCTTTGATTCACAGCCATAGCCTTGATGAGAGTAGGATGATGTCCCTGAAGGCAAAAAGGAAAATTAAACACATATATTCTTTAAATTTAAAGGGTAGGTCCATAACACCCAAACAGTCTATCACCATCTCTACAAGTTGCACATTTTTCTTTCTCCTCATATCACATGACTGAAGCCTTTTCTCGTAATTAAGAACAGGAACTTGTTTTCAATCTACAAAGTGTAATATTTTTTAAAATATTTTAGAACCAAGCAGTGTCAGCTGAAGTAGCTTATCTAAACAGAAACAAAAAACCTCTGGTCATAATGCTACCAATGTCACTGCATTAATTATAGGAAGCAAAACTTACAGCCTTTTAAAGGTTTCATAATTCAGTCATGAGAAACACCACTCCACACCCCCACCCCCCCAACACCATGGAAATTCAGGAACATTCAGGGAAACTGAGAACAAACTGATCTTCAGTACATATTTAACAAGAAAGGAAAGATCTACAGCAAGCTAATCAAGTAATGCCAAAAATGAAAATAAAATGAAATAAAGTAAAATAAAATTGACTCCTTTCCACACAGCTACAGATGTCAATTTGTACATTCACCCCACTTAAAAGAATCTGGAGAATTCAAGTCTTCCTGTACTACTAAAGATGTTTGTACAGAGCATACCTATAAAATTCAAGTACACCTACAATTATTTTTCCTTCAAAAACATTTACAGTGAAGTCACATTACGAACCAAGCACATGAAAAACACCCCCCAACACTGTGTTACATACTTGACCTGTTCTGCTAAATGAACCTTAGCTGACTGTCAGTTTGAGCCTAGGTGCATGGACAGTAACACCAAGAGACATTTAGTATGAAAAAAGAATTGGAATCTGCATTTCTAGAAACAATGGGAAACTGGAGTAATGTTTTATTACAAAAAGTAGTTAAAAGCTACAGTTTAAACAGAAGCATGACTCACATTAAAGGGTTATATTCTAATTTAACCTTATTTACAGAATTTTCACTCTAATCCAGATGGTGAAAAACCTCAGGCATGACAGGAAAAGCAAGAAAATAAATGAAATACACAAACCCAACTTCTACTTCCAGACAAAAAAACCAGAACAGATTAAGAACAGTCACTGGTTCATTTGAAACAGTATTTGTCTATTTTCTGTTGGAAGTACTTAACATGTTACCTCACTACAATGGTGTCCCTTCACTAGCTGTTGTCTTTTTTTGAAGCTAATTTCAAAGCACTCAACCACCAGGTTTTTAGGAACTTTTTATAACTTGATCTAATCATTGCTTTCTTAGTTTCACTTGTTTCAGGTAGATTCATGCAATGCTGTTTTGAGAGTGATAGTTTTGACAGGCTGGCCCAAAGTAAGTGCTTTAATAAGTGTTACTTCAGGTAAGTATCCCTTGAAATTTGAAAGACACAAGAGCAATTCAAAAGTAGTATTTGAGAGCAGAGCAACCACAATAATCTAAGATTTCTGTAAATTGTTTCATTACTTAAGCCTTAAAAATTCTAAATAACCTCAAAGTTTGGCTCTTATTCCAAGATAATGAAAGCTCTGAAATAATAAAATCCAATGGTTTTGTGATAAACTGATTGATGAAAATGTCAGGAAGGCACTTTGCTTTCTTTAAGGAAAGACCACTACCCATTTTATCCATGCTACATTACGTGTTTGATCAGGCAATGTGGTGTTAATCATATTGAAATTTTAAGACATGAAAAATGCACCAATTTAAATTCAGAGAACAGTGGTAACTCAAGACAACTTCAACAAAGAGGCTGTGCTGCAAAATCCACCATAAAAATTCCTTCCACATGCTACACTAGGAATTACAATAGAAAATTAAAGAGTCAAGTCTCCTGCTGATAGAAACAAGCCTAGAATGCTCCATTTAAAGAGTATTGATTACATTTCACAAATATAACTATACTGTGGTTACTCTATAATAATAAGATTTTGCTCCAAGAGAACATGCCAGCTTACTTACATTTGAAGTGTTTTGGATTCTAATGGAAAATCTGAGTATGCAGAATATTCTCTTATATTCTGCTAAAGAAAAACTAGGACACCACAAGTCTCAATTTCTCCCTTCACTGAAAACTACCGTGAGGTATTAACTCACACCTGAATCACCACAAACACTAAAGCACCATTCAAACCTTTGTGTACCCTGATCTACTTACAGGATTTAATGTCAGAAGTACTGCAAACAGTGCTATTAACCCTTACTAAAGGATGTAACACTGGTATAAAAAGCACTACCACACATCTCCTTTTTGCCAGAAACAGAAGGTTCATTAGCATCACCTCTGGATTCAAAAAAATGGGTGGGTCCATATTCCTCAAAGAAATAATTCTTAAGAGCACCTTTCTGACCTGCCTGTATTCCTTCATCAGGCAACAATATTATAATATATATTCCCCACTTCTACACAAAAATTCACCGATCTATTAAATGCTCTTAAAAAGGTAATAGCTGAAATCATACCTAGCTTTGAACAGATAAATATTTACAAGAAACAGATGACTGCCAAGAAAAACTACTTGGGCCCCTGACAATGAATAATGGGATCTGCTTAGTCCTCTGCATGCCTATACATTTTTAAAATCTAATTATAGAGCTGTATTTAAAAGTAAACATCTCGAACAGATGTACCACCCTAGAAAATGGTGTGAAATCCTCCTCCTGAATGTTGTAGATAAACAGCAAGTAGGGGACTAGTTAAGACTTCAGGACAACACAAAGATTTTTAGAGGAGAGTCATAAAGTCAACTAAACAAAAAAATCAAACACAGGAGCTCATCCTGCGAAACTGCTGTGTGTTGCTAGATCAGTTCTCTGCTTTTAATAGTCAATCTACATTTATAATGTCACACCATGCAGCGTTCAGTGGTAAAGTGGCATGTCTAAAATAGCCCCATAGGCCCAAACCCAGTTTCTAGGAATACATATGCAGCTGCTGTAATTCTATTATCCATGTTTTCTCTTCTACTTTGGGGCAGTAAATTAATCTCCTAAATCAAAAACCTAAATCTGTACAGGTTGATTTTGCATTAAAACTTTACCACTTGTCAAAATGGTGTAAATCCTGGCTATCAATTTTAGGATACGTCTGTTTTCTACAGAGACAGCAATATAGATCAAAGAATCGAGAAAGGGTCACACTCTGTAAAGTGGTAGCAGATACACAAGCCTGTGATGCAGATAACACAATTACTCTATCATACTCATGTAAGTCCCACCATAGTATCAGAAGATTTCAGCAAATAAATTAACCAGAATGCTCATCTGTCTACTCTAAAAGGAAGCAGGCATGTGCTTTTAGACCTTCCTCAAAAGTTCAACCACAACTTGTCAACAGGTAGTGAGAATCAGTAAATTTATTGTCACATGCAACATAATGGATTTCTGGTTTTAATTTAGTAATAAAGAGCATCAACAAGATGTTCTGTGTACCAAGCAGAAAGTTTCTGGGGAATTCAATGAAGGATTTGGAAGCTCCCCCTCTTCAAACCTGCTCAGAAGTTGGTTCAGCATACAGATCTGCCTCTTTATAGGTTTGTAAGTGTTTCTCTTTTTTCAATGTAGAGGTAATCACTAAGACATAATTAAAATGTTTTAGAAATGATTTTTATAAATATTAGATTATACATAAACTGGGGCAAACCTTTACTACTGATAGTTGTGACACAATGACAATACATAAAACCTTACGGGGGACCTCACAGCATGGATATCCAAGATGTTAATACTGAAAGTTCTTCCTTGACATGATTTTACAGCACACAGAAGTTTTAGCCCAGAGTACAGGCCTTTACATGAAACAGGCTGTACATTGCCCTCCCTCAGATCTCCAAAAGTTCAGGAGTGTCACAAATGCTGGGACAAAAGAGGAAAAACTCTAAAGCAAGTCAAGCTTTCCCTCTGCAAAGGCTATCACTGTGCTTTCAGTGTGATTAAGAAAAGTACTAACACCGAATATCAGTTAACTACTTACTTATGATTGCAAGCAAAGTCATAAAGGAAAAAAGTGTTTATAAAGTATTCATGTTATTTACCACTAAGATCATTCCTCAGGCTGTCAGGGTTGGGGTTTCTTTAAGCAAGATTTATCTTCTCAAAACCTGCCTTCTTTCAGATTCATCACATAACTATTTATTATTTAGAATCTGACAGTACTTGGATCTACACTGATGTATTTTTGCACTCAACTGAAAAGCAAAGATGATAATACTTGCCCCAGTTATGACTTGAAGAAGAAAACGACTTCTTAAAGGCACCTGAACTCAAATTTCCAGTTAAGCCAGGAAATGTGAAACTGTTAGGACAATAAGTACTCCCATTCTCCAGATACAGGAACAGCAATTGTACAGGCGAAAGTTGTCTTCAACACTATTCGTTACTTTAATAGGTATAACATCAGTGATATCCCTTGTAGAAGGGAGTAATTCACTCATACTAGTCACAATGTCAATGCTACAATGAATGCTACAATCGAGAGTTTCACAGGGTCTTGCTTTTCACAGAAAAATCTAATGCAAAAGAGTAGAAAATCATAGGTAACATTAAGAGTAGCTGATCTTGAAGTGGAAAAAGTACTAGACATAATTTAATCATAAAAAAAACCTCTCCCACTTTAGCTAAATACCCTGGCATCTGTTTATTAGCAAACAGCAGATCAACACATTGCCTACATAGGCAAGATACTGGACAGTACTGAATTTCAAGCACGATTGAGCTTGAATGGATTCAAACTGGTGACCTAGAAAATAAAAGCTCTGCATAACATTACTGCAAGCAAGTCAACTCAGTGCATACATAATCCAGCAAGTCATTTATGTATGTGACAAGATAAGTGAAAAGACTTACCTATGAATGTCTGTTGTGCCTGTGAATTTCCCCCTACCCTTGGGGAACAGGAGTGAGGGTAGTTAGATGCATTAGCACCCATTTTCTTCAATCACTCAGGCATTCTGCCTGCTGGCTTTTCAGTGTATAATCCCATAATCCTTTATACATCTTCAATCCCAGGTACAGCATTCTGTTCCTTTGTTTCTGAAGGACAAGAACATCAATAAATTATGTCATTTATCTTCCTCACTGGTATTGTGATTAAGACAAAAAAACCTAAAGTCAGCCTCCAGCACACAATATTTCCATAAATTAAAACTCTTGAATGTTTTGAAAGCATCTTTTTATTTGAAGGGTTAAATTAAGATCAAAATACTCTTTTTTTGCCTAAATTTGCAATTTTCCAAACTGCTTACAAACCCATATGATGAACTGCAACAAGAAATGGGAAGGCTATCAACAGTTTAGCTAAGAAACGTGAAAGTAGGAATTGGTCTAGACTAGATACTCTAACTATACCAAGAAAGACTTTTCATACATGCTAATACATTCACATACTGTAATAAAAAAATCCCAGACTAAATTATAGTGACTGAAAAGACATTATAAACCAATCATCATGGAGACTATACCATCATCACAGTTCTCAGCTGCATTTTGATATCATACCAGGCTCCTCTCTGGTGACTAGTGACAGGATAAGTTGCAATATGCTCAAACTCATGGGATGTTTTAGATAAAACATACAAAAAATCTTTCCTGACAAGAGTCTCCAACTCTGTAGCCATTCAAAACCTGCCTGGAAACGTTCCAGTGCAGTCTCCTCTAGGGAACCCTGCTCTAGCGGGATGATCTTCAGAAGTCCCTTTCAACCCCCACCATTCTGTGATATTCACATCACTCATACTAATGTGATTTTGTGATAACGTCATTCTCATTCAGCTCTACTTCCTAGTTTTTAGACTAGTCCCCAGAAGTAAATTTATAATTGTAAAAATAAGGGGTTTAAACATTTATCTGCTGGTTTATTAGGCAATTGAAAACATTTTAGGAAGTCAGTTCTGAGTACATTTGAACAAGGATGCAGTGCTAAGCACACAACAAGCACATTCTAATTTACTCCTGTATTATCAGTGCTAAAACAACACTGCAGAATTAAAGTCACCACAATGAATTGACTACTGTCAACTGAACACCCAAAGCACAGGTAAGAATGAGACAAAGGTAACGTCTACACTAAAAAATGCTTGCACCCCACCCATTCAATATTGTGGATATGTAGGTAAACTGTGCTATGTTGACCCAAAAGTTCTCTACATCTGCTGTAAACTCCCAACTTTATCTACTTTCTCAGTATACCTCAGTCACGTTAAATTGGACAAGTGCCATGCTTGTCAGTGTGTTTCAAGGAAGCTGCAGCAAGCATGCCTCTTCTCCCTGCCAGTGAAATACACCTAATACCGGTGTATTTCTGGCATTCGTCTATATGAGGGAGCTACTGCAACACTTGAAGAGTTGAGATTCTGAACCGAGTGGCACAGCTGGCCTCTTAGTCAAACGCAGTATGCAAAGCAGATCCTGTGGAGCAGAAAGAGACAGACTGGCTAGGAAGCAGAAGGCTGTGGGAAGAAAAAAACCCGAGAATTCAAAGGCTGTCTACATGAGGAGGAAGAATAGAGAAGGGTTTGGAAGCCTGGCATACAGACATGGGTATGTGAAAAGGTGAGACACAGGTATGGGACTGAAGCATTATAGAAGCATCAGAGAGTGCATGATTTCCAACTGTCTGATGTCTTAGAACAAAGTTCCTCAAGTCATGGCTTCTGGTGGTTATAGCCTATGACACTGGATGTTTTCAAAAAGAAACCACAACACTGCTCACTTAACACGATGTCCCGACAGAATCAGTACTGCAGAGTGCGCACACAGCCAGGTCTGCCTCATGCAGCTGAACTCTGCTAAGGCAAGAGACACCACCGTAATACAACAGCTTTCCTGCTATAACAAAAGCCAACCGGAACCAATCTACAGGCTTGCAAATGCAGGAAGAGTACACTCCTATACCTGCCTTCCTTAGCTGGGTGACAGTGTCTCCTCAACACCTACAACCCAGTGCTTTTACTGAACTCTTCTCTAATCGGATTCAGATTGTCACAGATCAGAAAGCAGAAAAACATCTTTCTAGGTGAATAATGAGCCTTCTCTGGATGAAGTTAGAACCAGAACACATGTGAAATGGGTAGCATCACACCAGCAAACAGTAAATCCCAGCAAACACAAGCTGTTGGATCAGTTCAGTCCTAGCCAATGCATGTACTTATTTTCCTCCTTATGTAGAAATATGATAGTTATTAACTATTTTAAGATAACCAAATCCATATGGATGCAGATTTCTTCTCCATACATGAAAAGCTCCACTGATTTAAGAAAAAAATACTTAAAATAATCTCATTAAAAATATGACACTCCATGTGATTTATGCACCCACTCAGAGTATGCTGCTTGTATGTGCCATTTCCAGATGGAATTCGTTACATTCAGTACAAGCTTTGTGGAAGCAAGAGTCACCTTTCAGTGTGAATGCCAACTCTTTCACAAATAAAGGCTAACATCTCAACAACTTCCCTTTCCCAGCTAAACCTAGACTTCATTCATTTGGACAGTCCTGGAACAATGCCATTGCTATTCCACTTCCCTCTTTTGTGTTCAGCCGTGGTGCCGTAACTTGCCTATTGATGTCTGCTAATACTTGCTGGTTCTTCCTGACATGGGAAAGAGCCCAGGAGCCGAAAAAAAAAGGTTTGTTGCTTTTTTGGTTTTGATGGCTTGTTTGACTTTTGTGCAAATCTAGGTTTGAAATTAATACCTTCCACCTCCTTCCACTGCCAACACACATGATGCCACAGAAGATGGAAGAAGCATGATCCAGGAATATATGCAGTTGTTCAATACTGTTAGCTTGACTTTGCGAAATGGCAGGATTTAACTGAAAAATGTAAATCTTATGTAAGAATTTCCAAACATCCAATATTCTTTTATAAGAATTTCATTTGGAGGCTTATCACAATAGTTACACAGTAAACCCAAGCAAAGAATATTGTGCAGCATGAATTCACTCACTACATTTAAAATACATAACTTTAGAAGAGGGCATTGTAGTGTCACGGGTGTCATAATAAAGTTGTATACACATTCACTTAGAAAAATTTACATATATAAATACATGCACTTGTGTAAGAGAAACCAAACAAAACAGGTTTCAGTGAAGCAGGAACTCATGCAGAGTAGGCACTAGGATCAGCCATTTACAAGCACTAAAATCTCCTGCGCCTCCTTTCAAATTTCACCATGCACAGTTTGGTCGTGTCTGTGCTTGCTGACTTCTGGAAAGTATTCTGCGTCTTGAACACAAACCCTGAAGTGCCTAACAAAGTGTACTGTGACCCACAGCTTCAGAATGCAACCACAGCTTTGGTCCCACTACTGTCCTTAACATCATGGATCACCTGCAAGTACAATCTTTGTATTTATTACATCACTATATTTTATACCTATTATTGTATAGCCCATGTTGTATTTCCGTAACAATTTACACTGACAACAGTAATGAACTCTATCCCAGAGGAAGCCTTACCTTCCTCTCTCCGTTCCCATCCCTACCTTGTTTGTTCTAGACCAAATGCTCAAAGAACCAGATAAACTGGCCCACATTAATAAAAGCCTAGACAAAAAGTTTAAACAGCATCAGATACCTAGATGGTTCATTATGGCATTACATGAATACTTGTGCCAGCCCAGGTGGAAAACAAAGAACATGGAAACAAGCTGCTAGAGCCAGGACTTCATCTTCTAACAGCAAGTTGTACTTGAATAACAGAATAAACATGGTTGAAAAGGACCTACTGGAGCACAGAGTCCAACCATACCCACACCCACAAATAACTAAAATACCTCATCAATGGAAAAGGTACCCCACGTTGAACCACTCTATTGCAAAACCGAAAGAAAGATTGCATCTTTCTGTGCAGTTATCCTGCACACCAAAACCGCCTCTTTTTTTTTTGGCTTAGTTGAATCTTTGTTTAAATGTTAGCCTCAGAACACAATCCTGGATTTTTTTCTTGTTTTAAAATCTACAACCAGGTAAATTTTTTATTTCCTTTCTGTCAGGATTTTATATGGATCTGCACATTATCAAAAGGAAACCAAATTCAATATGTGTTGACCTGCTGAAACAGGATCTCTTATGGACAGCAGTGACACACTCATACGTGTGCTATGTATGTATAGATGTACACATACAACAAAAGTTAGACTGTGTCAAAGCTTGTTTAGGAAAAGCCTGTGCTGCAGAAATAGTATATGAAAAGTGTTACATGAAACCAGGAAGCTTTTGGAGCCAAAATTACCAATCCAAATGCTACAAAAAGCACAGAAGTTACTTTCAGATTATACAGATTCTCAGAGCAGAATAGAATTTTAAATAAATACAAATCTGGTTAAAAGTTTCAGTAACTGAAATAAATCTTAGTCTTCTCTATACTTGTCACACTGAACCTAAAAGCCTAAAGAACCCAACACAGCTTGCATCTGAGGTGTCTGGGCTGCTAGCCAGGAATTCTTGGATTCGGAATTTTGATTTAACAAGAAGCCTGTGTACAGAATGGACTTTGGGTAACAGTGACACTTTGTTTATAGCCATCACTCAATACAAACGTTTCATTAAATTTTCTGTAGTCCACTGGGACCCAATTAATCTAAATGGGCAAGATGAGGACCTTCCTGGTTATACGAGGCTAGAATCAGATGTCTTCCATGGTCTGCAGGTCATTAGCAGTTTCACATCAGCCAGGGCACCACACTACAGCTGGCTACAGGTACCGACAAGAAACATGATTGGTGTAACACAGTTTGCTGAGGACAGAAGCACTCCCACTCTTGCTTAGGCTCCTCCTGACCCTGCTTTTCCTTCTCCTCAGGACTGCTTTCCTGCTTACTGTGGGCACCACACATTCTCAGGGACACACTTGTATCCCCTTTTCCTGATTCCCCCTTCTTGGCTGGAGAGGGGTCGGGTCATCAGGTGACAGAATATCTGCTACAGTCTAGCCCTGCATACACTAAACCCCAGACAGGATCATTACAAGTTTCACAACAAAACTCATGATTTTTCACCTCTATCATTTAAAGAGCTTTCTGTATTCCTGCTGGAGCTGCTGCCACAGAATTACGCTATTTCATAACCCAAAGAATGAAGCCAGAAATCATATCAAGTACAGGCAGGTATTTGCACCAACACAGTTTTTCAGGTTTTACATTTGAGTTAATGCATTTTAAGTTTACTATGAGTAAGGGACAACACAAGTTTTGCAAGCATACCTTCATACATTCAGACTTGCTTAGATTTGTATCTAAAGCAGAAATGTTACTTGAAAGGAACTGTTGAGGCAAAATAGTGTAACAGAGAAGAGAAACTGTAATGCAGGATGAGATTACAACATCCAGGCAAGGGGGTGGGGGTTGGTGTTTAAAAAAAAGTTGCTTTTAAAAGCAGCAACCTTTGAAAGAAAATACATCAGCTACAGTTTAGTAAGGACAAACCTATTTTCATAGAGATTAGGTATATAAATAACCAAGAATTTGTAAGAGCAAGGTACATCCCACCAGCATGCCTTAACGACCTAAGCCTGTCTCCAACAAAGCAGTGGTCTGGTGACCAGTACAGAGCCCTGAGTTCAGGAAAAATCCTATGTTCAGCAGAACGGTTCTACAATTCCCATCCTCTGATGAGTCTCCAAAGTCAGCCCTGGCTCCATTGGTTTTAACTTAGTAGTGCAATTATCAGCCAATAGCATCCAAAAGGGAGAAGAATTCAAAGTAGAGAAAGTTGCTAGTGGTTGGAGTTCCAACTGTTTACTTGTGCATTTACTATCTACCTCACTCTCTTAATGTTCTCCTTGGCAGGGAAGGGGAATGTTTTCCAAAGAAGAGGTGCCAAGAGGAACCTGTCCATCTCTCTTCTCACTCCATGGACAAGGCACTTGAGAGGTACTGGCATGCCCACCGATTTTGCTGAGGCTAGAAGTCAAACACACTGAAGGACTGAACACATAACAGGATAGTGTAACCTGAATAAATTGTATGACTGGGAACTAGTTTTCAAATTAACCAACTGCCACTTTGAAGATTTTGAAGGACCAGCTGATTATGTAGTCTGATACACACACAAATCCAAGCAAACCCTCTTTTTTTTCAATCCAGTCAAACAATCAACCTTTATTAAAAATTATCTGAATTACATAAGAGTAAGATGTAGCTGCTAGAGTTGAAAGGTTCTGGTTTGGATTATTACTGTATAGAAATTAGAAATAGTGTTTTTCATGACTTGGGTTTATGAATTGGTATTATTTCATTATTTACTGCATTGGAAAGAAATAAAATTCAATAAACAAAACACCAGAACTTAAGTCACATCAGCAGTTACAGGCACAAGAAAAAGCCGATATAACTAGATTACAGAAGTGACTGTATTGCTCAGTGCTTTGCAGAGAATCATGTGCTCTGGCAATCACAAAGAACCCTTTCTTAAAGGCACGCATGAAAAGCACTTTCTTTTTCATGAAGTAGCACAGTTCTTCATTAAGAAGGTACTTTAAAATGGAGGTGGCAAAAACCCAACAGTCCTGGCTTTCTGGATGTCTTGCAAGTCACAAGATTTGCGTTTTGGGACGAAACCAAATAATGCACCACTCTTCTACTGAGGAATCACAGTGGAAGTTCAAAGAACTACATTCAAAACGAGTATGGAGGCTTGAATATATGTGCACTTCAGAGAGTGAAAACATTGTGAAACATTCTGACTATTGGGAAGACCCAGAACACAGAAGAAATACCCCTCTTTTCAATGTTCTCTTTGCAAACAGTATTCCAAGGAGGATTTCTGATGACCAGCAAAGCAATTAAGTGTATAATGTGAACATGTCACAGCTTAGAGGCAATTAAGTACTGTCAGCAGCAGGGAGCAACAGGTCACATTGTTAATGGTACTGCAGAACAGCAGCATATTTATATTTACCTAAGCACAAAAATGTTCCAGCACCTAAAAAAACCCCAACCCATGCACAAAGCACAGACAGACTAGAAGAATTACAGCAGTAATCAGACAGAAGAGGAAACTTTCCCCAAACTACTGAAATGCTTTCATGTATTGGCAAATAAATTTTCATCTCTGCACATCACTGATCCCTCCAGCTGGTTGCAAGCACCCACTAATTTACCAGAAGTCTATTTTGATTTATGATAACTCACATGGAAGGTTTAAGTAACATTCCTGAACTTTAATTCAAAATACTTCTGGCAAAGTCCACAAAAATTCATCTATTGCCTTCAAGAATTCTCTAGAAGTGAAGTGATAGCACACATTCTTCAATGGCTTCCCATTTTTTAGTTTAATATAAGGGAACATTGTCTGATTCAGACACAAAATATCATTAGATCTACTTTATAAGAAAAATCAGAAATCCTATCTACTAAATCTTTATCAGTATCACTGAACAGAGTAATTAGGTATGACCACATCCACTTACAGTGAAGACAAACATAATTTATTTTAGCCAATTTGGAATAATTGCAAGATATTCCAAGCCACTGTGATGCATTTTAAGAAGTCTAAAAGGTTTTCAAAAGACCTCTTCTGAGGAAATAAAAACTTTTTCTATCACAGTTCTTTCTGCTCAACACTCAAATTGCCTTAGCAGTCAGTGACTTAGTCAAATCTTCAGATACATTCAGCTTCAAATACTGCTATTCAATACCAGTCTGCAAAGACCACTGACTTCCTGTCTGTCTCCTGACACTGCCTGTCCTTTACTGCAGGACCATTCCCATTTATGTGCTTTTTAGCTTCTCCATAGAAAAAACAAGAGTAGAGTGTAAGTATGAATGCTCCACAGGGAGCTGTCCCACCTTGATACAGTGTATTTCATGGGTTTCCTATTCAAGTATCCTTACCTATCAACAGGATTGTTGCTTCTTACACAGCAGTGCAGGAAAGTCTTTCCTTTTTGCTGTTTTCACAATTCATCTGGTTTTATTTTATTTGAGAGTGCTCCTCAATGATTCTCTTTTCATCAATAAAGGGATTTCCTTCTCTTGTATGATCCGTGACCCAACCAAAACACAAGATAATGTTTTCAAATAGCAGTCTACTAAGATGGCGAAATGTTGGCACAAACTCCAACCATATGGAAGATCCATCTCAGGATTTCAGTGTTGATGCTTTCTCCCATCAAGTGCCACCTCAGTGGGGTGTACCTTACAGTCTCCTGATACTGAAGGCATTTTTCCATTTCTCCATGTTCAATTATTTCAGAGAAAGCCATTTAGTCTGAATTATCTGGGAACTTCCTGCACACAACAGTGCTTCTAAATTCCCTGCACAGTTACATTCACCACACTTCCTTGCAGCACATGTTCCTTCTGAGACTGATGTTACCAATAAGGCAATCCCAGCCACTGTGCTCTACAATTTACCCTAAGTAAGCTCCATGACTTGCTAGTTGCAATTCACCTTCAAAAAAGCAACCTTTTGGTCATACTCATTTAGTTCCCTTATTAACTTCTGCAGCTTTAAGAGAAAAAGTAACCTCTGGGGTTTTCCCAGCAATAACTCCAGCATCCCTATGCCAAAACAGACTAAAAGTCTTGGTCCCACATAGGTACTAATCAGCCTTCCTGTATGGATGAAATTTATTCATAAGTTTATTGATCACCTTATTTTGGTTGCAATCAACTCTTCATCCTGCCAGTCAGCCACTGTTTTAGTATCACCATCTTGTGGTGTTTCTATTGATTAGAACTGTTACCAACAGGATTCCTCATCACTACAGTGTTTCTGCATAACCCAACAATATGCAGTTCGTCTACCTGTGACTAAAAAAGGACTTAACAATTCAACCTTAAATCTACCACTATTCTTTCTTCTGTACACCATTGTCTCCATGGATCCTTCTGTCATCACCCAACAAAATCTGAAGTATCAGTTACCAACATCACATCTTACACATTTAAGACTAACAAAATCAATCATTTAAAACTAAAAAACTGGAAGGTGGAAACAGAAAGATGTGATAAACAACTCAAATGTTAATATACTATAGTCCAGTCCTTTTCATGAGATGCATCAGGAATTTTATCGAAGAAATATTGATTTGTCTCTTTGAAGAAAGCATCAAGACACAACTGACATATTTCAGCTACTGTTTAAACAGTTTCTACAATACGGAACACAAGACACAGCAAGTCTTGGGTCCAACCAAAAGACTGTTCCAATCCAGACTCAAAATGTTTTTATTTGGTGTAGGCAAAAATAAGCTATAAGACAGTGTGGTTCCACACAAATTTCTTCACCAGTGCTCATCTCAGCTACTGTCATCAGCTTCCCAAACTCCTCCATTGTGTCAAACAGATTGGGGTACTCTTTTCTCCAGAATTTCTGCAGTATTTCTCTCCAGTGTAATTACCTCTCTGCATCAGCATGCTAAATCGACCACAGAACTCCAACGAATGTCACCAGAGGTTAGAACAGCAAGAAAAGGCTACTTGCTCCCCACAGTGAAACACAGCATGCAGTTTGACTCACTTGATAAAGCCTCCAGAACATAAACATTCCCAATCAGGTGTATACACTGCTATGGCAGAGCTGTCCCTTTTTATTCTAGAAAGCACCTAGAAAGCCACATAAGCCCTGACAGGGACCTGACTGGACTATGGTAGTTTTCAGCTCAGTAGTTTAACATCCTTTGCTGTAACTGTAACAGCTGCTGACCTTAAAATACAGCACGGCCTCTAAGCTCTTTCAGTGAGCTACCACTTCCAACGCAAACATCTGAAGGTAAGTGCAATACAGGCAGCAATGTAAAAATCAAACTGCAAAGTTCCTTGTCTATGGTATTTATACAAGAATTGACTAATTCAAGGCTTTAAAAATTGTTATGGACTGCTGCTACCCTAAGAGTGATATTCCTGGTCAAACCCACAGGCTGCTTTCTTCTTCTATTGACATGCTTTTAACATATAAGAAATAACAACTAACAAGCTTATATTATACCCTTCTATATAAATTAGCTCAATTCTCTCTACTAATACTTTAACAATTATTTAAAAGCTTGAGCATTTAGAAGATGTATCCTTTGGTTGGGCTCTTGAATTTAAAATTTTTTAACTTTAGCAGAAAATTTTTTACAAGCCATAATGACTTCTACAAGTTATATGTGATTATCTATTATAACATCTGATGCCAAGAAGTCTTTCTGTGCTATACACTTGAAGATGGATAGTTTAGTATGTGAGTATATACAGTGTCAATACACACTAGGATTGCAATGCTTCACCTGGCAGGCAAACCTCAGTTACTTCCACAAACTATCAGAACCCTCAAAAGTTACACCTGTAACTTTGGTTTCAGTGGTTACCTTCAGTACTACCTACATTTAGATTTCTTTGCAAGTGTGGCAAGAACTATGAAGCGTCTTTGAAGTGAGGAACTCTGAAGTGTGTCCTCTCAAAAAACACAGAAATTCGTATGAAATGAAACAGAAATTATACTTTTTCAATGATAAGAGCAATGAATTGAAGAAGGAAGCAAGGCTTAGTGAGAAAACCAGTCCAGTAGTTATCCTACAATTAAGTTGGAGCTTTGTTTACATTTTCCCCTCAGCAAAAAAAGGAAGTTATATCTTCCAGATTTCCTGCAAGCAGATCTCTCCACGCTTCTAAAGCATTTACTTTTTGTTCTTTAAAGTAACAGAATAAATTTTACGAAAGAGTGAAAGAGATCACACAAACTAACTTAAACGGTTCTTAAAAACAGGGGCACTGATCATTTAAAAACTGAATTAAATCAGCAATACTTCATGTACACAGACTTTTTAAGACTGTTTGCTTATGAGTGCTTACAGGGTGCCTCTAAGTATTTGCTAAAGAAAATCTGCGTTTTGAGCAGAGTAATGCTGTGCTTTAACTCTTCCCTCTCCCTCCACGCGATCCAAAGCTTTTCAGCTATCCCAGAGAACCTGTAAAAAAAAAAATAAATTTTTTTTTCAAAGAAATGGAAGAAAGAGTGGCTTTCTTTCTAAAACCTTTCTTTCTAAATTAGAACAGACATTTTAATTAAAGCAACCCATAGCTCTTAATCTCATTTTAAAGCAGATTTTGTTCATCTCTCTTCTTATCCCAAGACGTCCTTGGTACTGCTACTCTTGCACATTCATAGTGAGGGCTAAATGCAGAAAAGGAAGCCTTTGCCAGAGTGTGTCGTATTACAAAGCTTCCTTTGATTCTTCCAATATTTGAGCTGATCAATATATGGGGGAAAAAAATTCACCACCACCACCAAACCCAGACATTTTACTTCCTTCTCTACCCACAGAATCATTCCCAGTGAAAGCATCTATCCATTCTCTACTTGCACATTCCTATCCTGTGAACAAGAACAGTTCAGCTGGATCAGTTTTCAGATGACAGAAATAAAGATTCGTTGTAACTTCGAGGAACCAAGTTAATCTTGTATACATGGAAAAATAAAAGGCAAATTCTATTTCTTCTCATATTTAAAACAAGGCTGACACTCAGATTCTCAAGGTGTTTACACAAGCACTGTCATTACTGTTGAAGCTCACCAGTACATAACAAACTTCAGCTTAGATGCAGGTAAAACCCAGACATTTTATAGATTAATTATCCAGAAAACCTAAGTCAGTAGCTAAAAACTGAACAAGGGGAAAAAGGAAAAAGGGAAGAAGATCCCCAAGACAATGGTAGGGAAGTCAACACAGGTCTGATAACCTGAACTGGCAAATTTTGAGCCAATAATCAACCAAATTACTTTATTTCTACTTTTGTTCTCAGCATACACACTCAAACATCTTTAGAAAGTAGCAGCCAGACAAAGAGGGTTTTTCTATCTTCAGGCAAATAAAAAGTAGTTTAGACAGTTTCTTTTGAAAGTTCAGTTTTGGACTATACTTCTGAGAAAAATAATTTTCAGAAGCCTTGTAATTTAAGCCTGAAAAACCAACTTCAAACAGTAAACATCCAGGTTACAGCGAAGATCCTGGTTAAATGCAGTTGAAGACAAGCAGCTTTAATTCAGCTCAGAAATACAAGACTCACTTTACTGTTACTGGGTCTTCAGGTTTGCGTATAGAACTACAAAGTAGTATTAGAAAAGGAATAATATAACACTGAATGACAACCTTTCTATACTAGAAGGATATTTTGCCATTTCAACTCCCAATGTACACTTCCTGAAGCATTTAATAAAGGTCAAAACTCTACGAAGATCAGACCAAAGAATAACTAAGTAAAAAGCAGGAGGTACTTTCTGATCCAAATAATGTATCATTATCTTTGTGTATACAAACATAAGTCTGCCGAATTGTGATTTGAGAATGAGGCAGTATGCACACGTACTTATTCAACACACAGATAAGCTATATTTCCCTATGACTCAAGAAAATAAACTGCAGAGGAAACAGAGGCACTTTGCACAATGTAAGGATGGAGGGACTCAAAGCGACACTCATCAGCAACTCCTCATACTGTTACATACATTCCTTCACAGGAATTATGGTGCTTAACATACTAGTCACCAGTAACTGTTGCCTCTCAAGAGCAAAAACGTACTGATACAGTTTAGATTTTTCAATGTTCAGTATCAAAGCCATCATTAGTTTGAAGATTACAAATTTCCTGTCTCAAGTATACATTTTGTCAAATGAGCATTCTTCTACTGTGCTAATGTCTGAAGTACAATAAGCAGTCCATTCCAGAACTTCTAAGAAGTATCTCATTACAGGAGGTATCATCACATGAAAAAGTTAGTATATTCAATTTGATTGTATTTCACAGAATGGCTTAGGTTGGAAGGCACATCATAGGTTATCTAGTTTCAAGCCCCTGCTATAGGCAGGGAAACCTCTCAATAGACCAGGCTGCCCAGAGCCCCATCCAACCTGGCCTTGAACACTCCCAGGAAGGGGGCATCTACAACCTCCACAAGCAACCTGTTCCTCTGCACCCTCATAGTGAGGAATTTGTTCCTAAGATCTGAATTTACCCTCTTTCAATTTGAAACCATTGCCCCTTGTCCTGTTAAGAGTTCCTCATAAAAAGTCCCTCCTCAGCTTTCCTGTACCAGCTGCAGTTACTGGAAGGCTGTTACAATGTCCCCACAGAGCCTTCACTTCTCCAGGCTGAACAAGCTCAATCCCCTCAAGCCACTTTTCATTTGGAGAACTACTCCAGCCTTCTGATCATCCTCAAGGCCCTCCTGTGGACTCACTCCAAGATATCCATGTGCTTATATTTTTTGCCAGCTGTAGTTACTACCAAACTGATTTTAAAGAACTCCATGAACCTATGTTCTCTGCCTACATTCTGTGAGTTTTATACGCGTCTCATCTCACCTTTCATGACATCAGAAATAGCGATGTCCACTACAGGATGAATCAAGCTACAGGACATCAGTCTTCTAATATATTCCCATGCTTGACTTGCCAGCAATTAAGTTTTGTTTTAAATGAATAATACAAAACCTGACAATACATATGCCTGTACTCCTCTCTTCCTCCAAGACAAAATCTAGACATTTGGTTAAATACTTCAAACAGCTTCAGAGGTTGTTAACCTTCTGTACATTGTAAGAAATAGACATTGTGTACATGACAGAACACTTCTAAATGCCCTGACTTGTACAAAGTACTATAAACACAACCCCATATTAAACACTAGAGAATTCACATGCATGAGCTCTATATCACAGCGGAATGAAGTCTTCAAACAGGACTTGCATCTTCCTAGATGAAGTCCGTGATTACCAAACTCACAGCAATTGCAGTAGTCAAGGAACTAGGTTCCTCCCCAGCCCCTGAAAGCCATCAAGAGAACAAAGCTAAAGCAGAAAGAATGAGAAATCACCAGCAGTTCCACTTTCTTCTGATTTGTAATTCCAGGCTTTTTAGTAGCTCTCAAGCACTATTTCCAATATTAGGGTCAAAAGAAAAAAATATTATGAAAGGGTATTTTTGCCACTCACTATTTTAAGTGCTATTAGAATAGCCTACCCATCACAGAGGCATTCTACATGCAGTACAAAGACCTGGTGTAGCAGATAGTAAGTAAAGCAGCATTCCAGTTTCTCACGGATGCAACACCTGATAACTCAAAAAATAATATGCACATAAATAGGTATAATTTTATTGAAGGTGTATGCCTTCACAAGACTTTGGTACTCCTGCTCTTTGCATTCCAAACCTTGATTCAAATCCCAGTGCTGGACTGTAAGAAAGAACAGGTCTTCTCTCACCCAAACTGAAGTGTAAAGCACACTTGAGCACACACAGAGGCATTCTGTAGTTTTACTGATCATGCAGAGCTCCTGCAAGTAGTGGGTTACAAAATAACATGCCCAGCTGAAGGATCAGACAGCAGTCATTTATCCTGTTGCATTGTTGTTTCAACTAGCTCCTTCAGACTTAGCTATCATTGCTATTATCAGAAGAGTAAACCAGCTTGACAGTTATCCTGAAACAGAGTTTTAGCTGATATTAGACAAGGCTTCCAAATTAGAGAAGAATCTCACACATTTAGCTTTAGTCATTAACTAGCTTCACTTATCTGTAAAGCACTTCCCACTAAATAACACTGAAGACTCATTTGAAGTGATGAAGGGATAAGAGATTAAAGACATTCTTAAAGGGGTATTTAAAAAAAAGGAACTCTATCCTTTGCAATTTACTATAGTGGACTGAAAACATTATGACAGGAAAAGGACAGCAAAAAATACTTTCTAAGAATACAGGACAGTACTAAACACACAATGAAGCTTGAGCATCATACAGAAAAATAATGTGACCACTGAATTCTTTCAAGATTTGAGCGCAAAGGCCAAACTGCATTTACAAAACAATCAGACATTTATATTGGTAATAGCTAGTGTCAAAATATCAAGTACAAAAAATAAAGCAAGATCTCTAGATGGTAATTGTGAAACTCAGAAACTTATTTAGGAAGATGTTACCCTAAAATATTACTCCCACTTTACTGAAGTTTCTTCTTCTAAATCAGTTTTAACTGATGTATTTTTTGAAAGTCTTATTGTCTTATTACTCTGATATAACATGGTAACATTTTCATCTAGACAAATGATTTAAATCCACTGATGACAGACAATTCCCGAATGGTTGAGTGCTTGTCTGCAAGACCACCAACCGTTAAAGTGGAGACTCAGTACTATTTTGCTTGATCCCACTAACACTTACACCCAGCAGAGTAACAAAGTGAGATTTAAATTTAACTATACACTTAAATACAATTTAGGCAACCCCCAGATGCCTTTTATGCATCCAGATCCCACCCCAGAACCCCTTCACATACTTGACCTTGCCCTTGCACTGTGCCAACTAACAAATTTTCCATAGCAATGTGATAACCTAGATCAGGGACTGGATCTGAAGTTATTTTGTGTTTCAGCAGTTTAGTTTCCAGACAGATCATCCTCCAGAAACATTTCAGACTGAAGCCATGTAAACAACTTCAGCAAAACAGCTGAGAGGACTGTGCAGGAATGAAGAAAAAGCAGCTGTGGACTACAATTGTTTAAGCCAATTTTGCCACTAAACATCTAACAAGAACCTCATGGAGATTCTTACAATGCAAGAAAGCTATCTACTACACTCACAAGGACAGAGAAGTGGGAGACTCTGGGTGAACCCGAGACATGTTCTAATCTCTTTGCTTGAAGACTAGGAACTAAAACAGCAGAGCTGGAATAAGATGAAAGAAAAATGTTAATACTTCAAAGAACAGACAGAAGGTACAAATGGAGTGTTGCATATGCCATCACTGATATTCAAGTCCTTCACAGTCATTTTTCATCCCGCCTATTTCTGCCCTCCCCAATGCAAAATTTTCAATGTTTTAGCATAAAACACACAAGACTAATCAGAGCTCTGAGCAGCCATTCATTACACAGAAGGCATCATTACAGCTGGCATCCTTCTTGAGAGACATGCAAAACAGACTAGATGGACACAAATTGCAAGACTAGGATCAAACTTTGCACCTGCAGCCCCTTTATGCTACAGTTCAGGCATACTGGTAAGCCAACATAAGAAAGAACATTCTACAAATTCACAATAGCTTCTTTCCAAAAATTTAAAGATACACTGACAAGCCTTATTCTTCAAAGAACCAGGGTAATAAAACACATCAATAACTACCTGACTCACTGGAAGCTCATGAAACACATCTGAACTAGGATTCCCTGTCTCAGCTAGATGCACTGTAGTGATTCAGTTTTCCAGACTTCCATGAAAAACAAATATGAAAAAACAGAATTTAAAGTTGAGACAACTCATTCACACTTGCCATAATAGCAGTCAGATTTTTCATTAGTATTAATAAAAGTTTTTCCTAAAAGCAGTGTTACATTTTATCTATAGATCTTTTGTTCAACTATGTGAACTACATGCATCCATGTGAGACATGTGTAGGATGCCTTGATTCATCTTACTTTATGTCTCTAAAAAGCAATTACCCACACCTATCCAGTGCAGAAAATACATGAGAATACACTCCCCTTTTTCTTGCATGTGGTCTGTCATAACAAGAGAAAACTACCATCAGAGAGGCAGGAGGGACAGTGCTACTATCACACTTTCTATGGCCACGTATAGGACCACCATACTAACACAGCCTGCAAGGCAGTGCAGTGGAAGGCACTGTCCAAGCCTAGAACTCGTCCCCTACAAGTCTCTAGGTTGTGATCCGTGGCAGCTGCAAACCTGACAGGCCACTTTCAAAATGAAGACTCAATATTTCATTAGCCTAGTCATAAAGCTCTGGCAGCCCCACAGAATTAAAATTCAAATAACTAGCTAGAAAGGCAGCCCTATTCTACTATAATTTAACAGTGAGCAACACCCCTTCAAAGTTTTGAGCTTCTCAGAAATGCCTGAAAACCAAGAGTGGGGGGAGAATAATATAAAAATCACTGAGACAAGTCCATGCAGGTCTCCCAGGAGAGCTCATAAAAATAATTCTATTCTTTCATGTATGACTTTCTGCAAATCAGTCAGTGCTAGCTATAAGCATTATACCACCACTGTATCTATGACTCAGCAAGGGAATCTGGACATAGAAAGCAAATTCATTTGCATTAGTAAGATGGAACCAATTTTAAAAAGCCAGCAGTGACAAAAATGCCATCAAAAGTGATCCAAGGACTTGTACCTGTGCTCCTTGTACATTAAAACATATACAATTAGATTATAAATGTCAAACCCTCATATATCGGCTGGAGTTTGAAAGCAAATTAAGCAACAATGCAGCTGATCTGAAATACAAAGGATTCAATACCTGTCTTTTAATCTTCAATGAAAAAAACACTGGCTGTACATTCTACACAGAACACTGGATTCTGCTTCCAAGACTACCTGTACGTAGTCCAACAGCACAAGTCTAAATTTTAAAAACAAACAGAGCCATAAGCAGTTGTACGTTAAGATGCAAGATTTATTTGCTAAGACAGGTAGAGCTTTACATATAAGCCAATAGTAATGCTTTCAAAACATTATTTGATGCAGCAAAGTAGCAAGTTCCTAGAAGGCTTTGGTTGACCAACTAAGACGAGTTCGAATTTATTCATTCCAAGGGAGAAAACATTAAAATATATTATCTTTACCCAGATTTGTGTTTTTTTGACCATGGATTGACCACAGATATTCTACAAAACAAGCACTTAGACCTTGCCTTTTAAATACCACAGTCCGTAGGGCCAGCATCCTACTAAAACACAACACTTGTTCCACATCCTCAAAAATCATCTCTGTAGAATCAACTTTGTTATGTGGGCAGCAAACTCTTAGCTGACAATGGGGGGAAGGGGAGAAAGGAGGAAGAAATATTTTCACTGATTTCTTAAAGAAAAATATCAAAACTCACAAGACCTAGGAAAGGAGCTCCACCTCCCTCAGTTTAGAAGCATGCTAACACAGACTTCGTGGTCCACAATAAAGAAGAACCTTAAAAGAGTAGACCTCCCCCCTTACATGTTTTAGACAAAGTGGGTAAAGCTTTTTAACTCATCAAGCTTCTCAGCACCTCAAAAGACATTATGAGCACTAAAGATTCTGTACCAGAGTTTATATTTTTATTTTATCCTTTTCTACATAAAAACAGAGCATACAAAATGTGGTAAAACCGGAGGTGACCACGTCCCAGCGCTGGATCTGCCAAGCCCTTTACATTTACCTATCACGTTACACTGGTTTGAAGTAAAGCCTCAAGCGATGCTACTTTCCCAAAGCTAAATTCTCACACAAATAAAGTATCGTGTTACCAACACCTATGTTATTATCTTATATTTTTCGTTAACCCTTTCAGAGAATAGCCTGAGAGGGGACGGCAGGGGCAAACAGAAGCCCGAACCGACAGCAGAGCCCTATCCCACCGGCAGCAGGAATATTCCAGAGGCACGATCAAGCCCGTCACCGACGAAGCTCAAAGTTTCTCCAGGAACACCGCGGTAACAACTACACGGGGAGAACCAATGCAAACCCACCATCCCAGGACTGCAGGAGTTGTCGACACGGGGGCTGCACGGTCGAAGACACCGGCGGCACACCCCAGCCCGCAGCGGCTGGACACCGGGGGAAGCCCCGCACCGCCTCCAAGAGCCCGAGAGAGCACCGCGGGGAGAGGCAGCAAGGCAGGAGACGCCGGTGAGGAGAGCCCAAAGCGAGGCCGCTGCCGGGGCTGGGGCCAGGGACCCGCTGGGCTGGGCCCACCCCGCCAACAGTATGAGGTGAGGACCGCGCCCGCGGCGGGAGGCCAGGAGGGGCGAGGGGGGGGGGACCGAGCTTCGGCCCCAACGCGGCAGTGACGAGGCGGACGCCGGAGAGGCGGCCCACAGCCGGCAGAACGCACCCGTCCCCAGCTCAGGGAACCCCAAAGAGAGGGCTGTCTCTATTCCGGTCCCGCTTCTTCCCCGCCGCTGTGACACCGAGTCCCAACCCCTGCCCATCACGCCTGCTCACCTCCGGCAGCCGTCCGCTGCCGCCATCCCCCCTGCTCAGCACTGCCCACTCTCTGCCAGACCCTCTCCGGCCGCCGCCATTTTGATCCGAAGGCCCGACACGGCCGGACCCGGGAGCACGCAGAGCGCGTGCGTTGCGGCGCCTGATCACGTGGCCCTCGGGGGCGGGGCCGCGCTTGAGAGGCTGCCTGACGCGGCGGGGGCAAGGGTGGTCTGTGGCGGACGGCGTGGGTGGTCTTAACGCCGTCCACTCACTGTCCCAGCTGAGTTGGGCTCTGGCACCTGCGGCAGAAGGGGTGGGCAGGGTGCAGTGAGGTAGCATCTTCATGTGCTGAGGGAGGGCCGAGGCCGGGCTTTGGGGAGGTCCTCTGCCCAGTACCACCAGCCCCCTCCCACAGGAGCGAGTTATGTTGCTTTGTGTGACCGATCTCACCGGCTCCTCACAGCCAGGTGCAGAGGTGACAGCACAGGGCAGCGCCTTCCGTTGTCCCTGAGACTGCCTTAAACTGCTTGTGTTCAGCGTATGTTTAGCTGTTTGCTCTGCCAAAGTGCCACTGAGCCTGTTCCAGGCCACAGTCAGGTTGCAGGTTTACAGTTCATACACCGTTCACCTAAACTGCCACCACCTTCCCCATTCCTGAGCACCTGTCCTCAGCATCAGAAATCAGTATTACATACATCCAGCATAAGTGCCAGCACTGAAAATGCTTGTCATTTTCTCCAGCATTGCCAGAAACACCCCTGCTACAATTTCTCCAAACAAAGATGCATGTAGATTCAGTCAGGATCACCATGTGTCAGCCTCCAGGTCTGAAAAACCACCATTTTCTAAATCTGAGAAAGTGACAAAAAATACATGTTAAGATTTTATTACAAGAATAAAACCACTTAAGTGAACCAAACTTTGTGCTATAGCCCCTTGTGTCATAAATGATAAGGTCTGAGAAGAGTTCCATACACAAGCCAATAATCTAATGATTTTACACAGCAGAAAGTATTGCGCAAACTGAAAGCCACATCTGTGATCATTCTTGGTTGGTAAAGGCGAGCTGTGACATTATACCCTCTCTTGACTTTGCTGACAGTCCCATTTCTGGAGGGAAGCCTTCCTCCTTCTTGGCATAGCACTCTCCTCTAACCACGTCTGTAATTACAGCAGACTTCCCGAACTACCACTCAGCATAACATCCCATGCTGCTAAGCAGCTTACCAAGAAGCAAGATAAAAAACAAACTATTTGCCCATAATATAGACTAGTTTCAGCCTAAAAATGGAGGAGGACAGTTAGGCTGATTGACAGAATCTTGGGGATTTAACCAGCTCCATTATTTGTATGGTCTCCAATATTGCAGTAGCTGAGAGAACCAAAACCTTTGACTTCCCTGTCTGTGCAGCACCAGAGCAAGATGAGGGAATTTCTATAATTGCAATTTAATAGATAAAGTTCATGCTGTCAGGGTTGTGCTCATATCCATTCAAGGAGGACCATGCTCTGTAAATATTATCTTTGCAAGCTGCACTAGCTGTTGTCATGAGAACTAATAAAACTGACTATCAGACAGAGCTCTGCTTCTTCGCACTGTTGCCTGCTAGAGACTTCCCATTTTCTGTTTCTGTCATTTTTCTTGTGCCTGCCCCAATCTGCTTTACACTCCCTGCTATTAGGGACCACAGTCATGGAATGCCACATACGTAGTGTTCAGCTTCATTCTGTTTTACCCTGGTTTTCTTTAGAAATGCAGTATGTTTGACCATACTGCCTGTTTGTGCATGAACAGGTTTCAGTCTTTGACATTTTACTCATAGTTTTAATGTGCATGGAACTGTTAATATAAATTTAATGATAAATTTATTGATAAATTTATATATACATAAGGAGAAACAGTTGCAGCTAAGGTGCTTACATATTAACAGTGTTAGGTAAGTCTTGCCTCTGTGTGTCTCTCCTTCATTTATAAAATCCTTGCTACAATTCTGACAGTGGCTTGCTGAGACAAGCACAGAAACACGAATCAACAGAAGTTAAATAAGTATGATTCAGGTTTTTAGACTGGGACTGTCTACTTTGTTACTGTTTTTTCATATTCTAATAGCATAAACTGGAGTGCAGTCAAAATGGATGGCAAGATTGAAGTGCTAAGATCTTGCTCTGCAATAATCATTATTTTAGTAGCTAAAATAAACCTTTCTTATGACTCAGAGGCAAATGGTGTGTTGGGGAACAACTTCGGAAGACATTTGGCAGTTTGGCAGTTTGGAAGGCTACCATGTGCTTTTGCCTTAGACTTTTTTAAAGCACAGAGGTCACCTCTTGACTGCAGTGTGGTGTGGTGACCTCAGAACTGTGTGATCTCATGGGCTAGACAGCACCAAAAGTGAGCTGACCACACCAAAACATTAGTGCAGGCAACAGTTTATGCAATGCTGAGCTACAAACCTTGCTACAGAGGAGTGGGAATTAGAAACTAATTGCATTTACAAGCAGGTAAGTATGTTTTCTGAGATGAGAGGATAGGAGATTCACAACATCTGACAAAATCCCCAGAACATGTACATACACATCGCTTTCCTGATCACCTACTTAGAATCCTCATACTGCATTCTCCAAATAAATTCATCTTCCATTTTTAGCAGGTTGGATATGTTTGGTTGGGTTGACCTAAAAAAATCTCTTTATATCCCAGTGAGCAAAATCTCACATATGACTCAAATATTGTAAAATGTCATCTCCTCTTTTAAAAAAACAAAGCACAGCATGAGATACTGTCTGAGCTACACAACAGGTCTCAGTACCTCTGGTCATCCAGAATGATGTAATGCTTTCTTCATGCTTTTGCAGGGACTTCTGTGAAATATTTACTGATGATATTCACTGTATATATACATTGCATTTATGTCCAAATTCAAGAATGCTAATAGAAATCCTCACGATTATATGCTGCTACTTATTAAAAATAAAACAAACCCAGATGTCTATTATAGTTCATTTGCACTAGGAAGCCCAAGATTGAAAATGCCCTTTGGATATTTATCAGAGTTTATTGAAGAGAAAGTACTCTTGAAAATAAACTCTAAAATGGTTCACTTCTACTGATATATTTTTTTTGGTTCATTTCTTAAACTTCTGGATGTTTCAGTTGCTTTTCATTCCAAATGTGTGATGTTTATTAGTATTAATTCTATATATGTATTGCTGGAGTCCCAATTATGCTGGAGACCATGCCAAACTTAGATCACAGTATACTCTCTGGAGAATTTACAAATTAACTAAAAGGTGTGAACGTGCAAAGTACAGAAAGCCTTCTTCAAATCAGTGAGAAAACTGGATTACTTGAGTCACCAGATCTCCATATAGTGATGAGGGAAGACCTGTTTTCTGGCAAGAGAGCAAGAGAAGAGAGGTGACAATACAGGATTTTGGCAGAAAATATATTTACATAAGGGACCTTGGAAGAAGCCTGAGAGAATTGACATTGGACCCCTGTGTTAAGGTGGGGGGGCTTGGGGTCACATATCTGTTTCAGAGCCATCTGGCATATAAAGAAATGAAGACATGGATCCTGGTGAACTATGCCAAGAGATTAAACCCATGAAGTCCATCAGCTTACACTACTGGGCAGCCCATGGCTATTAGACAAACTAACATTGGGAGACAAAATTAAGATGTCAAATTTAAGTACACTAATTGTTTCACCTATATAATCTTTATGTAGCTCACTTGTGCCCATGCACAGGGAAAATCTCTCACCAAGGCATATCCTAAAAGGAATGTTATCTCTTTGTGAATGAAATGTCACTTGGATCAACCTTTAATCAAGTCCTTAGCAGGAGTTTGTTATGTGTAGTTTGTGTTGCTGGTGGTACTGCATCACTGATCCTTTTGGTGAGGGTATAATCACCTGCTCTGCAGCTGTGTTCTTTGGTAAATGCTTTCTGTCATTTGTTGGAATAGAGAAAGATGCTAAAACCAAACCACTGCTGCTGGTAGCAATTGCTTGCTTGGCTGAGGGTAGTTCCATGGCTGATCTTTTCCTACCACTCAGAACTTTACAAATTGTCAGTACTTTTTTTTCCACAAGACCCATTTCTGTGAGCAATGAGCACTAAATTAGTAGCTAATTTATTGATCTCACAGCTCAGAATGTTACCATGCCTACTTTATTGTGCAATTCAACCTCTGCTTTAATGTAGTTAGTAACTTCCTAGTGCGCTTTCTATGGTCTCTGCTTCACAAGCATTCAGGAATTTTCACAAGACACTTGTTACAGAAGATTACAATGTGAGGCACAGAATTGTTTACATAGAAAATCTGATTTTCTCAGTTAAGGGACAAGGGTAAGTGTAGAGTCTTGCATCTGGGCAAGAACAACCTCAGGTACCAGTATAGGTTGGGGAATGACCTGTTGGACAGCAGTGTAAGAGAAAGAGACCTGGGGGTCCTAGTGGACAGCAGGATGACTATGAGCCAGCAATGTGCTCTTGTTGCCAAGAGGGCCAACAGCATTGTGGGTGCATCAGAAGGGGGGTGGTTAGCAGATCAAGGAAGGTTCTTCTCCCCCTCTACTCTGCACTGGTGAGACTGCATCTGGAGTATTGTGCCCAGTTCTGGGCCCCTCAGTTAAAGAAGTACACAGAGCTGCTGGAGGGTGTCCAGCATACAGCAACGAAGATGATGAAGTTGATCACCTCCCTTATGAGGAAAGGCTGAGGGAGCTGGGTCAGTTTAGCTTCGAGAAGAAGAGGCTGAGGGGTGACCTCATTCATGTCTACAAATATATGAGGGGTGAGTGTCAGGAGGATGGAGCCAGACTCTTCTCAAGGTCATCTAGTGATAGGACAAGGGGCAATGGGTGCAAGCTGGAACATAGGAGGTTCTATATAAATATCAAAAGGAACTTCTTCCCAGTGAGAGTAATGGAGCATTGGAACAGGCTGCCCAGGGAGGTTGTGGAGTCTCCTTCTCTGGAGACATTCAAGACCTGCCTGGATCTGTTCCTGTGTGACTTGGTCTAGGTGATCATGCTGTGGCAGGGGGATTGGAGTAGATGATCTTTCAAGATCCCTTCTGATGCCTAATGATTCTGTGATTCTGTGGGCTTTCTCAGCTACTTACCAGTACTATGGCACTTGCTGTGTTCAGTCAAGTTGGAGCTGCAAGTCTGGCCTTTTGCAAATTTGGCACCAAGAGTTCAATCCAGCAGCTGGAACATCAAGAGCAAACAGCTAACTATGACTTGTGAAAAGTTTAAGCAATATCTGATTATTACACAGAAAATCTTTGGAAGAGCCAAGGCTATATTCCCAGGACAGTATTTAGCTATGAGACAGACCTTTCTGTCCTGAAATTTCTTGTCTCATGTCATCTGCACCTTGAATTTCTACAGCATGCTGAGCAAAGGTCAACATATGGACAACACTAATTTTTTTTTAATGTATATCCCTGACTTATACCCAGAACAGCTAGTTACCTAGCTAGTTAGACCCTGCTATGACTCAGTTGGATCTGGATGTTGTAAAATGCAGTTAGTGATGTTAAAAATAGTTATCTCTTGAAATGTACATACAGCTTTTGAAGTTACATAGCTTCAGCTGAATTCAGAGCACTGATTGGAATTTGTCTATGTGCTTAAAATATGGATAAACTAACTCACTAGCTGATTAGGCAGATCATGTTAGAAAGATGATAGTAGATACACAGTGTGAGAACACATTGTACAAGAACTGATGACTTGTATAAAGCCTGTTCTTTGTATTCAAGTTGCTGAATTGGTAATCTTCCTGGGACATTGCTTGATAAACACTGGACAAGTCTTGCAAAGTTACTGCTCCTACTTGCACGACAGCCTTAATAAAGAATCTTGGATGATAAAGCTGTTGTCAACTTCAACAGTGTCTGGACAAGACTGGATGAGTTTGATTTCCAAGATCAGTAGGATTAGAAATTGAAGCAATCAATCATAGAGTGAAAAAGCAATGCTAACAACAGCTTCAGGTGCTGGATGGTTTTGGAGTGCCATGCAAGGATGCCAGAAGAATAGCCATTGGCCAGAGGGAGCGGCAGCATGGAAAGAAACAGTCACCATGGAGGTCTAATCACACTAAAGATTGCTGAGCTCTGTAAAGGATGGCTTTCAATCAGCAACATTTTCTTAGTGTCATATCTAAATCTTTCTTTACTGCAATTTAAGTCCACTATTTTGTCTTGATAACAGCAGCCTTTGTAGCTACTTCGATAGGATAAGCCTGGAAGACAGCCACTTTCTCCCCCACTTCTCTTCTTAGACTAAACATTCCTTCAGCCTTTCTCTGTGGATGTGTTTTGCAGTTCTTGGTCATTCTCATACTTCTTTGTTGTCTTTGTCATTAGTTCACATCTTTTTTGAAGTACAGGTCCCAAACTGGAAGCCAAATTGCAGCACAGGTTTTAGCAGCAGCATGTGCTGTAGGGGACTCTTTCAAATACTTCACATGTGGTGCTTTTGTGTGTATCTCCCAATATAAGAATCTTTTCCTCCAGCGGTGTAATTAAACCAGGTTTAATTTGTCAGGGCTGTTGCAGTGAACTTTACATGATCTGTTCGTTTTCTTCTGGGAGACTAACTTGGCCAATCACCGAGGTGTACACATATATGATGAACAGCAAATGGAGTTTATTACCACATGGCATACACTTATATACCCCATGCCCTTCATGTACGCCCCTTTCTTACTGACGTAGCAGAATAGAGGACCTATCGCGTCACATCCCACAAGCCCACATGCGCATAATACAACACAGGGCATCTCTGAATTTTCCTGCTGCAAAATGATAATTTTTTATCATGTCATGTTTTGTACTATCAGTTTGGCTGCAGAATATTCTGTCCTTTGTTATTTGTCTACATTTCTCCTTGTTTATGCTGAGTGGCCTGTGACTGAGACAAGCTGGCTTTTTGTTACACACATGAACTGCTTGCAATTAACTGGAAAGTGAGCTCCCTTCTAGTTGTATTCTGAATAAACACATTACCAACACTTTCCAAGATTTTGCTGGACAATTTGCTTAATATATGTACAGATGACAAAGTCTCCATTATTTCCAAATCTGAAGCTTTGGCTGATTCTGCTGGCTACTTGAAAAGTCTTGCCTAGATGGTCTTTGCACCTTGTAGTTGCTTCTGGTCCCTTCAGGCTCTCTCCTGTATTCTTGGCGCTCACATGAATGAAAAGCATGAGGAAATAATCAGTGAGCAGGCAGTGATTCCTCATCTATTTCCAGATGTTTGAATACACTTTCATTTGAACAGCAAGAAAGAGGATTGCACAGACCTGCTCAGTTCAGGAGAGGTTGATGCCACTTTTTGTTTTGGACTTTTGGGAAATGAGGCTTTACTTCAGTCTCAGTGTTAAATCCTTGCTTGCTGCCTGGGTCCTAGCTGTTTGAATTCAGAAGCATTTGACTTCTTGGAAGAGCAGCTACTGCTGTTTCTCTGGACTGGCTAGCTTTCCTTCTCTGCATGCTGACCTTGTTAAAGGGTTTCAGAAGCGCAATAAGTTGATTAGAATCACAGAATCTCTTTGGTTGGAAAAGACCTTTAACATCATCAAGTCTGACTACAAGTTCCTGTCCTGAGCTACCTTCAGACTGTACATGAGACCTAGGTCCTGGAAAGGAGGAAGATATGAAGCACTAGAATCTTTTTGCCTTAGAATGCCTCTGACTGAGAGATGCACAAGAGACTGTACCATAGCTGGGGTTCACCAGTGTTTTGCTTCCTGACAGTAATGGTAATGATTGTGCCAAGGAGATCTGCAAGAAAGCATCTCAAGGGTAAAGGAAAAACCGTGACTGCTACTGTGATGATGCTAAGAGTGTTAGCAAGGTTTCTTCTTGTGAGAAAAAAAGAGGAAAAGTGGATGGAAAATCACACCAATAAGGACACTTAAAGTCTGATATATATTTTAAGTATGAAGGTAAGATCAGCTATGAGGGCATAACCAGATGGATAGATGATGGCAGAGCAGTGGATGTAGTCTATCTTGACTTCTTCAGTAAGGCATTTGACACAGTCTCACATAGCATCCTCGCAGCCAAACTGAGGCAGAATGGACTGAATGATTGGGTAGTGAGGTGGATCATAAACTGGCTGCAGGATAGAAGCCAGAGAGTAGTGGTTAATGGGACAGAGTCTAGTTGGAGGCCTGTATCTAGTGGGGTCCCCCAAGGATCAGTACTAGGACAGTCCTCTTCAATCTATTCATTAATGACTTGGATGAGGAAAGTTGGCTGATGACATGAAGCTAGGTGGTGTCGCCGACACCCCAGCAGACTGTGCTGCCATTCAACGAGGCTTGGACAGGCTAGAGAGCTGGGCAGAGACAAACTTAATGAGATATAACAAGGGTAAGTGTAGAGTCTTGCATCTGGGCAAGAACAACCCCAGGTACCATTACAGGTTGGGGAATGACCTGTTGGACAGCAGTGTAGGAGAAAGGGGCCTGGGGGTCCCAGTGGACAGCGGGATGACTATGAGCCAGCAATGTAATCTTGTTGCCAAGAGGGCCAACAGCATTGTGGGTGCATCAGAAGGAGGGTGGTTAGCAGATCAAAGGAGGTTCTTCTCCCCCTATACTCTGGACTGGTGAGACTGCATCTGGAGTATTGTGTCCAGTTAAAGGACACAGAGCTGCTGGAGGGTGTCCAGCATACAGCAACGAAGATGATGAAGGAATGACCTCCCTTATGAGGAAAGGCTGAGGGAGCTGGGTCTCTTTAGCTTGGATGTCTATAAATCTGGCAGGGGTGGGTGTCAGGAGGATGGAGCCAGACTCTTCTCAAGGTCATCTAGTGATAGGACAAGGGGCAGTGGGTGCAAGCGGGAACATAGGAAGTTCCATACAAATATCAAAAGGAACTTCTTCCCAGTGAGGGTAACGGAGCATTGGAACAGGCTGCCCAGGGAGGTTGTGGAGTCTCCTTCTCTGGAGACATTCAAGACCCGCCTGGATCTGTTCCTGTGCAACTTGGTCTAGGTGGTTCTGCTTTGGCAGGGGGATTGGACTAGATGATCTTTTGAGGTCCCTTCCAATCCCTAATGATTCTATGATTCTATGATCTGAGGAGGTAATCTGTGAACTTTGATTGTACTATATTGTAGTGGGATACAATTACTTTTGCGGTATCACTGCTGGTGATGACAGACTGTCCCCAGAGCATCATATCCAGGGATTATAATTTGCTACACTGGCCTGTCATATATTTAATGTAGTAAGCATATACGCCACACAAAGCATTCAAGCTAACAGGAGTAAACAGCAATTACTTTAGAAAGCCCTTTTAAATAGAGGTAGATTTGAGTTGTGTCAGATGTAGTTCTGCTTTGACTGATGATTCAAAGGTCTTTGTGCATAGAGTACAAGTGCAGATCTTAATAGATAAAGTAATGCTGAATGCAGTAACCAAAACAGATGGAATAGAATATCACAGTGGTTTATATCAATAACTTGTTGAAAGTCAGGTTTTGCTTATGCTTCAAGCTTTTGACTGCCTTCCTTTTTGCCTTTGAAGTTCATTCTACACGGATCTTTTGTTTTCTCCGGAGCACTTTCATCCTCTGCCTCAGGCCACCCCAGGTACATGGGAGGGAATCTGTCCTAAAGGCTTCTTTTCAAATTCCTCGTTAAAATGAACTTATGCTCTGACTCCCGTGTGCAATCGTGTGCTGCTTCTGCTTGCTGGGCTACATACGTATGGCATTCGCTTTGTTACTCCTCACATTTCCACCATGTGTATGCTGATTTTTGGCTCAGGGCTCTGCCCTTTAAAAAGAAAGGAGCTAATCTTCCAGAAGGTGTCACCCTGGTGTCACTGGCTGATCATTTGATCAGATCCAGAACTAATTGACTGAATAAGTAAAGTGCTAATAACCTTTAACAGGAGCACCCAAAAAGAAAAAAACCACAACAAGCAAAACTAAAACTAGCCCTGAAAGCCCCAGAAAAGTCATTTCCCCACCCAGAGGCACTGACTGGTTGAGCTCAATCATTACATATAGGCCTCAGGCCTCTGAGGCTTTGTTGGAATAGTGACTCCACCAATTCCTTTTGTGATACTGGAGAACAAAAATGCATTGTTTCCCTGACAGTGTTGGTAGATAAGAGCTCAAAATGAGCCATGAGTGCATGTGAGCGCAGCCCAGAAGGCAAACTATCCTGTGCTCTGTCAAAGTGTCACCAGCAGAGCAAGGGAGGGGATTGTACTGCTCTTGTTAAGACCTCACCGCAGTACTGTGTCCAGTTCTGGAGTCCTCAGTACAAGAAGGATCTGAAATTCTTGGAGCAAGTCCTGAGAAGCGCCATCAGAATGATCAAAGGGCTGGCCCTCCTATGAAGATAGGCTGACATAGCTGGGTTATGTCATTATAGCATTATAGCAGCCTTCCAGGACCTGAAGGGGGCTACAGGAAAGCTGGAAAGGCACTTTTTATGAGGGACTCTAGTAACAGAATGACTTAAAACAAAAATAGGGTAGATTTAGATTAGATCTCAGCAAGAATTTCGTCACTGTGAGAATGGTGAGGCGCTGGAATAGGTTGCCTGTGGAGGTTGTGGATGGCCCCTCTCTGGAAGCATTTAAGGCCAGGTTGGATGGGGCTCTATTGAGCAGTGTCCTGGGTGTAGCAAGGGAGATTGGAACTAGATGACCTCTAAGGTCCCTTCCAAATTGTTTTATGAGTCTGTGATTCTATGACTACCAGCCATTGGGATCAGTTCTTTGTTTTGAACAATCATGTCATGGGACATCCTTTCCCTCTGTCTTGGTTGGCCCAGTGCCACTGTCTTCAGTTGTACAGTGCCAGCTCATACCAGATGGGACTAGAGACTATAATTTGCTTATTCATCAGATTCCAAGGGAAAAATATAATCAGGATTTGGTTCCATTACTGCTCCCTACAGAAAAACTAAGGAGTTTCATCTTCATTTAAATAGAAGGGAAAAGTCAAATATGTTTAAAGACAAAGTATTGATATTTTGATGTCTCATGTAAAAGGGCAAAAAGCTGATATTGTCCCACCAAAATTGATAGGAATATTTTCACTGACTGTTGGATGGATGCAGGATGATTATTCAAATTTAAATATGAAACTAGAATAGCTTTTAGAGGAATTCAACATTCCATTGCTTCTACCAGTGATAGCAACACATTATTTATGAGTTTATAAATAAAGGAAACAGCCAGTTTGGGTCCTTACTATACACAGAAATATCTTTTGAAAGAACTTGCAAAATGGTCAGCCTTTCTTTTAAAAACAGTTGCTTTGTACTGAAACAGATGTGGCCAGAAACAGAAAACAGCATCCTCTACTATTGCTGCTGCAGTGCCCAGGAAACCACTTTCAGTCTCTGCTCAGTTAAACTGCTGGCCAGGACCCCAGAACAGCAACAGCAGTCTTAAAGCAGTGTACCATCCAGAGCTTCAGACTTTGAACCAGGACTTTGCTAACATTCAGTTGTGCCAGGACAGCTGGAGGAATCCTAGCTTAGATTCTGTATTCCAAATTTTACACCAGTTGGCTGTATCATTTGAGCATGATACAATTGATATCAATGATATCGTTTGAGCATGAGAACAAAAATGTTGTATATACATCACTCAAAAGCATTTAAGAGAATATATTTTGTCCAGATTGCAATGAATTATAATTTGTTTTATAATTTGTTATATACGTGCATATATATATATATATATATATACACATTATATATATGAAATTATGATTTGTTATATATGTATCCTACTTGATTAGGTGGATAAACCTCTCATCCTTCAGGGAGAACAGAGCCAGAGCAAAGTCATTGTATAGCCAGCCCGATGTACGTAACTGAGAGTCTGCTTTTGCACAGTGATTTAGTGCCATCTACAGTGAGGAATGGGTCTTGAAGACCAAAAGCTGTTAGAGGTTTTACATATAGAGGGAAACACCATCCACAAAAAATTACCTTATGATTTTGAAACAAATAAAGTCATGATAAAAATCCAGAAAAAAAAATTAAAAGCTTGGTATAGATTAAAATAGTAACAGAGGATTTAATGTCATTTAGGAACATTTGTGCTTTCAAATCAGTTTGATTGTGTTCACAGCTCATTTATTTTTGCTATTGGTGATCAAACTGAGCTTGAAGTAAATGGCAAATTAAAATTTATCAGCTGCTCTTCTTTATAAGGGCAAAACTTCTCTGTGTCCTCTGGTGTCATTGATACTACAATGCTTGAGGAGGAGAGAATCAGGCTACTGTTCAGTAAATTCCACTTTGTGCAGTTTTCCTTATTAGTGCAGTCATTCAAAACCTAGGAGTGTGTCATCCTGTTTGAAGTGCTGTGCTTTTGACCAAAGCACATGAATATTTTATTGTCCTTAACCTGTCCACCTAGGACATTCTTTACATTATCTCTGTTCTTATGTGCTCCATTTGGTCAGTAAATCAAAAGGTTTTTTTTTCTTTTCCCACATGATGATAAATTGAATCATTAATTTCTTTCTTCCCTTGCACAGTCTCACAGTGAGAGGGCCAAACCTAGTTTCTCCATATAAGCCTTTATATGTCATAAATACAATTTGGGATTAAAAATGTGTTTCTGACAGTTGGATGTGGACTCATCCTAAACTGTTAACACAAATTGGCACTTTGTCTCAGGAGCATTGCAAGGACAGCTTCTCAATTTCTGCAGTACCTGAGTGTCCAAGTGGAACCTCTAACAGTGATCTCTGGGAGACACAGATAGAGAATGACTTCTCTATTAGCCATTAATGGTATTTCTAAAATTAAATGGATTTGAGAATAGAAACTGAAGCAGCAGACTGTTCTCAGGATCCCTAACAACCCTCTTTGCTGCTCTTCTGTCTCTCCTTGCCTCTTCTTTGCTTGTGTTCCTTCTCAGTATTTATAAGTCTTTACAATGAGATCCATTGCTTTCCTTTGTCAGTGATACTATATTTATTGTTCTTAAGTGAATGCATTCACAAAATCCAGAAGATATTTTTTCCTTGTGTATATGGAGTATGAGGAGCAAGATTATTAACTACTGAATTGTACTTGTAGTAATATAATGCACCAACTATTCTTTCCGGTAAATTAATAAATAATTAGAAATGGTTAGTTTTCATGTGCTAGTAGGGACCTGGCAAGGTCTATGCAGAGAGCCCACACCAGTTGTTGTGAGGCATTTGCCTCTTATTTTCTGATCCTGTGGCAGCACTCAAGCATAGATTCATGCCATCAAATGCCCATACTAAACCACAGTGTCTTTGTTAAGAGCACAGTCACTAGTAAAATTAATAGGGAAAAAAAGGCATTTGCATGGTTGGTTCATATGTTAGTAGGAAGGGAAGACCTACACAATGAAGAAATCAAAAACAGTGACTCCTAGGAGTGGTCTATGGTGTCCAGACTCCTAAGTTGGATACCTCTATAAAGTCTGGGTGATGAAATTTCTGAGGACTGGACACTGTTTTTTATTTTTTTTCAGAATGAAACCAGTTATGGAACTATGGACAAGAAATTTGTTATGCCTATGTTCAAGTACACAAGAATTATTTAGCTGCTTTTCTTTAAAGAAGGATTATGTTGAAGTACCTGCCTTAATTTTTAATTCTGCACAGAAGCAAACTGCAGAGTATCAAATACTGAGTGAATGCTTAAGGCAAAATGAGACTAACAATTAGCTTGTAAATGGTCTGTTTATTCAAAATATAGTGATAACTTGGGCATTTTTAAACCCAGTTACTGAGACATGGAGGTATAAGTCTTATGACCAGAATGCTGTCATGGACAGCAAGGAGTGGCTCTTCCTGTGAAATAGCATGTGGAATGTATCAGGGTCTACCTAGGGAGGGATGAACAGCAGGTTGGTTGTTGGTAAAGATCAAGGGGTGGGCCAACCTTGGGAGATACCGCTATGAGTGTTTATTACAGAGCATCTGATCAGGATGGGAAAGTTGATGAGTCCTTCTACTGACTTGTCTTGCCAAGCATGGCAAGATTAAAGAGAGCCATGGCTGCTACTACAGGACAATGTTTGATTTCATTTTAATACAGGAATTAATGCTAGTGATGTCTGTACAGGACATAGCTGGAAGATAAGAAGAGAATTTCAGTATAACATTATGAAGTTTCCAATTGTCACAGCTGCAGAGAAAAATAAATTACATGTGGAAAGCATGAAACACAAAAGCCAAATACTTGAAAGCAAGAATTAGAACATAAATACTGTTATTTTAGAATCACAGAATCATTAGGGATCTGAGGGGACCTCAGAAGATCATCTAGTCCAATCACCCTGCCACAGCAGGATCGCCTAGACCAAGTCACTCAGGAACATGTCCAGGCGGGTTTTGAACATCTCCAGAGAAGGAGACTCCACAACCCCCTGGGCAGCCTGTTCCTGTCCTGTCAAGTGATCTTGTCATATATCTAGGTCAAGGTATTGCTGTTAGAAGGCCTGTCTCAGGAAGTCTGCTTAGTTCTCTTGCCACAGCTGATGATGAAAATCAGTCTGATTACCTCTCTAGTTACCTTTCTAGTTACCTTAGACACACTACTGAGACGTATTTATTTCTGGACAAACACTGTACTTATTACAGGCATGCAGGATATTTAGTGTTTGAGGAGGCTTTACAAAAAAAAAAAAAAATATCCTTCTTGTTTCTTCCTCCATAAAGCTGAGCAAGTAAAATTATCAAAATAACAAAACCACAGAACTGGTAAAGTACATGCCAGACATGCCTGTTTAATCACTGAGCCACTACTGCTTGTGGAGACTGCTAACTCTTTGCTCTTCACACCTTGCTAACATATTCTGCACATTGTCAAAAAAAACTCAAGCTGAGGCTCTCACCACCAACACCGCATTGCTGGCTGACTTGGAAGTGAGCTTGGAGGATGTACTCTGGTGAGAAGCCTAGAGAAGTACGCCAATAGTTGCCTGTTTCAGGCTTTTGGTAATTAACAGCAGGAGAAAACACAGAAGAAATTAATTATTGTGTCATTGTTTGATCAGCTGATCAGGTCTGACATGAGATTAACCAATTAATTTAGTTAATATGCTAATGGGATGAAACTAAAACAAAACAAGGAGGGTTCAAAACTACTTATGAAAGTTGCAGGCAAAACCAAAGGCTAGATCCATTTGTGGAAAAACAGCAAGGCACATTTAATTCATACAACATAAAAACTCCAACACAAAGACATGCAGAGATTAATCACATGTTCTTACATAACCAGGTGAAGCGGCTATCTCCACTCCTTAAAAGAAAGATATTTCCCACAGTTCTTTTCCCTGTAGAGATGTGAGAAGTCCATTCGGTTTGTGTATATATCCCTCAGCATCAGTGGTTCATCTAAGGTCCAGTTCCCTGTTTCATGTGCTTCCAAATCAGTCTTCCATTTCCAGCATGCCAGTTCCTACAAAGGAAAGGCTGTCCCTCTGTTTCAGCAAACAATGAATTGTAGGCAAAACCTTTCCTCTGCTGATCTCTCAGAGTGNTACTCTCACTGGGAAGAAGTTCTTTCTGCTATTTATATGGAACCTCCTACGTTCCAGCTTGCACCCACTGCCCCTTGTCAGGGCATCCACAACCTCCCTGGGCAACCTGTTCCAATGTCTCACCACTCTTATTGTGAAGAACTTCCTTCTGACTTCCAGTCTAAACCTACCCTCTTCCAGTTTGAAACCATTACCCCTGGTCCTACCACTACAAGCCCTTGTAAATAGACTCTTCCCATCTTTCCTGTAGCCCATTTCAGGTACTGGAAAGCACTATAAGATCTCCCTGGAGTCTCCTCTTCCCCAGGCTGAGTAGCCCCAACTCTCTCAGCCTGTCCCTGTAGGAGTGGTGTTCCAGCCCTCCAATCATCCTTGTGGCCCTCCTCTGGACATGTTCCAGCAGTTCAACATCTTTTCTGTGTTGAGGGCTCCAGAACTGGGTGCAGTACTCCAAATGGCATCTGAGGAGAGCAAAACAGGGGGAGGATCACCTCCATAGAACTACTGGTCATGCTTCTCTTGATGCAGCCCAGGATAGAGTTGGCTTTCTGGGCTACAAGTGAACATGGCCGGCTCATGTTGAGTTTTTTGTCAACCAAAGCCTCCAAGTCTTTCTCCTCAAGGCTGTTCTTGATCTGTTCACCACCCAGCCTGTATTTGTGCCTGAGATTGCCTCGACCCAGATGCAAGACTTTGCACTTGGTCTTGTTGAATCTCATGAGGTTGGCACTGGCCCAACTCTCAAGCCTGTCCAGGTCCCACTGGATGGCAGAGATGGAGTGGAGATCTTCCACTCTCTCTCCATTCACCATGTTCCAAGGACAAGATGGCTGCTGTGCTTAGTCCTACGTAATGTGTCTCTTTCCAAACAAAGATGAAAGTGAAGAAGCAGCAGGAAACAGGAAGCTCCAAACCAGCTGTACTATTTCAGAGCTGCAAAAATGTGTCTTGCAATCACAAGCTGTCTTAGCAAGTTCCCAATGCCTCAGGCAAGAAACTCGCTTGAATTCAAACCACAACAGATTACTAGATGTGTCATTGCTCCTGGTGAAAGCTGGCTAGCTACAAACCAACCACAGGTTGCAAGTTCAGTTGCCAAGTTATCATGGTGCTACCTCGGAGCTTGTGCTTAGAGCCACAGGACTGTAACATTCTGCTATCCAACCAGCTCTGCGTATAGAGGAGCAGACAAATCACTCTCAGCCTGCGCAGCAGTTGTTCTTAAATAATCTCCTGCTGGTAATGCTGATAACACTTCTCTGCCTTTGTCCGTTACTGTCACACATTCCACTCTGATGCTGGACTGAAGCAGATGGCATGTCCTTACATGATCCTCTGTGTTTGCTGTGGATGGCTGCTGTCCCAGCAGGCTGCTTTCACAGCTTCTTTCTACACCTGGATTAGCAACATTTTGGGCGGGATGTAGAGGAAGGAGATATTCTCTGCAGTGGGGAGCAGGGAAGTATTTTAGAGGTACTGATCATTTACTCATTTTATGGATGATGTTGGTAAATGAACAAAGATAAGTGGCCTGAACAAAGGGAAATTTCAGAGTGTGTAATTGGAACTGCAATTGCCCGAATGCATATGTGTGTGTGTGTGTGCGCCAGTGGAGGGCACACATGGATGAATATAGGGAAAGGAAGACTTTTAAAGCTCTATTAGACAGGAAGACAATTTTGTCCATTTTGCCTCACAGCCTCAATAGCAGAAACAAACTCCTCCCATCAGCTGGGATCAGCAGCATTGCTCAGTGAGCCCATGGGAGGTGACTGCATCATCCCAAGGTGCTTCTTCCCCAGAGAGAAGGCACATACACAAACTCCTGCTGGTGCTTAACTAAGGACAGCAGCTACCCAGTGTATTTTGGTTTGTGTTGCTGTTTCTTGCACACAACATAAAAATGAAGGTGCTTGACTGCCAAGAATGACATCTTGCCTTCACTGAAAAGAATTCAGTATCCTACAGGCTTTGAGCATCAGAAAATAACAAAGGACTGCAAAACTCCTGACAGCAGTAGTCACTTGCTGGTAAGAATACCCTAGCTGTGTTGTCTCCTCATTGGGATAAAATGATGGGCTCTATAATGCACCATGGATCCCGACTCTTCCACTTCAAGTCCGCTGCTAGAAGCAGCCGCTGCATCAATAGCTCTCCACCCAAAGAAAAAGTGGGACTGATGGTGAGTTGTATCTTTGTACCCTCACTTTTCCTCTCCTCATCCATTGCTTGGCCCAGTCTGCTCAGAGTTTCCTCTCTCTCTTCTTTCTCTTATAGACAATGTAAATTCTCTTCACCCCAACTAGATGTCAGTCCATCCATTCTGCTCCATTCCTTTCAAAATTTCTTTTCTCTTTTCAAAATTTTCTTTTCTCCTAAAAATTTTTAGGAAAATTTTTCTCCTAGAGAACAAATTTCTGCCCCAAATGAAGGCAGTGCTCTCACAGCACCCTACAGAGGCATGAATCACAAATTCCCATTTCTGTGGACTGCCCTTTTAATGAGCTTTGATTATACTCCCCAGCAGAACTACTCTAACATGATTATACAAGACACAAAACTAAATTATTAGGAGCAACTCTATCCCCTATTATATCAACATCCGATGTTGGGTAGATACTCCAGGTTCTTGAATATAATTAGTGGTGAACTGCACTACTATAATTATTATGCAAATAATATTCTTTCTCTAAAGCTTTTATTTCTAAAAAACTCAAAAAATAGGCACAAAATTACTGACTCAGTATGAAAATAAGACATTTGCCATCTTTTAAAATGTGTATTTTATGCTTTAAAATGTATCTGTGCATGACATGGAGTAAGGTAATTTATTTTCCAACTGCCATGGTTTACTAGTGCTTCTAATTCAACATGTAAAATAATCCCCTGTGGATTATTTTTCCTTTAGAATCTGTCATGTTTCTCGGATTAGAATTGCAGAAGTTCAGTAATATCACATCATTTGGTCAGCAATAGGCTTCTAACCCTGAGAGTGCTTTTTAGACTTTATTTAACCTGTTTTCCTTTTTTTATAGGATACAGTCATTGGATTCACAGCATTTTCACTGTCAGTTCTTGGACCAGCTGGATGGTTCCTGTGCCACCTTCCAAGCTATATAAAAAAATAGAGAACATCCCTTTTAAAATTAAGATCTGGAGGCTGCAATAAGTTGTAATACTTCTAACTTGGACTGTCTTAAAAGGGAGAACACTGGAGCTTGAGGGCCAGTGTAAAGAGTTCAGGCTTTTGCAGATATTGTAGAACAGGACCCTGATATAAAATGATGTAGTGATGTAAAATACTGGTAAGTCTATTCTTCCATCATCTGTTGCACTTAAACTAGTCTGTATTGATCAGTCTGAATCTGTCATCAAAACTTTAAACTAAACAAATGAGAGAAAATACAATTAAATTATTTTTATAGTATTTTCAATAATACTATTATCAGACAACAACTCAAAAGAGTTTAAGATTATTTTCTTGAAGAGATCTTTAGATGTCTTCTTTTGGTGCATTTCCCCAACCCATCTACTTTTCCATCAGATCAAATGTTTTTTTGCAAGTTGTGATTGTCAGATACTTCAACTGGCAGATACTACAATTTATTTACAATTTTTAGATTAAAATTTGTGACATTTGAGAGATTTTCCTATTTGCTGTTTATAATGGATACTATGATACTTTGAAGTCTAGACTACATCTGAAATAAATGTGGTAAACATTTGTTATGCCACATATGTATTATAAAGGAATGTCTTCTAATGTTTTCATGTATGTTTTTAAAAAAATAGAGAACATGAACCTTTTTGTGATGCTTAAGAATAGAATATGATGTATTATGTCATGTATGCGTAATACAAAAAGCAGACACGGAAAGCAGGACAGTGAATATGTAAAAGTGTACGTGCTCACTGAACTTCTAAAGTGTGATTTTCCAATGGATTGCCTGAGCTCCTTTCCATCTATTAACCACAGCTGATGTTTTTGAAGTGAGGACAGGGGCACGCTGATTCTTTCAAGAAAGATCTATGTTGTTGTTTTTTCCAAACTGTAGCTTTGTCATTGAATCACTGTCTGATCTGAAGCACAGTTTCTATGCAGAAAGTTTCCTACAGATTTTGATGAGTTTTGGATGGCCATCTACATTCCTGGTGTCCAGGGAGGAGCTCATGCCAGGAACTGAAATGTGGTTGGGCAGGTACTCTGTGACCTGCTCCTGCACATCATGAGTGCATCCACTGACAGCAGTTAAGGCCATTTTGCAGAATGTTTTGTAAAGAACTAATTTGAACATCTCAGTGTGCCTGCTTGTCCTGCATCTGCTTTTGTCATCCATCTCTCACCTAGTAATAAATCACCAATGTATGACATTTCAGTTGTTGTACTTCCGTTTTAAATTCTGCTAATGAACAATAACTTAGCTTGATTATGATGTATGCTTGGAGTAGGTACTGAAGCACTGAGAATTGTAACCAGCTAAAATGCAATAAAATTAATCTAGTGGTTAATATCCAGCAATATAGATATGTAGGGATGTTTATATTGAAGCTGAGATAATTTTGAGGAAACTACTTACCTAAAGGACTATTTAAAATACAAGTATTTGTCATAATTTTCCTTCTTTTTTCAGGCATGTAGTCCACTTCAAGCATTTCTTTATGAAAGTAAAATGGATAGCATTTGATAGGTGGTCTAAAACACTGCTTTCATGTAGCCCTTTTTACTGCTGGATTTCAAATGGATCTTTAACCCTAAGACTTGGAAGCTCTGTGGAATGTGGTGTACATAAAACCAAGATGAACAGGAGGGAAGAGAGATTATTACTGGCACCTTTTATATAAATGAACTAATAAGCATTACCAAGTGTAAGATTTTTAATTTTCTGGCCAAAGCCAGCCAGAATTCAGTCAGGGCTGTGATGATAAATGCAGCCAGTGGTGCCTGGGGTTCCACCAGGTGTTTTTTCCTTAGGTTTCCTGCAGTTTTAGGAGCTGTTTGGTTAAAATGATTAGTGAGTTTTGCATTTCAGTAACAACAACCCACCTGCAGCCTGTTTGGTACTGCAGAGACAGGGTTCCTTGTTAGCTCAGGGCTCCAAGTGGTGTTGAGTTTTGCATGCAGACATCTGTGGATCCCTTTGCAAAGAGGAACCCCCTCCTGTAATGGTAAAGATGGATTGTACCAAATATGAGGCTCAGGATCAGGCAGCAAGTTAGGTGAAAATGGAAAAAAGATTGCTGGAAGAAGGCTCCCTTTCATCATTGTGTCTCTACCTCAATGGTTTACGTTTCTTGCAGATGTATAAAAGCTGGCTTTAATCTGGCTAAGGTAGTAACATCTACATGCCTAAGGGTAAGTGGTCAAAGCCTGTCATTCCATAGGAACATAAGTAACAGCAATTCCAGCTAAGACAAAAGGCTTTGTATTGAATTAAACTTTGGAATGTTAATATGGTTTGTGATTATATTTACATACTGCAATGCACATTTACGCTAAAAAGCTCACTATAGTTCTGAGTTAGTTGAATGAAAAGTATACATAGTGCTATCAAGAATGGCTGCTCTAGATCAGGTAATAATTTAAGAGATCTGATGATATTCAGCTTAAGGTCCACATGTGCACTGGGTCTGCAAAAAGTAGCTGAGAAATATTAACCAGTTGCCAGTAGTTTTAAGTTTGCCATAGATAGGATGACACACCCTATGACAATTTGCAAAGACCCTCAGATGAGAAAAATACCCACATTCCTGTGTAAAGTGCAGCAGCTGCCCTCCAGGTTGCTGCAAGAGTGTCTCACTTCGTGTTTCACATGAAGGTTTCAGTTTCTGATAGTCCACTCTTCAGTTCATCTTAGGTAGCTCCTGGATTCCTGTGTGCAGCAAACCAGTTTGGAGGAATGACTAGCTAGCTTACTATCTACTAAGAAGGTAGCCTTCAAGCACATGAGCAAAATCAGTCAACTTTAGTTGTTATCAGGCCTGCACCCTGGCATAAGATGTGATATACACACAGTAAAATGCCCAGGACTCTAGCAGAGTTGAATGTCCTATCTTTCTCCTCACTGAATCATGGAAAATATTATTCCTTGTTTTGCTCTCTGTCACTATTTTTGCTTAGCAGACTTTACCAAACACACTTCAGCATGACAAAATAAAAATTATGGCCTTGTTTCTTGTTGTCCATGTTCAAGTCTTAGTCTTTGGGCCGTGATGCTGTGATGGGTATAAGAAGAACTTTTTTTTATATTTGAGATTCCAATTCCTAAAGCATTAGTAACACTACAATGTATTTTTACTTTAGCCATGTAAATAGGTGATGTAATCAATTCTGGATGAGTCTGAGATTAAAGGTAAGAAAAAATTTAGTTTATTGAGAAAGATCTAATTCAGCCAGGGTGATGCTAATTTTCACAAACATGACATAGTTGCTGTCACAAATGCTGTGTGTCTTAGAGCTGATAAAGCCAGTCTATGGTTTGATAATTGTCCTAGTATGTGCTCATCAGATTTGTGCTAGTTGTCTATGCAGGCCACTATTTATTTCTCAAAACTCCACTGCCATGGCAACAACTTAATTATTTTGTTCACTTAGACACTAATGAGATTACTCTAGGAGCAAAATTGAGGACATTTATCAAAGATAATTTTTACAGTGACATATACAGACAAATGCAATAATAAAGCTAGCAGCCACAGAGCTGAAGTAATTGTCAGAATAAGAAGAAAATGACGGATTTGTAAATACAACCAAATAATCACTGTATTTCTTTCTGCTTTTTTTCCTGAATTCTTAGTTATTCTAAACTGGGGAGAGAAAGAACAAATATTAACATCATAAGCTGGCTACTGGCTTAGGATCACAGTTGTAGCCATAGACTCAGACCTCTTCACTACTCAGTCTCTCACTTTAGATCAACCTAAGCCAGTGATGACTGAAATGCATTTGTCACGTGCCAGATGGCATAAGTGATATGGGTCAGCGGCTTCAGTCAAACTTCTGATCACATCACCATCATAATCTTCTGCCATGAGTGCCAACATATCTTTATTCTATTCTATTCTATTCTATTCTATTCTATTCTATTCTATTCTATTCTATTCTATTCTATTCTATTCCTAATTCTGTTCTATTCTACCCTATTCTAATTTCTATCTTACTATACACCCTCCTCCTTGGAGTAGGTACTTTCTTGTCCTCCTGCTGGAGGTCTGGTTGAGTTTTTTTTTTTTCTGTACAAATTGCTGTGTGACAGTAACATCAAAAGCAAGATGAGAAGTTGTCCTTGCATTTTCAAGTCTAAAAACAGAGGCTAGCTCTGGATATCTCACCTTGAATACTATGTGCAGTTCTGGGCCCCTCATGGAAAGGCTGATCAGACATTGAAATGGACTGCCCGGGGAAATGGTAGAGTCCCCATCCCTTGAGGTCTGGAAGGACAGACTGGACGTGGCACTTAGTGCCCTGGTGTGGCTGATGTGGTGATATTAGATCATGGACTGGGCTTCATGATCTCAGAATCCTTTTCCAGCTTCAATAATTCTGTGAACTTCTTTTCCTGCACAAGATGATACAGGCTGTCAGTAATATTGTGTTACGTTTGTGCATAGACATGATTTTCTGTGAGCAAGAATAGATGCCTTTCATATTCACTATATCTTGGCTGATGCTGGTTAGCCCAGGTGTTTGAGCCCTGAGGAACAGCTCCAGAAATCATGCATACCATGCTGTAGACCATCTGAGTTGAGCTTAATGGTTCAGTTTCATTTCAGATAGACATTTTTATCAAGTGATTATCTATTTTACCATCATTCCTGAGGACTAAAGTGTACAAACAGCAAAGGTTTAGGGAGAAATTAAATGTAATGGGGTCTAACTATTGCCACTGAATGCATATATTTGAGCCCAAGTGACTCCCATCTGCTGTTTGAATCTGACAGGGACAGGGTTGGTCCCTACACAAGAGCTATTCAGGGTCTCCAGTTGTATACCAAGCATTTTTCATCTTGAATAGATTAGCTTGGTAAACATCCAGAGAGCACTTTGTGAGTTGAAAAGTTCCTAAAGTTTCAAGTGCCAGAGCAGTCCTCTCTCTCGAACTTCAATTGACCTGTGGTATTTGGCTTTTCTTATTGGGATTATCATTGCCTCATCAGGCAGACTCTGCTCTCCCTTACTTTCTTTACTTCATGGCAGAGCCTTCAATTCAGATAGGCTTATAGTGATTAATGCAAAAAATGGAGACATCCCAAAAGTTTTCCCACCTTTACTGTGTATTTTAATATCCTTATCTCAATGCAATTAATCATAACCTCCTGCAAGAAACTGTGAACAGATTCCCAAAAAATGGAGACATTAACTTAAACTACCCTAGAAGATGTCTATCTTTGTTCTGTGTTGTTTGATAAAACTTACAGAGCATTTAGGTCCTTACTCATTTCTTTCATTTTATTCCATTTGAGTCTCTGAATGCGTCAGGCAAGAACTCACTTTTATCTAAAATCAAACAGTGATTCCTGTAATTGTGTGACTCTGGAAGCTGAGCCTTTAAGGAAAACACCATGAGAAGGAATCAAGAGTTTATAACATTGAACATCTCTGTGCAAAAGGTGTACATATATACCTGTAAGCACATGTATAGATTTATTTTTTTATGTATACATACATTCACTTTAATTTATGAACAACTTAGGAAATGATCTGCTCTTGATTCAAGGTAGGAGAGCTTAGGATTTTGTATTTTTTCTGAAAGGATTACCTTTCTAAAAGTAGATTTGTTAATGCTTGGAGATTAAAAACAAATGAACAATATCAGACTGTGTGTCTTTATTCAGAGCAGAGTACCTGAAAATAAAATTCAAAGTGAACTACATTTTCAAAAGTCACATAAAAAGTGAGTTCAGCTCTGGATGACTTCTAACAGTATATTTGGAGCTTAGGGACATGGTCTAGTTGTGGGCTTGGTAGAGTTAGGTTAATGGTTGTCCTTGATGTTCTTAAAGGGCTTTCCTAACTCTATTATTCTAAGATGGAGAAGCAGGAGGACCCAGGAAATCATAGGCTTCACCTTGATCCCTGGGAAGGTGATGAAACAAATGGAAACACGTTAAGGACAAGAAGGTGATTTGGAGTAGTCAGTGTGGATTTACAAATGGAAAATCATGCCTGACCAACCTGAGAGTCTTCTACAACAAAATGACTAGCTTGGTGATGGCAGAACAGTGAATGTTTATTTTCAGCGCAACTGTCTCCCAAGATGCTGTTACTGACTGATGAAGTATGGATTAGGTAAGCTGGCAACAATTTGAATTCAAAAATGGTCTAACAAACAGCCAGGTTCAAAGGGTTGAGACCAGTGGCACAAAAGTGCAGCTAGGAAACGGTCACTAAAGCAGAACTGCAGGGTCATTACTGAGACAGTACAGAATTATGTCTTTGTCAGTGACCCGGATGATGGAAACACTTGCAAGTATACAGGTAACACCAAACTGGAAGGACCAATTGATACAGAAATGGTTGTGCTTTATTCAAATGGATCTTGAGAGGTTGGAGGAAAGGGACAACAAAAGTCTCAAGGTTCAACAGATGACCAGCTGGAAAGCAGATCTGTAGAGAAGGATCAGGGATCCTTGTAGACAAGTTGACCATGAGTCAGCCATCAGCCTCTGTAGCAAGAAGGCCAGCAGAATCACAGTATCACAGTAATGATGAGGATGGAAAAGACCTTAAAGATCATCCAGTCCAACCTAAATCCAACCAAGTAAACCTAACAACTAATATCTAGATCATGCCACTCAGCACTTCATCTAGACTAACCTTGAATACCTCCAGAGGTGGTGACTCGACCACCTCCGTGGGCAGCCTGTTCCAAAATTGGATCACTCTTTCAGTGAAAAACCTTTTCCTAATGTCAAGTCTAAACCTCCCCTGATGGAGCTTAAGACTATGCCCCCTTGTCCTGTCTCCAGTGTCCAGGGAGAAAATCCTTCCTGCATTAGGAAAAACATGGCCATGTAGTCAAAGAAGGTGATTCTTCTGCTCTACCCAGTACTGGTGAGACCCTGCCTGGTGGTCTGTGATTCATTCTGGGCTCACCAGTACAAGGAAGACATGGACAAACTGAAGTAAGTCATGAGAAGGCCTAGATGATGAAGACACCAGAGGACCTGTCGGAGGCAGAGAGAGCTGGGGTTTTTACTCTCCGCAAGAAAAGGTGTGGGGAGGATCTGGTCAATGTGTATAAAAGCCTGCAGGTATGGACTAAGAAGATGGAGTCAGAATTTTCACAGTGGTACTCCATGGCACAAACTGAAATACAGGAAATACCTGTTAAGAAAAAAAAATCTTCCTGTGAGGATGGTAAAACTTTGGAATAGGTTGTTTAGAGAGGTTGTGACGTCTCCATCCTTGCAGATATTTGAAACCTGATTGGACTCGGGCTTGAGAAATCTGCTCTCTTGATCTTGCTTTAAGCAGGAAACATGGGAGTAGACAAGGTCCAGAGGTTCCTTCCTACCTCAGTGATTTTATGATTCTGTTGAATTTCTATTCATGAACTCAAACAAGCACTATTTGTCCTTTTGGGTTTTCATCAGTTGCTATGCAAGCTTTCCATTTCCCATTCATTTATTGTTAAAAATATGTTCTTGCATTAATGACTTGTGGACTTGCAGATGCCTGCATCTTTTATTGTGTTCTCTAGACTGAGTGCATGCAGAGGGAAAAAGCATACAGATATAAAACTTAGCTGCTTAAAATGTTTCCAGTGGAGCACTATGCCTGCTTTTTTAGACAAATAAATGGGGATCTTGCTGAGCACTGGTGACTTCTGTTTAGCACAGAGATTTGAGAAATTAATTCCCAGAGTGCTGCATTCATGCTGTTGCTCCTTTATGACATTTGTTCACAATTTAAAGCATGAGTTTCTGTACTTGGGTTAACAAACTAGGTAAATCTGTGAAACTGTTTGACTAAGTAACAGATGACTTGTGTCAGGATTTGTTTTAGGCGTGCAGGAGGACTCACAAGCAACAAATTGGTTTCCATACACCTGAACTACATGCTGAACTGTATAGGACCCTTCATGTTCAGCAAATGCAGGCATGGCTGCAATTTTCAGGTACTTAAACAAAAGAAGAAATTTTACATGAGAAATGGAATTCATAATTCTTAGTGTATTGATGTTTTATCAAGGTGAGAATTTTTAGTAGGCTCACCACTGCAGTATGTGAATAGTTGGTATATTTTAAAGGATGCCTGTGAGACCTCAGTTCCTCTTGGTGCAGAGAGTTCCCTATTGCTCTGTAATGAGCAATAAAGAAGTTCAGATTCATTTGTTGTATCAACAGACAGAAATTCAAGCTAAAGATGAAACCTGCCTTCAACAGCCTATTTCAGTGAAGTCTGGAAGCCATTTGAATGTATTTTATCACTTACATTCAATGTTATGAGACATAGTAGCCCCACATGACCTCCCTGTGCACTTCATTAAACAAAAATAAATAGAAAAACATTGACTTCGGCAGAATCTAATATCACATGTCAGCTTCTAATAAAAGAATAGGTTTACATGTTTACTTGTAAAATGTTTAAATGTGAAAGGGAAAACTTGAATGCTCAGCAACCTACATGATTTTGCTGAGAGCTCAGCAAGAAGGAGCAAACCACCTTCAGGAGTGGGCCAGTGTTCTTTGCTTTTGTGAAGGGGAATGGAAATGACTCCTCTCCCAGTTAACTCATGCTGATAAGTCCCATCTTAAGACAGGATAGGTTGCACATACTAGTCTGTGGTAGTGGTCTAATTTGGTTCTGCTCTCTCTTTGGAGCTTACAGGCAGCAGGGAGCACAAAATGAACTGTGTACTCAAGGAAATGCAGTAAAATTTCTATTTTAGACCTAATTAAGTGGTGTTGAAAAAACATTGAACATGCAGTATTTTTAGAAGTTTGCTTTGAGAAAAAAAGACAACCTGTTAAATGCCACTGAACAGCATCTGCTCCTTGCCTGCAGTTCTCTGTGGAGAAAGTGAGGCATCCCCAAACCAGGGCAGAAGTCATTTGGAGGCACTGGTTGCACAATGCATAAACAAACGTTATTGCTTTTCCCCCACCTCCACAGCACAGTTCTCTTCGGCTGCTGCAGGCCTGCTCATCTCAGGAGCCCAGTGTTTTGAGGACAGTGTTTTGCAGCAACTGGCTTTTTATCTATAGGCATCAAGGGCCATGTGTTCTTGGTGATGAAACACCTCTGCTTCCATATACCACTCTCAGGGGCATGAAGATCTCAAAAAATGTTTCGGAAAGTTTCATTGAAAACTTCACAGGTAACAGTTCATTTCTGAAACCAGTAAGGCCAAGTCAGAACACTGGGGAAGCTGACAGGAAACATACTGATGACATAATTTCTTTTGGAGAAAACAAATCACATTGTTATTACTGTACTCCCACAACAGGTCTTTCCATCCCACTTTTGTCCAGCAGTGAGGGCACCTGGAGCAGTAACTGTACCTGGGAGCTGGTGATGGGGCAGGGACACAGCTGCTCAGCCCTTGTCTCCTCAGAGAAAGTACAACGCTCCCAAGATGCTTGGTGCACTATGGGAACAAGTGGGGAAATGGAGCCAGAGATGTCTCCTTGTCCTCCTGCGGTACACAGCTAGTACACAGGGAAAAAGTAGGTTGACATGGAGTTGCTGGATATGTCCAAAGAAGGTCAATGAAGCTGGTGAATGGTCTGAAGGACTGTTGGAGCAGCTGAGTAACTAGGATTGCCTAGTCAGGAGGCTGAAGTGAGACCTTATCACTCCCTACAACTACCTGAAAAGAGCTTGTAGTGAAGTAGGTTTCGATCTCTTCTCCCAGGCAAGAAGAAATACAAGTAGAGAAAATGGCCTCAAGTTGTGCCGGGGGAGGGGGATAGGTTGTGTATTAGGAAAACATTCTTTACTGAGTGGTCAAGCATTGGAACAAGCTGTCCAGGGCAGTGTTGGAGTCACCATCCCTAGAGGTGTTAAATAAACATTTATAGCCGTCACTTCAGGACATAGTTCAGTGGGCATGGTGGTCTTGGGTTGATAATTGGACTTGAGGAGTTGAGGGGTCTTTTACAACCTTAATGATTCAATTACTCTGTGATTCTTTGCTGTCAAGCAAAGAATGGAGCACAAAGGCAGCCCCACGAATACCCCCTGCATTAACACCCCAGAGCCCAGACTAGTCTCTTGCTCCCTTCTGCCGCTCCCCGCACACCCGGCGTTGGGCTGGGCACTCTCCGAATGAACTGGGGCGGGTGAGGCGGCACCGGCCACCCACCAGCCTCAGACACTCACGAGTACTTTGGGGACATCGCCAGGGGCTCCTCAATCCTTCCCAGCTCGGCAGTCCCCGGACCAGAGACAGGAAGGTTCCGTCCTGCCAGGGACATCCAGGGCTGCCCAGGCAGGACGAAGAGGGCTCGGGGCAAATAACGCCCGCCCTAGGCCGCCATTGGCGCGGTCCCTTTAAGAGCGCGTTCCCGCCCATCACCGCCCGCCGCTCCCTGCCCGCAGCCCTGCGGCACCGCTGCCGCTGCTGAGGGGAAGCGGTGGTAGCAGCGTTGCCGGGTCTCGACGCTGCTGGGCGGCCGGGGGCAGCGCGGGTAGCAACAGCATGTCCACCAAGGCGGAGCAGTGTGAGTGGCGGGATCGGGCGGGGCCGGGAGCTGTCCGAGGGGAGCGGAGGGCGGCCGAGGGCGCTGCCGGGCTGTCACCAGCTGTCACCGGCCCCGGTCCGGGTCCAGGTCCCCTCCTGCCTTAGGGGGCGGCGGTGCAGCAGTTGTTGTGAGGGGAGTGTGTGGGATTTCGCCTTCGTTCTGTGTCTTTCTGCCTTCGTTCTGGGTCTTTCTGTCTCAGCTGCCGGCGGCGCCTGGTGCTGCCGACAGCCCCCGGGGCATCCCGCCCCTGTCAGCTCTGTCTGGGCTCTCGTGGGAGCGGCGTGTTCGTGTGAAGGCAGCTTCGGGACCCAAGGGAGGAAGTGAAGGACGAGGGGATAGGAGTTAAGCCNGGCCAGACTGGTCTGCAGGTGCTGTATCCTCTCCCACGGGATGAAGCCACCTGAGAGACTGGAGATCTCACTGTAGAGACCAGAGGTGACCCGTGTGCCACCATCTTGCCAGTGTTGCTGTCATGGGAGGTGAGCAGTGTGCTGTCACGCCTGCCCGTGCTGTTCACCTTTTGGGTGAATGCAGGCTGGCTGTTACTGCCTTGCCTTCGTGCGCCTTCGTGCTCTCAGCCGCAACCCCCAGAGCGTCCCAGCAGAAGCCCCCAAGGCTGCCCCTGGCCAGGGCCTCGCAAGTCACCTCACAGCCACCAACATTTCAACCACTATGTTGGCTAGATTGGATCTGAGCAAGATCCGGTGACGTGGTGGTTGGGATGGCAGCAGCTGGGCCATGCAAGTCTTCCACACTGTTGCTGCTCATGACAAGTAGTGTCTTCGAGAGCCGTGGTGGGAGGCTTAAAGAAGGTTACTGGACAAGCTAGTCACTTGTATCAAAACTGCTGCCTCTCCTGGTACAGTGTCAAGGTTGTGAGCCAAGCAGTCAGTGATTAGTGGATTAGATTGATATTTGTCATGGCAAGATGGTGTGTTTTAACACTTTGTGTTGAGACTTGTTGTCTCTTTCCTCCAGGTCACTTAGAAGGGTCGTTGTATAATTATATGCCTATGCTGAACTGATCTGAGGAAAAGAATCGTATTTCAAAATATTTTCCCTATTCTTTTCGGATTTTCTGCTTGTTTACAGTGATGGATGATGTCACTATCAAAATATTATTTGGATGCTAATGTATTGCTGTAGGGGCTGTACCTCTGCCCTCACAAATAGAGACACAGTGTGCTCACTGTGCAGCAGCCCTGAAGTGTTCAGTGTTCTGATCTGTACCATTCTGTTCTTTCTGCCTTCCCCACCCCCCACCTGAGTTCTGTTTCTTTTTTCTTGTTGTACATTAATTATGCTTCTTTCACACTGGCGTCGGGAACAATTTCTGTCACCTTTTGTCCCAACATTGCCTTTGGCATTTTCTTTCTTTTCAGTTCTGCCTTCTCTGTTCCTTCATTCTTAATGCTTTTGATCTGCTCTGTTTGAGCTTCTCTTTCATATTTTATCCTTGTCTGTTTTTTCTTTTCATCCCCTAGTGCTGTTCAAGACACTGCATCTTGGCCTGCCGTGTCCTTGTTGCTATCTATTTGAAGGTTTACTTGGGGTCAAACCTTTATGCCTCTTAACATTTTTTTCCATGATGCTACAGGTAGAGTATTTGCTTAATGAACATACACTATGTGTTCTAGCCTACTGAATGCATTTTATTTACCATGGCTGGTAAGTTCTAACTAGTTCTTATGGCATTACCAGATGTCTTTGTCTCTACATAACTTCAAGATGCCCTCACCTGCAATTTTTGACAAATGGTGATGGATTCCAACAAGGATTATATTGATGTGCCTACATCTCTACCAGGCCAGTCTTCAAACCCCAGCTGTTGCTGCTCTGCTCTCACTGAGTGACAGGCAAGAAGCAGAATGGAGTCACAAGTCATAATGAATCAGTTTACCAAGAATACCAGCAAAACACTATGAATGAGGAAACAGACCAATCAGAAGAGGGGGTGGTCTAAACAAGAATCTGTGGCCACCTCACATCTCTTTGGCAGGCTGTATGAACAACATGACATGTTTGAGGTATTCTATTGAATTCAAGGAAAAATAGTTGGTTTACACCTTAAACAGCAGTAATTGATGTTTAGTTGTGGTAAGTAGTGTCGTGGGAATGCCTGATGCTCATTCTTTTCCACTGTAGAACAGTGGAGCCTTTAAAGACTCCCAATGGTTTCACTGTTGATTCAATGCTTACAAGGGGACTCAGGAGTTTAGTTAGGACTGTATGGGTCCTAGAGAGATGACCAACAAAGTATCCTGAAATAAATTTTTCGTTTTTTCTTTTTTCACTTCTTAAAGTTTATTTTATGTGATGACTCTACAATAATGGCTAAGTATTTCTGCAGAGTGACATCACTTGTCGAAGTATATGTCTGAGTGCTCAGAAACTCAGAAAATTTGGTCATATGCACACTTTGGTATCTTGAAAGCTGTCAAAGTTTTGCTCTGGGCCTTACTTCAGAAGCTTCTTAGTGTTCCGGGAAGCAGTGCTGAAATTGTCAGTGCTCTGGGAAACAGAACTGAGAGGTGAGGTTAAAACATTAAGCCTAAAGCTAATGTTAATACAGGCTTTACAAATAAGTTTTCTGTTTTTGTATTTTGTCTAATATAGTTGTGAGCTAATGCTGATTAATAGGAATGAATAGTTCCTTCTTTATTTAAAAAATAAAAAGGGTTATGGATATCTATAACCTTGACATTACATAATTCAATTCACTTGCAGATATCTGACTGCAAACCGTGGTGGCCACAGTAAACTGCATCTTGTTGTGAATTGTCATTTGAGTACTGTGAATTGTGGTCTGTTTATTTTGCAGATGCCTGGCTTCATGCACTCTTTCCCCAATAATAGAAAGTAGCATCATGAAATACATTTATGAAGTAATTCTTAATCTAACCTAATGCAGATTAGTTTTTATAGAGGCCTTCATAACAGTCAAAATAAGTATCTGCTTTTAAATTATCTGCTTTTAAATTATCTGCTAAACTGACTTGCAAATCTGGGAGTAAAACTGAAGTAGTGGGTAGAAAATTGATCTGTGGGGTGAGGAGAGGAAAACAAGTCTGGACCACTAAAATAAACTTGTGTTACCTGGCATTAAATGCATTGTGGCCCAACGTTACCCCAGTGGTTTTGAGGGTGTGTAGGAAGGTAGGTAGCTATGTCTGGCCTCTCAGAGAGAGGCATAACCTTCTGCAGAGTACAGTTCATGTGCCACAGGCCTGTGTGGCAGCCTGAAAGGCACTAATCTTGCTCCTGGCCATATTGAGGGAATCTGACATGGCAAAGTTTCTGTTTTCAGTTGTTTGGGGGGTTGGAAGTAGCGATTTATTTTAATTATCCTTTAATGTCACCTTAAAATCCATTCATGAAGTAAAACACACAAAAGTCAGGAAACAATCATGATGTGCTATAAGACGGAGTTCCTGTAACACAATTCAAACAAATTGTATTCTTTGCTTGATGATTATTTGAGTGTCTCCCATTTGCTGAACGCCTGACTTGAAATTCTCAAACCTGTCTTGTTGCGTGACTGTGAAAGTCTGGTACGTTCTGCTGTCTCTACTGATAAATGGCTTTCGGTATCTTAAGTTGAGTTTCCAACAGCAGTTGCAGACACTTTGCTCTTGCTTTGTGTCCTTTGGTGTTATTCTATAATGCACATGCACTGTCATCCCCTCTCATTCAACCTGTCAATGGTGCAGCAAATAAGTTGGAATGCTCATGAAATGTTCAGATACAACAGCAGCAAGAGGCATAACAATATCTCAGGAAGTTACTGGCCTTCTGTTCAGTAGAGATCTTATTAATATGAGCTCTTTTAATAAATGTCATTTGGCAGAATAAAACAAAGTATCTTACACACCAAAGTAGGAGCCATGTAGGGAAACAAGGTATATCCTGGTGTAGTAAAATACTGTCATAATACACTGAAAGGCTGAACTCATTCACAAGCATCTCCCCTTTTAACTACCTATTACAAAGTCTTGTTGCACTTTTAAGATGATTAAAAGGCAGCTCTTCTTTCATTGAGACTGTGTCTGCACAGTGATGCTATGAAACAACTACTGAGCAGGATAGCTGGAAGCATATTTGAACTGGTGCAGCCCTTTGCCACAGCTGGTGCACTTCATTTTTCAGCAGAATTGTGTAGTCTGAGCAGAGCTGAGTATGCTCAAGTGTCACTGCATGAGACTGTCTTGTGCCACACAGACAACATAAGGTGGTGGGTAATCACTTTTTTCCAATACTGAACAAGGATTTCTATTAGAGATATTTGTTATTATAAATACTACTATTATTTCCAAACCAACAAAAAAAGTGGTTCCAATAAAGATGCAGAGCTCCTGCAGCTCTTTGAAATCCCTTCCCCTGCATGTTCAGACTTCCTAAGACACTTAAAATAAACAGCATAGATCTCTTCACGTATTTAGCTCATTGTATAAAGTAAAAGTATGGCATAGAACAAATCATGTAAGCTCTGCCTGTCTTAGTGTACACTTCTGCTTTAGCTGTAGAAATACCTCTTGTGAATCTCCTGTGGTCAAGTGACTTGTTTGTTATTGAATCTTGAGATTACTGGAGACATAGAAGCAGCAACTTGTTTGTTTGTTTGGGCTTTTTGTTGTTGTCTTAATATTTTGTTTTTAAATTTGTCAGTCTAATACAGATGCAAATATTTACTTCTGTGCTTTCACTTTGACACTTGCACTGGAGTGTTCAATTTATTCAATTAAAAAAGAAGGAACAGAGAGACTTTCCTGTTTTTTGCAGCTTTATTTTTAAATTAAAAAAATAATCAGAAATGGTAGGAACAGACATGATTCTGTCAAAGTCTGCAAAAAACCTAAATGAAAGTTTCTGTGTTTGTTTTTTGTCTTTTATGTAGTTGCTTCCAAAATCCGTTACCTTCAGGAATATCACAACCGGGTTCTCCACAACATTTATCCTGTGCCCTCTGGAACTGACATTGCAAATACTCTGAAATACTTCTCTCAGACATTATTGAGGTAAGTTTTAACTGATGCTCTTGAACAAAAAAGAGCTAATAATTGTAGGGGGTATTGGTTGACTTTGAATTAGGGGCAAGATTTGATGGATCAATGCTCAGCCAAAAAAAGTCAGAGTGTAATTTAAGAAAAAAGTGGTATCATTTAAACTTTTTTGTGGCTGTTGCCCAATTTGCCCAGTTGAGCTGCTTGTTGAGTGGCTGATTCTAGAATAAACTTTGATTATACATTTGTTTGTCCCTCCTAAGATTTAGCTGAATGCACAAATATGCTGAACTTTTGAAGAACAGAGTTTGTGACCTATGGAGTTTTAGGTGTGTGTACTCATGACCTTGACAGTCTTGGTGCCTAGAGTGATGAGCCAGATGAACAGAACTAGGTTCTTACTGTGCCATAATTCAGCTGGTTGTCAGATTTGGGTTCTGGTTCAGTCCCTCATAACAATTTGAGTAGAGACAAAGTTTGTACAGAGATCTGGATTTGGATGATGACAGCAGGTCATGATTGTTTTGACCCAGGGTTTTGACTTAGTCCAATATTTAGTAATAATCTAAATACATTTTGAATAGGAAATACTATCTCTTGTCTTGCTAGAAAGATGAAAAATTGTGAGACTAAATTAGGAATGACATTCATTCCACAGTACTACGTAGTGGATTCATATTTTCAAATAGTTTTTAAAATGGATTTTGACAGTGAAACGATGATTTTTGTTTGTCTGGGTTTTGTCTGGCACTAGTTTCCACATCCAGAAAAATGCAGTTAAAGCCACGTTTCAATGCATAACTTCACAATTTACATCTGAAAGGACTGTCCTTGATGTTGGAAGCTGGTTTGTAAATGCAGCTATTTGGCTTATCTGATGAGGAAACACAATTAACCCATGTATTTATATACATATATCCTTATGTTGTGTTCAAGATGAGAAGTAAGAATTTAAACATAAAAGAATCATATTTTTTCTTTCTAACATTCATTTAAAGTACACGGGATGTATCAGAATTCTGGATCCTATTATAGGAGTGAAATGTGCATAGACAAAAATGCTCATTATCAGTGAAACATCTGTTCATTGCAGACTTGGAAACCTCCTGTTTACTTCTATAAATTTCAAGAGTAGAATTATTTCACCACGAAAGTTATGGTAACCAGTAGGTCTTTTTTTTTTTTTAAGATTAATAAATTACATCTTGCCTCATTATATTGCAGCAGTGGGAAAAAATGTTCAATGAGTCACTAAAGATACCTCTGAAGTGTGGCTCTGTTTCCACATTAAGCTGTTTTGATGGATTATTTGCACAACACACATGCCTAAATCACATTGAAGTGAGGTTCAGTATGACAAAACAGCCTCTGCATAAATGCTGTGGGGCTTTAAAGCTGTTAAAGCAAGAAAGTTGAACTTTTTTTTTCCTCAACATTTTCTCTCAGCTGAAACTACCAAGTGCTGTAATGAGGCCTGTTTCTTTTTGGGCATAAGTTCATTGGACAGTCTCCTTAGCAACTGCCACAGGTGATGACAAATGAGAATAGAAATTGCACAACTCCATTTATTTGTGTTCAGAACGGGACTGAACCAAAATCCTGTGATTAATAATGCTGACCCTCATTGGCCAGAAGTGATAGTCATATCTGATGTACACGTCTATGCACCTAGCCTTATCCTTTATGGTGTGGGATATGATCAGCCTCAAAGGTAAAAGGGCACCAGAAATTGAAGCCAGGACTTGGATCTGAAGTTTATGTGAACTGAGTTCTGCTACTCAGCAAGTTCAACTCCACATTCTAAATCCTTCTAATTGGAGAATTTGAACTGTGGGTCAAAGCACAAGTGCCATAGAATCAGTATAATTTTGTATGCTTGCTAATAGAAAGAAGCTGAAGATCAAAACACAATACACCCTGTATTGAGTGTGGCACTCCCAGCCACTGGGTACAGATCTTTTCAAGATATACCCTAAAACTGAACTGGCTGGTTAAGAATCTTTTTGAAGAGTGTGTTCAAAATTTTTTTTCAGTATTCTGTGAGCTGAGTCTTTTCTCTGTCTCCTACATGGAAACTCCATTGTATAAAGTTTAACATTAGTGATAAAATTAACATGGTGGAGAATAATATTTCTAGCTTGAAACAGGGCATATGCAATGAATTCGAGCTGCTAAGAGAATAGTCATGAAACAATAGTCAAAGTGCCCATTGATTTCTGGAGCTTGTAGGTCTGGTCTTCAGAATGCTTTTCATCACCTGCTTTGTTAAAATAACTTTAAAAGCATTTGACATTTTGGTGTAAACTCTTGCAGCTGACTTTTTTAGGACAAATATTTCTCGCTGAACTTATATAGTCACAAGAATAATGGAAGAATATGATTAGTTAGAGGCATTTCATATGATGGTAGGGTTTTACAGGTGTAGCTTACCTTCCATGTTATGGAGACATTGACTGTGTTCTTTTCAGTGGGCTTTTCCCACTGGTTTGGATCACATTCATAGCCGGTGTCATTCTGCTAGCTATAGCTGGATCCCACAAGGGCTTAATTTGCTCCTTTGCTTTGTACATACCCTCACTAAATCAGAAAATCAGGGGTGGGGGTAACAGATATGGAATGGCTGAAAAAATCAAATTTGTTATTTCTATGAACAAACATCGCCATAACACATAGCACATTGATTCATTTAGTTCTTCTTTAATTTTCTCTTTGGGCAAAAGCATTTATTTACATTACAGCATGAAATTGTTTCATGCCCTGCTCATTTCCAGTGTTTTCTCCCTCATTTGAGGAATGATCCAAGACTTAATAAACATCTTACAGAACAGCTCATTCTTTCATATTTTCTTGGAGAAAGTTCTCCATTTGGATCTTTAAGTAAAATATTTTGCGTAAGGAATAGTTGTAAATGCCCAGTGGCTCATTAATGGTCAAGCTTGTTTTGGTGCCATGGGAAGATGCAATTCTCTTGCAGGCAGTTTTAGGAAAACTTTACTTGAAGGCATTAGTTTTGGGAGAGATTTGCAGCAAAGATATGTAATTTGTGAAACAAGCCCCAATAGCTTTGCTGCTTGTTGTGAAGCAAGTTCAGTAATAAATTATGAGCTGGAGACTCTCACAAGTTCTCAGTACTTAGTTTGAACAGAAACAGGAGGAAACTGCAATCGCTGTATCTTGGTCTTAGGGAACTTCATCGATTTTTGGTTTTGACACTCCTATCGTTTTTAAAACCTATGGATCAGCCTGGGTCTGGAAGTGTTGTGTTTCTTTGCTGTTCCTAAAGTGAACAGAAGGGTGCCCTGATCAAGATACAGAATGACATGCTTTGGCTTCTAATGCATATATGTGCCATAGCTCCATGTTAAAAGGAAGGGAACACCAATTAAGGAAGGACTAAGCCCTCCATCAGTGCCTTACACTTTCCAAAGCAAGGATTAATTGATACAGTAATACTCTTTCTGGAAATAAGTGCACTTGAGGTGATCTGTTCATAATTAAGGGGTGGGGTAACTGGTATAATCTGTTGGTAGACAAGGAAGGAATATAATTCAGTAACTTCCCTTCTCTAAACAAAGCATGGCAAATGAACATAAAGCAAATTAAAAAGAATCAGCACTCTGTTAATTTGGTTTTTAAAGTCATACTAGATCATAGGTGATTTTCTGATATGATTTCATAAACACCTCAGTCACCATGTTTCTTGTACTGGACATTGGGTAACAGAAACCAAAATTATCTGCTAAATACATAAGGCACAATAAAAAAAGAAATAAGTTTTTTTGGTTTCTTAGAACAGACTATGTCTGTCATCTCTGACTGCAAATGTGATGTGATAGTAGCCACATGGCATAGAACTGTTCTTGTGGAAGTGCTTGTATATATGGCAAATGAATGATACTTTCTCTATCAGCACCTTAGCAAGAGTTTAGCTTAACTGTGTAAACTGTTGCATTGACTTGTAAGATATGTCTTTGCTAAGGTGTTTATACAATGGGTTCTTTGTACTGTTACATTTTCCAGAAGTGCTCCCTTTTGACTTAACTCTGCTCTTCATTAGTCAGTGGAAATTTTAATGCCACTTACTTGTCTTTTTTCTGTTTTACCTCTGACTGTGGGACAGAATTAAGCCAACCGCTACTGCTTTTGGAAATCCCAACCACTGAGAGGTGTAAATTGGGCTTTAAAAAAACCCAAACAAACATTGCATGTGATTTAATATGTTTAAGACGTGTATATATTTTATAGGCACATATGAAGATTATGAAATAACCCTATAATTGCCGGATAACTAAGATGATATAACACTACTGAAATGACAAGTTATTCCTATTTAAAATAGTGGGGTTTATTTTTAAAAATACATTAGGTTTACATGCTTACAACCATGTTTGCAACATTCTTAAAACATAACAAGCTGGTTGACGTATAGCCTCTATTCCCATTCCCACTAAATCCTTTCTATTTTTTTAAAATTATCTCTCCTTTAGTTTATAGTGAGTTTTGTTGAATAATAACGTAAGTAACAGCAGGAGTTGTATGGTAAAATACTGTCTGATCTGCAGTTACATAATTGGTCTTGCTTGCTTAGCCCTTAGACTCTTGAACATAACTATTTACCCAAGGAGTGTTTGTATTCATAAAGTAAAATGTTTCCTCCCCAAACATGGGCAAAATTAAAAACACACATAAACAACCATTATCATTAGCTCACAAACATATGCTAAAGACCATCTATTATATATTATAACTTTTCCAAATGTAGTTTAGTTAACATTTTAGAAATATTATATTATTTCTAAATCCATGTGCCTGTTTAAACTTCATTATCTCAAATGATACTGAGTGAGTGGTCATGAAACAGTATCATAAAATACATACAGACATTATTTTAATGCAATAAACATGTGATTTTTAAGACTATCTTAACAAACACACATGTTTATTCTTTGCTAAAACATGTTTCTGCAAGTGCCACACCTGTATTTTGCATGTTTTCAGTTGGTTCAAAAGATTCTGGAGGGTGGGGGGAATAAAGCTCGCAAAATCTCAGAGCAAAATACTAGCCTATTTTGACACAGCTATTTTTCTGTAGCATATGATTTTAATTCTCAGAGTTTTTCGTAACTGTGAAACATGGGTAGGGCACTGAAACATGCATTTTTATATTTTTGCTCCTTATGAACCAGATAACACATGAGATGCAATGAAATATTCCTAGATGGCAATTTTTAATTATTCTAACTTGCAGCATGAAAGTTAATGGTTGCTAGATCTGTAGACATGCTGGTTTCGGTAGCGATTGCATCTTATGTGGGATGTATCTGGTCTTTTATTATTTGTTTTATAGTGTCATTTCAATGTAATGTGCTGTTCTTTGTGTCTTTGTTGTCTCTTTTTTTTCTTTGTCCCCCCAACAGCATTTTGTCCCGCACAGGGAAGAAGGAGAATCAAGATGCCTCCAATTTGACAGTGCCCATGACCATGTGTCTTTTTCCTGTGCCATTCCCACTCACCCCATCTCTAAGACCACAGGTCAGTTCCATCAACCCTACTGTTACTCGCTCCCTCCTTTACAGCGTCCTGCGAGATGCTCCATCTGAACGTGGCCAGCAAAGTCGTGATGCTCAGTTATCAGACTACCCATCTTTGGACTATCAAGGACTTTACGTGACACTGGTGACACTGCTGGATCTAGTTCCCTTGCTACAGCATGGTCAACATGGTAAGCAGGCTTTTGAATCCTTCCAGTACGCTTGACTTCAGTGCTGTAAATCCATGAATGATGCATAAATGTGGTAGAAGAGATGGGCCTAAACTGACCTGGATCTGGAATTCAAATCTCCTGGGATGCATTTAAATCCAAGTGTTTTATTGGACTTTCTTGAATAAAAGAGGTTTTTTGCTAACTGTGGATTTGGGTTTGAGTTCTGAAGTTGTCTGATTTTTGGTGATATGCTGGTGCTACATAACTATAATACAATGGTAAATAACAAAAATAATACAGATGGGTATAAAAAATATCTGCATTTTGAGTTTGAAGCTGCTGGGATGTCTTCAGGCCAGTCTTTTTGGAATGGCTCTCTTACACATTGGCAAGGAATATTGCCTTTTTATCTGGCTTGTAATGAATATGCAGATTGAGTGTTTTGGTGAAGGTCCATCTCTAAACAGAGCAGAATATACATGTAGTTGAACTAAAAGTGGGGTAATATGAAATATTGCTGTGTGAAAACAATATCTCTGTTTGACCTGCACAAAAGCCCTATAATGTTTTGACTTAGTTAATGGCAAGATTTATTTTTTTGTGTGTGGCTGTTATATTGTTTTTCTGCTTATGCCTGTCTTGTTAGTCTGTGGCTTCCCATATTGGATTCAGGACCCATGTGTTTTCCTCACATTACATAAGCCAAATGTCAACTTTCACTGTTATATCAGGTTATATTACTTACATAGTTCAGTACAGGATGCTTGTTGTCAGTTTGATATGCTGAAATTCTTTAGGAGGAGAGTTGCTGGTGTTCAATGCTGAATTCCTTTTTTGTTGGCAGAAGCATGCTTTGAATCACAGGCTGTGGTACTAGGAAATGATGTGATCTTGCAAAAGGAGCACTCATACCAAATTACAGACTGGTGGCTTCAGTTTCTAAAAATGGTGGAGTTCATGATTAAAACAGTCCTTTTCTAAATAGATAACATGGTGATAATTAACAACCAGTAGAGACCTGTGAAGAACAAATAACACCAAGCAAGCATGATTTATTTTTATGGCAGCACAATGGCTCTCCTGGTAGGGTTTTCCTGTCCTTTCTCAGGTCTTTGTTGTGGTGTCACTTGACAGTCTAATAGGCAGTTTGGGGCATGTGGTCCTCACTTGAGGAAAACACTCCAGGAGTAATTAGCAGTGGCTCTTGTCACCTGGAAGAGTGTGACAAGTGGGGATATTATAGGAGTCGGTGCTGGAGCTAGTCTTATTAAATATTTTACGTTTTTTACTTGGCTGATGGAAATGAGAGAGCACTTTGATTTGCAGGGTTTTACCAAGATGGCAAATAGAATGTCCTTTTGTGAAAGGTGCCAAATTCGAAGCCATCTTGGCAAGGTGGATTCTGTCTTGAAACATCTTGAAATGAAAAATGTGAAAGACTACGTTTAAGCAGGAGAAATCAGAGACAGAAATTAAATAGGGGAAATACTAGCTTGAAAGCTACACTGTAGAGTGGTCCGGCTGTTGCAGCAGATTAAAAGCATAAATCACTAATAGATAATTATTATTCTGGCAATATGCAAACAGGTGTATGAGACGCCCAAAGCATTGTGTTTATCATTCTAAGAGTCCTAGCGAGGCTTAGAACTGTATTTGTTGATTTGCCTTCAAGAAAGACACGGACCATTTGCAAGGAGTCCAGTAAAACAAAGCAAGAATGATTTGAGGTCAAGAAAATGTGGACAGTGAAGAAGAACAGGAAGAACTTAGTTTGTCTAGCAGAAAGGAGATGTGCTTATTATATACAGATATATAAAGGCTGCTGTTAGGAGAAATAAACTGACCCAAACTATTTGTGGTTATAGTTGGTCAGGGTAAGAAGTTAGAGGCTTAAACAGCAGCAGTGTCTTTTTTAATTATTCAAATCGAAAGGCCTTTTATGATACTGATGGCTAAGCACTAGGAGGAATTGCCAGGAGAAGAAACAAACTGTCTTGCAGATTTTCAAGAACATTTGAGATAAATATCTGCCAGGAATAATCTGGTTGACTCATGCTTGGGGCAAGGGGAGATCACTCGCTATTTTTTGTTTCTATGTACAGGAAATTAAATTTTGCAATACAACTTATTATTATTTATTTTTCCCTCAGCTTAGCATTTGACTAAAAGAAGTATAATTTTTTTGTCAGAATAATCAGTGTTGGTTGGGTAAGTACAACTGGTGTGCTAGGTGCTCCAATCAGACTATACGAAATGCCAAATGCCGAGCTGGTAAAGCACTCTTTGGAGTTAAGGGTACTGGTTAGACCCTTGCATAGAAGACTTTCCAGAATCACTGAAACAGAGTGCTAATTTTAATTCTTATTATGATGTTTACAGCTACAGATCTCTGAGCACTTTACAGAGGTAGTTTTAAATCCTAGTAGTTGTATAGATAAGACTGAAGGCTTGTATAACTTACCTAAGGTTGCAGAGAGTAACAAAATGAATCTCTCTCACACAGGGGTAAAGCCTTCTGATATAAGGGGATCATCATGCAGATTCAAACTTGTGTTGTGGTGCTGAGTGCTTTAAACTTTCTCAAACGGTCATTGGCCCAAGCTCAAGTCCTCATTTGTAAGAGGCTATAAAATTCCTACAGGGCCCGCATACACCATACCAATTCCTTCCTTTTGGGTCTTGAAATGTTTCATGTTTCCTAAATCTATTCCAAAGAGTTATAGTATAATTAGTTGAAGTTCCTGGTAAATACTCCTTTCCTTTTAAGCCTTGGCAATTTTGGCCTCAATGGCCTCTTAAGGAAAACCAGTTGCACAGTTTAATCACATTTTTGAAAATACAGTGATGCTTCCTTTAATTTGTCTGTGGGGGGTACTTTGCAGCTCTCTTGAGAGTAATTAAGATCGAAATCTTATTTGTCTGTGACTGATAAAGATTAGAATTTTTTTTGCAAAAGCAGACTTTTCTCTACCAAACTGCGTATCAAATTCTGATTCTAATAACATCTCTGCCTCAATGCAGGCTATTATATGTTAATTGCTCTATGATTAAAATCAACATTGATATATTACTAGCTGTAGTATGCATGTTTACTTCAAACACTTCTCAATACTGTTGATCAGCTGTTTCCTCTCTATTTTAGGAGGGGCTTAATAATGATGGGTGAAGTCAATTGTCTGTAGATTATCTTCCCAAACTACTTTGAGGAGACAACTTGCATTTAAATGTGTTTTTTAATAGTTGTGTAAACTAAAGCACATAGCCAGAATTATTTTTCAATTATAATGATTCTGTATTTATTTAATTTTATTCAACAGATCTCGGACAATCAATTTTTTACACTACTACATGCTTACTTCCTTTTCTCAGTGATGATATTTTGAGTACTTTACCCTATACAATGATTTCAACATTAGCTACCTTTCCTCCATTTCTGCACAAGGATATTATAGAGTATCTCAGCACATCTTTTCTGCCTATGGCCATATGTAAGTAGAACTCATTCTGGTATTGCTGTATCTCAGAAAACATGGTTTACTGCTACAATGGAATCAGACTGTAGGGGTCTAAGTTTGATATATTGTAGAACTGTAATGGGACATCAGTCTACTGTACTTATGTATCTGTGTCAAATAACTGTGTTTTTCAAAGGGAAATAATTCTATAATTTTTATTTATTATGCTGTGTTACTGCATGATTTTTTCTTTCATTTAAAGACTGAAGTTTAGCTTATTTAAGAAATATACTGTTTTCAGGCTTCTAGAACTTTCAGTGCTGGCAGTGGGAGTTTTGAATACAGAATCAGTGAGCAATCTGCCACTGAAACAGTTAATGCAATAGCAATGTGGATAATTGTTGCATCTTGACTACAGCTGTATGTACAGGAATGATTTATTAATGTAATTATGTGATGAATTTCCAGTTTTTCTTCTGAGGGAGGAAGAGAGATATCTTAGTTTTTTCTCTAAGTTATCTGCCAAACAGTGCTGCCTTTTGATGCCTTCTATCCATACATGCCAATGACACTGAATCTGACAGCGCCTACCTTTTTTTCTTTCTTTCTTTTTCTTTTCCCCCATCTCCAAGTGGGGACATGATTACATAATTTCATAATCCATCCACAGTGCGAATCCTGAGTTGTGTTCTGAATGCTCATCTATGTACCTGATATAAAGCTTGATGGGATTTCATTAGCAGTGAGAAATTTAATCGTGTTCTGCAGATGGAAGCATTAGGATCACTATTAAAAGTCGCTTTAAACCCACAAATATTTTACTGTGTGGGTGATCAAACACTGAAGTGGTTTGCCAGAGAGGCTGCAGATTCTCCATCTCTGGTGCTCAAAACACAACGGTCCTGAGTACCTGCCATAGTTGACCTTTCTTTGAGCAGAGGGGTTGGACAAGATGATCTCCAGAAGACCCTCCTAACATCAACTATCCTATGAGAGTTCTGTGCAAATGACTACTCCTTACTTGTACTCAGACCTTCATGGGGAAAAAGTTAACAACTTTTTGTATAGAGGTAAACACGGATATAATTTAAGCATATAGAAGATGCTGTTAGAATGAAGCATCGTCCAACGTTTTGAAATTAAGATTTTAATGGGAATTTGTCACCTACATTTTCTGGCTCTGCCAATCAGTGATCTTGGAGACATCTCTAGAACTTCTATACCTGAGTGTCTGCATCTAGAATAGACCCTTGTGAGACATTGTGGTGGTGTTTTCTCTGCTATGTTTGACAGGTCTGATAACACTATGTAAATTAGAATTCCTAAGATGTATTTCATACTTAAGTGCAATGGGTCGTCTTCAGGTTAAAACAATGTTGCATTAAACTCCTTTGTCTTTCATTACCGTTAATTGTTGGGGAACAGCTGATGTAGGCAAGTTACCCTGTCCTGTTTGGCTATAGATCTGCAAAACTATTCTCCAGAATGGTTGTTTGAGCCAAATCATTGGCCTGTTTAAATAGATACTGTTCCTCCAGTACAAGGTACTCTCCCTTGGCAGAGATTGCATCCACACAGAGCATGGGAGCAAGCTTTGTCATGTTGTTTTTTCCCTCACACACTTTTGACTAGATCTCTGTATGAAACTAGTCTGATGCTCTTTAAATTTGGCTTCTAGTCCTGTGTCCTACTTTTCTGCTGATGGCCACATTTTAATTGTCAGATTAGAACTGCTGAGTGTTCTGTAATTTAAATCCATACAAATAGACTTCCCTGTAATAATTTGGGACCTCTTATGTGTGTGGGTTATATTAAAAAAAAGAATGAATAAATCACAATGAAGAGAGTTGCAATAATGTCAGGCCCCATGGAGAAGTACCAGATATAGAGAGAAATTCTCCATTTTCCCTTTCTTCCTTCTTTCCCAGTTGAGTTTGCTTTTAATTACTGTCCTTCTCTTTCCCCACTGAGAATAATAGCCCCTTTACAAGGCCAGTTCAAAACCTTGCCTTCCACTAGTGTTTGGCAATGAATCAAACCAAAAGAGAGGTTGCAAGAGCTTGTGTAATCAGCTGGAGAGCCAGGTGGAAGGGATGAAAGCATCTCACTGAATTGGTAGCTACAGTTCTGTCCCAAATGCTTGACACTTGAGTCCTGGCAGCCAGGCTTGGGAAGTGCTGTGAATGAGGATGGGAAGATGCATGGTACTTCTCTGTGTAGGAGGGTGTCATACTGCTGTGCTGCAGTTCAGCAAATAAACACCTACAGTCTACAGGGCTTCTCTGAGTATACTGGTTAATAGTAACCGCTTGGTAGGAAGCTAGAAGGAACTTTAGCCACTTTATGTGTGAGGTCAAAGTTATGATGGCTTAGCTACTATTTATCATTATCTTCGCAACATCCATTTAATAAAGGTATCTAATTTTTCTGGTATGTAGCTATAATTTGAGTTTACACCGTATACTCCCAGAGAAGTAACAACAACCAGCAGACCACCTCAACAGCAGCCCTTCCATTTTTATTTGTTTCTTTACCCTCCACTTCCTCCTTTACCTTTCCTGCAATCCAAGCCTAGGTGCACTTGACTATACAAGTCATGTTATTTTGACCAGTCTGGGTTCTGAAGGAGACTGCCTAAGAAGAGCAGAAATTGGTTAATAGTGCGGCTGTAAGAACCAAACCCCACTGATCTGGGAAACTAGATGTGCACTCTGTGCAGCAGTATTATATTCTTAATCGTCTTTGTCTTCCAGCAGAAATACAGTTTAACACTCTCCAATGTAAAATGTTTTTAGAGTTTTTTAGTTAGTTATTTTGTTTGTGGATTTTTTTTTTAAATGAAATGATACTTGAGCTTTATTTGCATCATCTGGAGTCTGTTATATGCTATTCTAGCCTACTTTTTCTTCTTATACCATAAAAATATTTTTTCCGTTTCTTTTAAGTGGGATCCTCAAAAAGAGAAAGTGTTCCAGCACATGTCAATCTGTCTGCATCATCAATGCTAATGATTGCAATGCAGTACACCTCAAACCCAGGTATGTGCAAACATGCAATATGCTATTGTTCTCTCTATAATGATGACTCATGAAGTACTGTCAAATGCAATCAGAACTAAGTTCAGATATGGGAAAAATCTGTCTCGCCATCCAACGCAGTATGAAAAAGAAATTATTTTAGTTAAAACTGGAATTTCTGATCATTGTGTGTGAAGTAATCATTAGGTGGATAAGAGATCTCGTTGTCATGCAGAAATAGGATTTGGCCCTGTATTCGAGACTCTGATCTACTCTTGCTTGACATCAGGAAATAGTCTTGCTTTATAACATCAGGTTGGAGAGAAATCAGTTAGCTTTGACTATAGAAATTCATATAAACCAGTTTCTCTATAAGGTGATTCACATCCCACAAAGTTAACAGCTGATAACTATTTTTTTGGAAAAGACACGTAAAGCTGGCTGCAGGCTCAACAGAGTTATAATCAATTTAAATGTGTCTAAACACAAGGCTATTCTCTCTCACTGTGGTGCTGTCCCAGTGATCAGTGGGATCAAAAAATCAAATGGAACCAAAATGTAACTTGTGGGATCTGTTACACTGGACTGGAGTCAACTATCTCCTATTTTATGTACATGGGTAGATGGTATGTGTGTGTGGAGGAACCCCACACTACACTACACCTGTAAGAAGTGTCACACTGTGCCAGCACAGATCATGGGGGGGAGGAAAAGGAAGAAAAAGCAACACACCATTTTTAAACACTACTTGCGCAAGTTTGATTTTTTTTCATTGAATGTTCTATTTTTGTGTGTGAATTCCATGTTCCAGCGGTTTGAGGAAAATGTTGCCCTTTGGGTTTTGGGAAGTCAAACATGTAGAGTAGTTTATTTGGCTCTCATGTTTGCTTGATGCAGAGTAGCTCCTATAGCCTTTGGTATATGTGAGATTAATATGTTGTTACATGTGACTTCCATTATGCCTCAAGAGGAATGAGAAGATAGCAATTTCCAGCTTTACATTGTGCCAGAGGGGCAAAGTTTAAATGAATTAGCAGTTATCTTTAAGCTAGGTGTATTTGAAAAGTTCTCCATTGATGTACACCTGTAGTACACGTTATCATACTGCATTTCTTGACAGAAACAAGTTACTAATATTTAATTACTAATTTGCTGTAATGACTCTCAGAGCAGTGATTCTTCAGCAAACCCTTTAAAATAAAGTAATTAATGAAGTTTAGAGTTTTGGACAAAACCAAGCCAATCAACTAACTGACTCAGCTCTGTAACTTGAGTTTTTATTTCAGTATTATGTTATATTGTCTTTTTTTATTTAGTGTATCACTGCCAATTATTGGAATGCCTCATGAAATATAAGCAAGAAGTATGGAAAGTAAGTTTATGATCATGTATACTTTGTGGAAATGACTGTGTTTGGACAGTAATGAAAACCAGATGGCCTGAAAATTGAACTGACAGTGTGCCAAGCAGTTAGAAATGATGTTTATATCCAGTCTTCCTGGATTATGGAGAGGAAAGTCCTGCTGATTTTTAGTTTTAGAAGCAGTGCTGTGTTCTGTAGAACAGAGCTCTGTTTCCTAAATACTGTACAGTTGTGTCTCACATTAGCAGAAACTTTAATAATGACAAATCACATCAGTTAATGTGGGGCTGAACTTTTGCAAGGACTGTTTGTGAGCATTATCTTGCCTGAATCTGATCTGGATGCAGTTATTGATCACACCCTTCTGCTCCATGGCTAGAGAGGTTTCATTTGCTGTGTGTTACTATATGCTGTGGGGTGAGCAGTAGTTGTTGGATGCTTCAAATGTGGAATCTGATCATAAGCATGTCAGTTTGTCATGTAATCTACTTGTAAGAGCATGCAAAGGACGTTTGGTAGGACATGAAACATGTATATTTTGTGTGTTCAGGTATCTTCTAGTACAAGTAGAAGGTATTGAACTCCGTTTTGGTAGCTTGCAAAATAAACATTTTGTATGTGTCTTTCCTCAGGATTTGCTATATGTTATAGCCTATGGACCTTCTCAAGTTAAACCTCCAGCAGTACAAATGCTGTTTCACTACTGGCCCAATTTAAAACCCCCTGGGGCAATCAGTGAGTACAGAGGACTGCAGTATACAGGTCAGTGCAGCTGTTTTTCTACAACCAAAAAGAACATAAAAGAAATAATCAGAAGTGTGTTAATGTTGTATGTTTACAATTCTATGATGTACTTTGAATATCTTGTTCAATAAATTGATACTTTCACAAGTGTGTATATATAACATATTTCCTCTGTATTTTCAAAAGACATAATGAAAAATAAAAACTGTGGTGGTGGCTATTAAGCAAAGATACTATGTTTCTTTTGATACAAACTAAAGCAGGACAGGAGAAGAAGTAAATAGTGTTCTGTGAAACAGCGTTCTGGGCCTCACAAGACTTCTGGCTTATGTTCCTTTCATGTATTGCTTTGATTGCTTTTGTTGTGCCAGCTGTTATCTCTGCTGCTGTTGCTAAGATTTGTTATCTGGCTGTTATTGTCAAAGTAAGTCAGATTATGTCAGATACAGAAATTTTCAAGGTTGACTGTAGGAAGAAAATGAGAGATGAAGTCAGTGGTGCAGCTGGAGATCAGTAGGTGAATGGTATACAGTCCTCTGTCCAGCAAACTCCCCAGTGATGGGATTGTGCCTCTGCAGTGGGGAATGTCCAACAGCAATTCATGACTGACTTTTTCTGCTTTCCTGTCTCAACCTGTGTCAGATAATCTCTTGTCATATGGGATATAGTCTGCTCACTTTTAATGTCATATTTCTGGAACAGAATGTGATGTTTAATAATAGAAAAGGGAGGAGACCTTAGGCTCTATAAACTAACTTGTTAACATTCTGAATATTCCTTACATGTTTGTCTGCTCTGTTCTAAAGCCTTCCATTGAAGGCTTGATAGATTTTCTTGCCACTTTTAAAAAAATCATTCTTCTTGTACTGTTTTGCATCCCTTCTTTCATGCAAGCAGGTTGGTAAATTAAGAATGATCCTCCATCTGAGCTTTTACTAGCAATGAGCAGAGTGGAATAATTTTCCTGAATATAAATTTTCTCTTAATGTATCACACAATGTGATGAATGTTGTTGGCAACTGTATGGCATTTTGTCCTGGGGATATCCTGATGCCACTTGAACACGCCTTTGTTGTTTTACCACTTGTCATTACAAAGATAAGACTCTTTCTGTGGCTGGACTAGTCTTCCTTTATAAAGCTGTATTTTAATTTTGCCTGGGAATGTTACTGAATTTACTCAGTTACTCTTACTGTCCTGAAGTGGAAGGATAACTAATTAATTCAAGGTATTTATGAGATCAGGAAGGATCTATGTCTTACTTTTTACATTTCTTGACTGAGTTCATTATTAATTTCATAACTCTATCCCAAAGAATGCAATAGGCATGTATCATAGGTTATTATTAGGCTTCCCAAAGAATTGTTAGGTCTTCTCTCATATTTTTTTAGTACTTAATACAAGAGGATCTTGTTCTCAGTTGATACCGCTAAGCACAAACACAAAAAATAGTAAATGGGGAAAATGCAATTATAATCAGCTGTGTTTTGGTTTTGCAGCCTGGAATCCTATTCATTGCCAGCACATTGAATGCCATAATGCGATTAACAAACCAGCTGTGAAGGTACTGCTATTTTTTCAGGGGTCAAACCAAACTCTTTGGCGGATGGGGGGGATTGCACCTTGACCTGAGCCATATGCTCTGGCTCTGAGTAGGTGACAAGAGAAGGAGCTAAGGGAACAGCAAAACCTGTAGAGACCAAGAGAGACAGAACTTTGTGAATATGTGCTTTGACTGCCTAAGACAAGATGGGGTATTACCTCCAGCTTCTGTGGGCAAAGAATTGATATTAAACATGAGGAAGGTTGCAGAGAATTTTATAACATTTTAAACTGGTTCCTGCCTAATATATGCCAATAGTTCCATGCACAGATATGTATAAATATGTGCACAGATGGTGTCCTAAAGCAAACTGCAGCAAAACTTACCTCTTTCACTGCCTTCTTTAAGGTAAGGAAATGGTATCATTTCTGGTTACATGCAGGGTAACAAAGTATAGTGCTTTGACAAGAGTTACAATTTGATGATAGAGGCAAGAATGACATCCCCAAGTCCAGAGCTTGCTACAGTTAGGTGTACTCATTAGATTTGTAACAATCTAAATATATAGATGCAAACACTTTTCCTGGTATCAGTTCATATCCTAACACAATGACATTAATCAAAGAGTTTTTCAGTGAGCCTTTTCCACAGGCTGTGATACTGATAAGGCATCCTGATGACACCTATCTCACAAATCCTGCAAGGAATCACTTTCCAGCCCACTCCAATCATTTTTCATGATCCTTTTTCTTAGGGAAAAAAAAAGCTGAAAGGTGTTCACTAGATTCAGAATAATCACTGAGTAGAGCAAAATATCAATAAAACGTACAGTTCCAAGCCTAGTAGACAAAATTCCTGAATATTTTTTAGCTTAATGTTGACACAACAGGTCTTGATCTGTAATCACTCATAAAAATTTAGCCTGTTGTCTCTTGAAAAGAAGAAAGTAAATTTGGTTAACAAAGACGAGAAACATTCAAAGAGGCATTTGTCTGTGTAAATAAGGGAGTAAAAATGGGTTAAGAAACACTTTGATGCAAGTGGTTAAGATATGTTATATGCATGCTGCTGATCAGATTTTCCTTAAATAGTCCAGAGCACTGAAATGTGTCTGTAACCAGCTGTTAACTTTAGCTGTAACTGGCTAAAGTAGAAGTATAAAATCTCAACAACAAAGTTGTGTAATATTGAATGTTCTAGCATTAATATGTTGAATGTTTTGCATGAGCCTCAATCATCTGATGTGTTAATTCTTTTTCTTTTTTGGGTTTCAGATGTGCATTGACCCTTCCCTGTCTGTGGCTTTGGGTGATAAGCCACCTCCACTATATCTTTGTGAAGAATGCAGTCAGAGAATTGCAGGGTAGGTAAACTATGGGCTAAAAATATAATATAGTCAGATTCTGCAGTTCAGAACTCTGCAATGATGCTTCATTTCTGTATGAGTAGCATGTAACTTATATAGGTAATCCTGTTGAAATGTATGGAACATGCTGCCACTCAGTACAAGGAAACATTTCAGAAATTTACCCCACATAATCAGCAGTTCTACCCAGCTTAAACAGCAGTAAGTTTTAAAGTTAAGATGTCTGCATGAATAGGTCCTGTGCGATGCATTAACTGTGATAGGGGAACCTTGTTAATGTACAAGCTTTTGCTTGTGAAACACTTTTTTTCCTCATTCTTTAGCTGTCATTAAAATCAGGACATTACAATGAAAGCTTTTTTACAGAAACATTATTACTCTCCTGTAACAGGTATTATTCTCTAGGGCATACTGTGAAGCCTCAGAGTAAAGAACTGCTCCAGGCTTGTCCAGTTCCTGTGAGGAATAGAGCTTGTGATGAGTTAAGATCACTAATTTTTATTTTTTTTTAAAAATTGCTTCTTTGCAAGATCTGCTAATACAGGGAGTTCCAATCATTAGTTCAAAAGGATAAGGTTACAGGTTCAGAAGCTACTTGGGTTATTTGGGACTTTTTTTTTTAGTTTAAGACACCTGTATATCACACCAGCTGTAGAAAAATTATGTCTCACCTTAGATTTTGAAGTCATCACTGATCTAAAGCTGCAGGAAAAGGTAATTGAATTTAGTAGAGCGTAACCTCTAAGGTTGCTCACAAAAATCAGTACTAGTACATGAATTTTTTTCTGTTATTGCCTGTTACTATTCACTGTCATCAGACTTTGAGAGCATACACTATTTTAATTTGATAAATTTATGCCTTAAAGGTAATTTTTTGGAAGCCTTGAACACGACAAATTAAAATCAAAGTGGTTATTTATAGTAGGATGGGCACAACAAAGAAAGGTAATACAATACAGCCTGCCATTTATAAAACTACATTCATGAAAAGCAGCTTCAGATTAATGTCAGTCCTACCACATTCATTTGGATAAATTTCCTGTATGCAAAAATAAATGCATATGTAAACAAAAAAACCATGGAAAGCTAATTAGATATACAATTTTTATAGGGATCACAGTGAATGGTTGATCGATGTTCTTCTACCACAAGGTAAGAAGTATTTTAAGGGTAGGTACAAATTAATCATAATTGTACAACCCAATGCTTACTGGTAGTCCTGCATACTGTATTACTTGAAATGCTGCATTCTATTCTAAAGGCTTTAAAAAGAATTTAAAAGAAGCTTGTACTTAATACTGCTTAAGGTGCTTAAAGTACTGTGAAGAAAAGAATTACCCTTTATTTGAAATAGTATGCAATTCTTTATGTCTGAAACAGACACAATTGAATACATTTAAGTCTTGAAGCATCTGTACTTAGGGCCAAGTTTTTAAAAAGTAATTCTGTCCTACATGGTAACCTGGTGTGGTTGGGAAGCCCTTAAAGCTTCTGAAAATCTATTCTATGATCTGTAAAGAATATAAGAAAAGAATATAAAATACTTTTCAATGAATCAGTCATTGATCCAGTCATCATGCTTTGGCCAGTGAGATACCACAGTATTTTTTTATCTACCAGAATGAAGACAAACCTTGTTAACAAACAAATTAGAATTTCCTCAGTTTGTGGCAGTCACATATTCTCTAAAATAACCCTTTCTAGGCCAGAATGAAGACACTCCCTCTCTCTTTGTTCTGCAAACCAAAATTTCTTAGACAGTATAGAGATTTTTTTCCTGATTGTTTTTTGTTGAAATGTAATCCAGATTAAGAATGTTCTGTTTACTTGAGGACAGTAGTCATTTTTACTCACCCACCTATATATACTGAATCAGATGTTGCCAAGGTAACGGACTGAATAGCTACTAATTAAAGGTTGAATCTGCAAACATTTTGCTATGGAGTTATGGGCCAAAAGCACAGTGACTGCTTCTATGTTGTTCACCCATATTCACTAATCCTTACCCTGTGAGCTTTCATAGGAAGCACAGGCCCACCTGACCATAGCCTACAGCCATGGCACCCTGAAAAAATGCTCAATTTTGTCTCAGAACCTAAGCACAGGGTTGGGCCCAGTTAGTGCTTGGACGAGAGATTGCCTGGGAGTGCTGGCTGCTGTAGACTTATCCTGCTCTGGCTGGGAGGGTGGATTTAGATGATCTTTCAAGTTCCCTCCCAATGTCTAATATTCTGAGATTCTACATGTCTCCTGTAGCATGACACAGTATTGTGCCTACAGGTGTGTTTTATAGGTCTGTCTGAGGCAGGAGATGGATGGGATGCAGAGCACACCACACCTAATGTAGCGAGGCTATTCTTTCATTTCAGTGGAGGAACAGCCAGTAAGCCTAGCCATTCAGTGTCCTACCTTGAACAATCCAAGGACTTAGAGCTTTCAATAATATCTGGAAATACAAGTTTAGCCTCAGAGTCTTCCTGCAGCAAGCCACTTTCCTGTGGCTGCCATAGTAACAGACGGACCATCATTCTGTGTTGATTTTTTTGTATGCCTTCCCCTTACAGCTGAAATTTCTGCTATTTGTCAGAAGAAGGTAAGATTCGATCATTTGTGTGATGGGGCATGATTTGACGTTGTGTGCAGTGTCGTTCCATTACTCTGTGGTGCCTTCTTTTTTTGTACCATTCCAAATATTTACAGTTTATCCATTAATGCATTTGTTGGTGAATGGGAATGATTCAGCAGCAAGGTTTCTTTTTGTTAAAACTGAGTTGTAGGTTTTTGTCAAAGTGGCAATTAGTAAAGCAATTAGATTATGTACTTGAGTGATTTCTTTTAGTTCTATAACTCTGCTTATGAACAGGATATATCAGAAGATTGATTTTAAATCTCAGTGTTTGTGCCTTCTTATCTATTTCAAGTCCTGGATTAACCCTAAACTGGACAGAAATCTTGCTGTGAACTGCATATTTTTGAGAGTATCTGGTCTGAAAGTCTTCAGTCCTTGACTCTAAAAAGATTGTTGACAAAAAGAATCTGCTTGCAATGCATACCAGCTGGTGTGTTTTAATAGCAGCTTAATAATCAGTACTATGTGTAACATAGTCTGGCTCTTTAATGGGTAAAGAAAGATTTTATGATGGGCTGGATTACCAGATAAAAAAGGTGGAGCATATTTTGGAGTCTTGGATGGTTCTCTTTGCTAAGACAGATCCTTACATGGCACAATGTGCCATGTGGAAACACTGATTACACCCCTAAAATTCTACCTGTTGATGCTTGTAATAAAAAGACCACCTGAAGTACATGCAAGGATTAAGAGAACTACTGTAGATTTTAGAGATTGCTCCAAGCCATAAAGTTGGGGTTGATAACTGGTTTGGTTTGCTCCATAAGAAGAGCAATGGTGATATTTAAGCCCAGGCCCAGCATTTAGGCCTGAGCTAGTCTTTCTGGTAGGTCAGGTCATCAGGAGCTGAGCCAGTTCCCCATTGCTGTCTCTCATTTCTGCATTCAGTTTCACTTCCTGATACTCGTGGCCTGATAAAATCTTGTTTATTTTCCAGAACTGTAGTTCACACGTCAGAAGAGCTGTTGTCACGTGCTTCTCAGCAGGCTGCTGCGGCCGCCATGGCAACCGCCCAGTGCGCTATTGCAAAAGATGCCATTCAAATCATCACAGCAGTGAAGTTGGGGCAGCTGCAGAAACCCATCTTTATCAGACTTCGCCACCCCCTATCAATACCCGGGAGTGTGGGGCAGAGGAACTTGTGTGTACTGTAGAAGCTGTGATCAGGTAATAGGGCAGCTTATGAGATACCAATATGTAAAGCAAGATCAGACTTTCATGTAAATATTGCTGCAAATCTCATGCAAGTTGATTTTAGTTTCACCAGGGTAAAATTCAGGAATTCAGGAGCACTGAATTCTTGCTGCTTTAGCCGAGTATGGATCATCTATGAGTGTTTTCCTTATGGAAGAAGTCAGCGAGGAATCCTAAAATTTGATGTTATTTTATTACTGTTCTCAGGAAAATGATTACTTCAGATGCCTAAAGCTGTAACTATTCTTGTTCAGATACATGTCTACAGTGCAGAAAAGTTGCATTCACTGACCATAAGCTTGTTTTATAGCTTGCTGAAGGAAGCGGAGTTTCATGCTGAGCAGAGGGAGTATGAACTCAACCGCAGGAGACAGATGGGCCTCTCCTCTTCCCATCACTCACTGGACAACACAGACTTTGATAATAAAGATGATGACAAGCATGACCAACGCCTCCTGAGCCAGTTTGGAATCTGGTTCTTGGTGAGAAATTATCCTCACTCACTTCCCTCTCCTTTTCTTTCTGAAGCCATTCATCTATAACCTGGGTGGGCTGGAGAGTTGGGCAGAGAGGAACCTAATGAAGTTCAACTAGAACAAGTGCATGGTCCTGCTCCTGGGAGGGAATAATGCCATGTACCGGTACAGGTCAGGGGGTTGACCTGCTGGAAAGCAGATTTGGGGAGAAGGACCTGTGAGTGCTAGTGGACACCAAGTTCACCATAAGGAGCAATGTGCTCTTCTGGCCAAGAAGGCCAGTGGTCTCCTGGGATGCATTAGGAAGATTGTGGCCAGCAGAATGAAGGAGGTTCTTGACCCTGCCTTAGTGAGAACTCTTAGAACTCCTACCAGTTCCAGACTCCCCCGTTCAAGAAAGACAATAAACTACAGGTGAGTCTAGCAAATGGCTATGAATAACATCTCTTGTGAGGAAAGGCTGAAGTATTTGGGTCGGTTTGGCCTGGAGAAAACTCAGGGGGGCTCTTACTGATGCGTAGAAATATCTAAAGGGCAAGTGTCAGCAGGATGGGCCCAGACTTTTCTCAGTGGTGCTCAGCAACAGGACAAGGGGCAATGGGCTCAAACTAGACATAAAACAAAGTTCCATGTGAACATGAGGAAAAACTTCTTTACTTTGAGGCTAACATAGCCTTATTAAAAAGTCTGCCAGCTGATAATGCCTTTCTCTTAACAATCAACTGGGACAAGCACCAGAAAGCAAACAACTTCAACCTTCATTGAAGTTGAACAACAGAGACTGACTGTACTTGGAATTGGGAAAGGTACTGTTAATCTGCCTCATCCAAAAAAAATATATATTGAGGGAAAGCAGTTTAAGATGGGTTCTGGTCTTTTCAGAGAGTCAGTGCTGTCTGCTGTTTCTCCAGAAATTACATTAATATTTTGCCTTTGTTGCCTTACTGCAAGACAGCTCTCAATGGTTTCAGCTTGGCAAGTGCTTGGGAGTACAGCTTTCCCTAGGATGTGACACCAACTGTTACGTGGCGATAGGAGCTTCCTAGGTCTCCTGACTTCTGTTATTTTCCATTCTTTGGATTAATGTGGCATCCTGACCTGAAAGCGGAAGATACCTAGAGCTCAAATAGTTGGTTATGAAGGGCTTAGCAGTGTGCCAGCTTTGTGAACTGAGGTAGAGACTTTATCACAAGTTTGGGACAGTTTTACACTGCAGGAATATTTTTAGAGAGTTTGGAGAAGGGGAGGAGAAAATGAATCATTATGTGAGAATTCTTGAGGACTTAAAATTCATATTTCTACCCCAAATAAGGAAAAAAAAAAGATTGGAAGCCTTTTGCAAAGCAAAGATCACTTATTGTATTAATAGACATCTTTCAGACTTTTCGAAACTCTATTCTTCATTTGGTTTTTATTTTTATCTTGCATGTTTTCTACATATCTGTGTGTATGTGTACCATATATTTTACCAGGCATTGTAATACCTTTGAAATTCTGTATTGATACTTTCAATGTTGAAACTAAGAAACAAAAAATTTAGTGCTAGGTGTTTTTCCTTCTTGCTGTTATTTTCTGGTTTGTAAATCTTTTGTGAATTGTCTTATGCCAAAGTCTCCATAAAAATGATTGGTTTGTTTGTCTTGTGTGTCTGCATCCTTAGATGTCTCAGAATAGTGACAATTTTCCACTTTTAATTCTAGTTTTGATCTTCTGTCTTCCAGGTGAGCCTTTGCACTCCCAGTGAGAATACACCCACAGAGAGTTTAGCAAGGCTGGTTAGCATGGTATTCCAGTGGTTTCACTCTACAGCTTACATGATGGATGATGAAGTTGGTAGCCTGGTTGAAAAGCTCAAACCCCAGTTTGTTACCAAGTGGCTAAAGACTGTTTGTGATGTCCGGTTTGATGTCATGGTTATGTGCCTCCTTCCTAAACCAATGGAGTTTGCCAGGGTAAGATTTTTCTGACACAACATATGGGATTTACTGTACATGTGTAGATCAGCATGTGTATGTCTTGCTCTGAAGATCTATTTGGCTTTGGGAGGACTGGAGTGCAGCAGAGGGAATTTGAGACGTGGAGGGATGTGCTGAATGTTAGAATTAAAGAGAAGAGAGCTGGACTTTTGGGTTGAAGGAAAAGGGAAGGACTGAACCTCATGGTATAATCTATTATGATTCTTTTTCTTGTCCTGTCAGCCCCCTTTTACAATTTTATTTCCCCCAGTGAAATACTTAAGACTAAACTGACAACTTGCCAGATTTGCAAGGTTTCACTAGAACATGGAGACAAATAGGCATGAAATTAGCTGTGATGAATGGAGAAAAAGTAGTTTGTTGGCTGAGGTTTCTGTAGTGACTGCCAAAACAGCAAACAACTCCAGAGCTGTTAGTTAGGAGAAGCGGATGTGAGTCCAGGTCGATAAGGATAATTAAGCTCTGTAGACACGTTACTTAGTAACTTAGAAATATATTTATGTGGCTTCCATCACTTGGAACCTTCCCTCAAAAGACCCCAAAATGATCAACCACAGAAGAACAGTTTGTACAGCTTAAGTTTTTCAAAATGAAGACCTGGCATTGTAGCAAGTTGCCCAGAGCAAACAATGGAAGGTGCAGGTTTGACCAAACAAATGTGTCTGTTGTTAATAACTGTAAACAGTGAGAGGTTATGCTGTGTCATGGCCTACAAATGAGCAAACTTCATCTAAATTTTGGACAGTACTTTTGTGTGCAATGCATCAAATGAGAGAGGAAAAATACAGTGCAGTCTGAATTGCAGGTACTGGTGATCACTCCTACCTCCCCCAGTTTCCTGGCTACAACACACGAACAAATTTATGGTGCTGGGCAAGTTGTAGCAACTAGAAGTATTGTTCACCAGTATGATTCCTGGAAATGCCCACAGGTTGGTGGATACTGGGACAAATCATGTAGTGCTGTGACCCAATTAAAAGAAGGGCTGAATCGAATCCTTTGCTTGATTCCATACAATGTGATAAACCAGTCGGTGTGGGAATGTATCATGCCAGAGTGGTTGGAAGCTATAAGAACAGAAGTGCCTGATAACCAACTGAAAGAATTCCGGGAAGTATTGAGGTATGTAGTCATGGGTAGGAAACATTCCATCATTGCCTCTCTTAATTGTTAAGGGTTTTAGCACAATAGGACAGTGACAGCAAAATTGGCTTTGTGAGATAGACAGTAGTGAGTGGATGCTTCTGATTTTTTAAATTTATATTAAAGCACTGAAGCTTTGGTAGAGTTTTCTTCTATTGCTCCTGGGGTCCTCAAATCTGCATCAACAACCAATTGTGTGGATGCATCTTTGCTGTGAGCAGGGCACATTTTCAGAAGATTCCTGCAACATGGTGAAAGAAGTATCTTTCTCCTAGCTAGCTGTTGATGAGAAATGGTGGGATTGGTAGAGATGGCACTGAAAGAGTGATGATTTTTATTGATATAGCTAATACCTTCCCCATCACCCAATTCAGGCATGACCTTGTGCAGTCAGGACAGGTGGTATCAGCAGTGTAGCTTAACTCAGAGGAGGGTGATGGTGCAGTAAGTTTACAGAAATTTTACTGCAGTTTTACTACTTTTTTTACTACCATGCTGGTAATGAGATTGTCTTTCTACTGGTTTGGTGTTATATCCTGCTTGCCATGGGAGCTCATGGTGCTATATTTTTATTCTACTTTTCAGCAAAATGTTTGACACTGAACTTTGCCCTCTCCCTTTCTCCATGGAGGAGATGTTTGGCTTCATTAGCTGTCGCTTCACAGGGTACCCATCCTCTGTGCAAGAGCAAGCTTTACTTTGGTTGCATGTAAGTGTCCTTTCTTAACAAGTTGCACTGAAGCAGCTTGGGGTTTGGTGGGTGAGAAGAAGCCACTCTTCTGAGGATCATGGAATCTTCCCACCCTTTGTTTAGCACCAGCATAAGGATGGTTGATAGGCAAATTCTGGTAAGCTTTATGTTACCAGCTAGTCACAGGCAATGTAAATTCTCTTACGTTGAGGTGCCTGTAGGACCATTCAGCCATTTGACCTTTTGCCAGCAGCAGTTTCTAGCATCCACAGAATTTGGAATGTAGATAGCAAAATTAATTCCAGACACCAGAAACAGCTGTAGTTGTTCCTGCATATGAAAGATGTGTTCTGTACCTGTCAAGCTTTCTGCTGCCTTGGGCTTTCTGTGCTGTATTTGTCCACAAAGCTGGCACTCACCCAATGTTTGCATTCAAAAGCTACAGGGACAGTCATGTCAGCTGGGAGAAGTGAATTCAGAAGGGTATAGCATTTTCCACAGCACCTCGGAATAATAGTTGTATTCTTCATAATCACTTTTTTTTCCACTGAGGATTATTTTGGTCAATAATCTCAACAGAGATCAGTTTACCTGATGACTGTAGCAATTTTCAAGTATGCAGATAATTTTTATATCTTTGCTGTACCTAGTAAGTTAATGACAAGTACAAATGAGCTCATATTTGAGTGTTGGTAACAAAATAGATGATGAATATTCCCTTACTGATTTGGAGAATACTGTCCTGTCAACCATACGCTGACACTGGTAGTTTACCATTCTGACTGAATTTTTAGGATAAATATAGGAATTCCATTTTAAATCAGAATAATTACAGTAAAGAGTTATTCATCCAAGTATCACTAATACTTCTGGTTTGTAGAAATAATTTTGTGGAAGAACTGCACATCCCTGTGCATTTGTGCATAAAACTGATCTCAGGATGCACCAAGTGGTATTCCAAAAATACTCTTTTTTTGCCCCAATTCTGACAGAAATGTAAGCTCACAGCTCAACTCATTGTATCCCAAAATGAAATTTGTGGAGCTTGCTAAAGTGAGGATCATATGATAAAGGTACTTACAAAGCTGATGGCATTTTTGATCACACTTAAAACTCAAGGTTTTTTATTTATTGTCTCTCCTCAGGTGTTGTCTGAACTAGACATTGTTGTTCCTCTTCAGTTACTAATCAGCATGTTTTCTGATGGCGTTAATTCTGTTAAAGAGTTAGCAAATCAAAGAAAATCAAGAGTCAGTGAATTGTCAGGAAATCTTGCAGCTCGGAGGGTAACTCTTGTTTTTCTTATTTATTTTTTTGTTTAGAACAGTTTTCCTAACAGAATGCATATGAAGAATTAAAAAGTCATCTTTCAATATGGCAGCATTTGATTAGAAACACTATAAATTATGAAAGTGAAAGAAAATATATATAACTTTTTCAAGTCATACCACTATCACATGTCACTGCAAAGATTGTGTGGATAGGAACAGCAGAAAAACTGTGCTATTTTTCTTTAGTGAACTGGTTTGTTTGGAGTGTTGTTGGTATCTTTTCCAATCATTTTCATTCTCTGCACCTTCTGTCAATAATCATCACCAATAAATTGCTGTGAACAACAGGTCATCTTAAGTGAACTTTTGTATTATAATGTAATTTCAATGGCTGTAGGTATATTTTGAAAGGGTGACAGAGCAGGATTTATTTGTCTCTCTACCTTCTTTTCCCTATCCAAGAGATACAAAAAATGATCTAAAGTTTTCTGTCAAAGGCTTTTGGTCTGGAAGAAAATATGTAGGAATCTGTAGGCACTACAGATGCTTGGACTGGATGTAACTAACTTTCTAGTAGTCTTGGACAAAGTGCTTCAAGGACAGCAGGAACAAGAGTGCTTGAAAGGTCAGATCTGTAGGTTCAAGAAATCACAGCCTCTAGGCAGCTGATGATTCCTTACACAGGGTGTCTTCCTGTCTTTTGATGTAGCTCTGAGGAGAGCACCCCCACGCCTAGCCCTAGACCATTTCTAAACTGAGCAGAAAATCATGAACAAACTTGCTCTCTGGTCTGTCAGATCACAGATGGCTTAAAAATAGACCTCATATGTCATCTAATTGTGAAACTCCCTGCAACACTTAGAATTTCTCAAGGTATTTTAGGTAGCCTACTGTGGTATTGACATAAATCAATGCAGGAACATGCATTTTGCCACTGTTGTATGTAGTTCATTTTCAGTTAACCTGTGTCCATGATATAACCTTAATTACATTTGTCAGAGCTTCCTTTTTTAGCCTCTTAGTATTGGAGTTTGTATTCCTGGATCATGGAGCAGATCACTGTAACGTGGTGGCTGCTTTACTGCCTGCACTAATTTTTGTTTGGTTTCTGATGTTAAAATTCCTCGTCAGTAGGAGTAAACTAGCATCAGCCACTTAATTTAAGACAGCATACACATCTTTGCAAAATATGACTCCTGTACTTTTGTCATTTAAAGGCATTAAGGTACACATAGATTTTACAAAAAACCTGCAGAAGGGAGTAGTGAGGCTGTCAAAGTTCTTGCTGTTTTCTGCAGTTTCACACAGAAGGAGATTGCTTAAATGCATAGCAGTCATTTGGACACGTTTCTTTATGTCTTCAGGTAAGCGTTGCTTCTGATCCCGGGCGCAGAGTTCAGCACAACACACTGAGTCCTTTCCCAAGCCCCTTCCAGAGCCCATTTCGGAGTCCAATTCGTGGTCCTTTTCACAGTCCTTTCAAGAACTTTGGACATTCCAGTGGGAAGACAATTGATTTTGACTGTGAAGATGATGAAATGAATCTTAATTGCTTCATTTTGATGTTTGATCTCATCCTGAAGCAGGTACTCACAGAGGAAAAACACTCATTTGAGAGGGCTCTGAAGTTTGTAGCCACTTTTAATTCTCCTTTAATCCTGTCTTGAATCCTTGTTTTCTAGGCAACTGGCATGAGGCCTAAGAAATTTAAATTGCCCTACAACTGTTATTGCTTGTACCCATTCAGGAGTTTCAGGTTCATGTTCAATGATAAGAAGCAAATGCCTCCACATTCATGAGAGATGACTCATATGAGCAAGAAACACTTTTTCTTGGAGATGTATTTATTTTGGTAGACTGGAAGCAGAGGCTTGTTGACAGGCTTAGACTAGATGCGTAATTTGTTGATGGCTAAATGTGTACATTGTGAATTCAAGGCCATATATATTTTGGACAACTGCCCTCAGGTAAAATCCATGGATCCTGTGCTTTTAATTTTCCCTTTACCAGTTGGAGCTTGGGCTTTGACACCAGTGGCAGTTTAAAATTGTGAATTCCAGTTTATTTCAAGTTCTTCCCGGTACTGTAATATAACACTAGGAGAAATGTAGGAGGAGGCAAAATAGTTAGTGCTCTGACTTTTAAATAAGTAATCAAATCCTTATTTTCTTAACTCTCTTTCAGATGGAGCTTCAGGATGATGGTGTTACTTTGGGCTTAGAGAACAGCATTTCAAAAGATATTATATCCATCATAAACAATGTGTTCCAGGCACCCTGGGGTGGTTCTCACACCTGTCAGAAAGATGAAAAAGCAGTTGAATGTGGTCTGTGTCAGTCTAGCATTCTGTGTTACCAGCTGGGTTTTGAGCTACTGGAACAGCTTGCTCCAAAAGAAGAGATCAGGCTTGTGGTAAGCAGGAAAGGGTCTATATTATTGGTGTGTTGAAACTCATCTTCTTTGTTGTTGTTATGTTGTGCACAAGAGACCAAAACTTTTCTGATCTTTGGCATGGAGGATTTTGGGAGGTTAAAGCAAAATACCATTGAACAGTAAAATTTTAGAAGTTTAAATGGATTTGTTGAACCCAAGGAAAAGAATATTAATCTATTACGAATTCTTCCCTTATCAACACTGAAGTGCTATCTCACTTTGGAAGGACAGTCCTATAATACATAAAATGTGAAATGTTAATGTTTTTCATCTTTTTTTTAAAAGTGGAGTGGATATTTTGAAATAATTAATGATTTTTAGTGAATCAGTTGTCAAGTGACAAGACTTAGTTGGTGCTTGATTGTTGAAAAATGCTGAGCACGGTTGAAAAATGATACAGCTCATATCAAGCGTACACAGATATGTACTCTTGTGTCACTAGTCATCATTAAAGTCTGTAGCTTTGTAGAAGAATTTAAACATTTCCTGTGGTGTGATGAATTTGTCTTAAGCTGTGTGTCTATTATGTATAACAGCTCCATCTGGTAGTTCAGAAACAGCATTGTTCCCCTTGTTCTGTGTGTTCATTTGCTGGGGCATGGCAGTGGCAGGATCTTTATTAGTAATTTCATTTCATTGGTGGGTATGGTGATGCCTTTTGTTGTATGAAAGTGTTGGAATTCCATTGTGTGTGTATGTTAACAGTGTAGGTTGTATGGATGTGAGATTAAGTAACTTGTGCTGGAAAAATCATCTCATGCCCTTTCAGTTCGGATTCTTACCTCAACTGAGAAGTACCAAGCGGTGGATCATTTGAGTGCAGGGGCTCAGTACCATTTCTAGGATCCACCTTAACTATCTTATTTGCAACCTGTAATCCTGAGCTCCTGGCTGCAACAGGCAGCAGTAACCCCAGCCTGATCCTTTTTCAATGTGAAATTGATTGAAGTATCTTCTGTGTCTAAGCCTGTATCTCTTCAGTAGTGTAGGAAACATGTCCTGTTCCTCTCTGTTACTTCTCTGATGGCAGGTTTGGCCCTGTGATTGGGTGGAACTCAGCTCCAATATGGAGATCCTGTTAAGTGATACAATTGATTCCATGTTTGCAGTATAGTCTTCTTTTTGGTATGCATTTGCTGATGCAGAATTTTAGATATGCAGATGATTTGAAAGCACAAGTGTGCATGGAATTCAACAGAGTCTGCATCATTTGAGATCAGCTTCTCACATGAAATGTAATTTAGTAATGGAATCTGGTCTCACGTGTTTAGATAACATCAAGAAACAAATCTTAACTTATTATATTCTTCAAGGAGCCCACAGACAACCTCGAGGATAGTCTTCTATATACTAGACCTGAGTTTGTTATAGGAACTGAAGGAGAAGAGGAAGACAAATCAGCACCAAAACATGGAGAAAACCCAGGAAATCACACAGAAACCACAGAAAATACTGGTAGGTGGAGGGTGAGAAGATTGAATTTAAGTAAATCATTAGATTAAACATTTCTACTAATACAGAATACAAGATCTGAAACATTCTTTCAAGTCCAACAAAGCACAGTCATTTTTTTTCCTCATACATTTAATTATTTTTCAAAACTAATAAGGCTATATTTATGTTGGTAGCACATGTGAATGTCTCTCAAAAGAGTGTTACAGAAAGTCTTGTCTGTTTGAGCATACAAAGTACAGAAACATTGCATCTCAAATTCAGTGCTGTTGTAACTTCATTGACTTCAGGGCTAATGTGGCTAGAATTGATTTATCTCGTGGCTTTGACATTCTTTAGTTTTGAGTCCATAGATGACAGAATTTTAACATTTTGTGTGTCTTACATTTTTAACAGCAGTAAAGAATGACACAGAAAGAAAGTTTTGTTATCAGCAACTTCCAGTTACCCTGAAGCTCATTTACACAATATTGCAGGTAACGTTGGCAACTTGTTTGTTTACTTTGAATTGTTGGTGAAGTGGTGTCATCATGTTGAGAGTAGCACTTCTGCTTACACAGGAAATGTCAAGGTTTGAAGAACCAGACATTCTTTTTAACATGCTGAACTGTCTGAAGATCCTGTGTCTTCATGGGGAGTGCCTGTATATAGCAAAAAAGGACCACCCACAATTTCTTGCCTATATTCAAGACCACATGCTGATTGCGAGGTAAGTTTTTATTGCGCGTGTTGTCGTCTTGCTTCCTTGGCACTCTCACTGTACATTCATCGTTAGCATCAAAGAATGTGCAGGTTTAATATAGAAAATTAACAAGAGGTGCTAGGGAAGTGTGGTAATTTTAACTAACTGTATAAAGGCAGAGGGTGCAACTTTTAATTAAGAAGTTGCTGTTGAAATGAAGGTAATGTGCATTGCCTGTCTGGCTGTTCTCCCATGCAATACTTGTTTTGCAGTGAGTCAGAGTTTCTTACATTGAATAATAGCATTGTCATAGTGAATTGGATTGAAAGCTGTGCATTTTGAGATTCTCTTTGGAAAAAAAGGACTTTTGCAGAAAAGTCATTGAATAAATATTCTTATATGATGTTCTGAAAGTGCTTATAGCTGTTCAGTATCAATTTCATTGAGCATCTCCCGAGATTGTAGGATTTTAGCAGATTACAGAATCTGCCCTGAATCTAAATACTAACAAATAGTGTACTTTCAGCATATTAGTCATTTGTGGATGCAAATGATCATGGTGCTAAAACAGGGTGCCTTATGTGCAGAAGTTGCTCATGCTGAAACTGCTAATTCAGAGTATAGATTATATTCCATGACAGTTGTTCCTTAAATTAGACAAACTCTTGTCAAATATTAAGTGTTTCAATGTAAAGAGTATTTGAACCTGGATTTTCAAGAATAATTGCTGTAGTTGAAGATTTGTGAGTAGCAGTTTTCTTCTACCAACAGTTCTGGCATTCAGATAAATGCCCAGGATGGCTCATAGCAATTTCCATGTAAACTGCATTTCCATCAGCCATGCAGTGTAGCCATTTAGAAGGGATGTCTGAGGTGTCTTTGTAAGCAGGATGCTCTTCTTGGTTTTTCCAGCTTATGGGGAGTTGTGAAGTCGGAGTTCTCTCAGCTCTCTTCCTTGGCAGTCCCACTTCTTCTTCATGCACTTTCACTTCCCCATGGAGCTGACATTTTCTGGACAATCATAAACAGCAATTTCAACAGCAAAGACTGGAAGATGAGATTTGAAGCAGGTAGGCCTGAGAAATATAACTTCCTCTGATTGTTGCTTCATTGAAAAAGTAGAGCTGTTTCTGCTGTAACTGAGGAGACTTGTAATAAATTATCTTTTTGCTGCTTTGGAGAGTTTTTTAAATACAACACTGTAATAAAATAGATGAGAACATACAACATTTTAGATAATCAAAGTAAAACAAACATTGCATCAACTACCAGTTAGTTTTTGTTATTTTCTCTGACATCTGTATTTCTAGGAGAGGTGTATTAATCAGGACATATAGAAGCTGTTGCCTAAATTAATATGTGTGTTTTCTTTTGCCTGGGGGCATGGCTTCTACAGTGGAGAAGGTGGCTGTATTGTGCAGATTTTTGGATATTCATTCTGTGACAAAAAACCACTTACTGAAGTACTCTTTGGCTCATGCATTCTGCTGTTTCCTGACTGCTGTGGAAGATGTCAACCCAGCAGTAGCTACAAGAGCTGGGTTGTTACTTGATACCATAAAGAGGCCAGCTTTGCAGGTGAGTTCTTTATATGGGAAAAAAATAACATTTGAAGAAGAATCTGGGTTTTCATGCAGAAGGCCAGAGGTGTTCAGGCATGGAGCATCAGTGGTCACTGCTAACAGCAATTTAGAAAAGCCCTATGGGTACTTGACATATGCACAAAATAGGCAAAAGGATGGATACTGCCCTAGCCCCATCTTGGATTTGTATAAAAGACCTTTAATATGGTTGAGACTGACCATAAAAACTTTGACTGTGAAGGATTACTTTTGCAATTGAACTGTTAACATAGAAAGCTGTAAGTGTTTATTGTTAGTTTAAAAATTGCTGACTTTTTGAATTTACAAAATAAATACATTTATAGGTCTTAGGATGCCGTGCTGACAGTAAGAAAATGTATTAAACCAAAACCAGACATGGCATTGATCATGATTAAGTAAATCAATATTAACTTAAGCATGAACTTTATCATCTGAGAGATACTGCCAGTTAAAACTAAGACAGATATGAAGGTGTATCAGAGCCTATATACAAGCAAGATACAAACCCTCCCAAAACACAACACAAATCAGTTCTAGTTCTCTGTAGAACAGAATTTCAGTGTTACTGCCTGAAAAGAATTGTTTAGACTTGGTTATTTTATTCCATAGTGTCTTTTCAAAATAGTTTCTATATATTTTAATTGAGTTCTCTGAGACCGGTGTACTGCTCTTTTGTATTTCATGTGTGGGTTTTCTTCTCAAGCATAAATCTGGATACTACACCCAGAATTCTAATGTAGATATAATATAGAAACATACTGAAGCAATATGCTGCTCACTACCTAATCTTTTTTCTTCTGTTTGGCCTTGAATGTTCATTCTTTTGTAATTAAAGGCATGATTTAGTTGCCTCAATATAAACTTTTTTCTCATTGTGTGAAGAGGATACTTAGATATCATGTACCAAATGTGCAGGAGGACAGAACTTTGCCTATACCTTTATATTTTTCAAAATATTAACAAACTCTGTGTTCTAAATACAATGTTAATTTATGTCCTTATTTACCTTATTTTCCATTGATATTAGTAGCATTTCTTCAGACTTAAAGCACTTGGCAGGAAAAAGTAGCTAAACTGTTTTCTTATGCTAATTAATGAGAAGTTGAGTTTTGACCTCCCTTTGCTTTAAAGAATGCTTTAAGTTTTCACATCTCAGTTCTGTGGTGTTGGTTTTTGTTTTTTCCTCTATAGGGTCTCTGCCTCTGCCTTGATTTCCAGTTTGACACAGTTGTCAAGGACAGGCCCACAATTCTTAGTAAGCTTTTACTACTTCATTTTCTAAAAGCGGATATTCCAGCTTTGAGCTGGGAGTTCTTTGTGAATCGCTTTGAGACCCTGTCTCTGGAAGCCCAGCTTCATCTGGACTGCAACAAAGAATTCCCTTTCCCAACAAGTAAGCAGAGTCCAAATAATCTGATAATCTTTCTGGAATTTAAGCTGCATGCAAGAGTCTGAGAGAGATGTAGGTTTGACCTGATAAATTATCTGAAATTAAGTTATCTTTCTGGCCAAACAAGAATCATTTGAAGTGAGCCTTTTTTGACTGCCTGAATACAGATTTGTCCATTTGGTTGTACCCTGTCACACCTTTGGCCATTGTATTTTACTCTCACTGGAGCTGCAGATGTTAATGCAGCTGCAACCTGCATTAACCCACTTATTCTTTTGTAGATGTCCTTATGCTATCAGCCTTGCTATTCTCAAAGGCCTAGGTCATGCCTAACCCTGGCATGTAGTGGCATGTACAAACACAGTCCTCTGAGAGCTAGTGGTTACTTAACTATTCCTGCAGTGACAAATGTTTGTAAAGGTTTGTCCTGTTCATGCTTCGTTTCTCGATGAGATGCCATGTCTCCTTCCACTCACTAGTAGGGGCTAAAATGTAACCTGTGTGCGTTTACCATGCTGAGTAACGGCAAACTTCATTATCCAAGTGGTGCCCAATGCATCAGATCTGTGTTCATCTGATTTGCTTGGAGCACTTGGGAACAGCTGTTTGTACAGCACATAGAATTTAATTCTTCCTTCTACACTTACATGGAGCCCAGTGCCTAAAAAAGTCCAGGTGCTACTGCTGCATCTGTACAGGAGATACAAATATTTTTTCTTATCCATGTGTGAGTAGCTAGACCCAAATCTGGGAACTGCTGGCATGCCAGCAGTTTCTAGTACCTCTGGCTGTGGATGTTTGGCTATATCTTTAAATATGAGTATCTGTGAGTGATACAAAATATAAAAAAATGTGCTTTTTCAGATTTCTTTTTACCTTTTTCTGTGCCTTTTCAAAGACATGAGGCAAAGGTTGGTCTGGCCAGCTTTGGTTGCTCAGATAATTAAAGGGGCTTAATGCACTATAGACATGACTATAGAAAAGTTCCCTTTACAACATGCAGTGATGTTGCAGGTAACACCACTGTAACCATACAATCACACTCACAGATATTTGGAGGCAGTGTTCAAATTGCTGTTGATAGGTGTAGGCAGGACAGGAGGCTGCTGGAGCAAAATTAAGGCCATATTTGGGTATGAGTGCACTAAACATGAGCTCTGCTCAAGAGATTTCCACTATCGTACATAGAGGGCACCTCATACCCCTTAACCTGGAATTCAGGTTTTGCTTTCAAGAGCTTGCTTTTGTTCAGTATCTTAAGGACGAAGTAACAGCGTCATTTTTAAGTGGAGTTGTGCCATTTGGGGATTTATGGATCTCAGAGTGAGAGCATAAAAAAAAGAGTACCTTGCAGATGGACCCCTTGAGCCCACATGAAGCTTTCTTGACTTGAGTGGGACCTGGAGCCCAGTTGCAGTTGGCACTTGGCAGTGTTAGGGCCTCACCCTGCTGTGGAATGAATCCTAACTTGGTCAATTGCATTTGCCAAGCTATCACTGCTGTCCGGACAAATGTCGCCAACCTCAGTGATGCAGCAATGTGGAAGATCAAGAGGGCTCGTTTCGCACGTAATCGTCAGAAGAGTGTGCGTTCCCTGAGGGACAGTGTGAAGGGACCAGTGGAGTCAAAGAGAGCGCTCTCCCTTCCAGAAACCTTAACAACCAAAATTCGTTGAGTATCTATTTATATACTTGTGGCACGCCTGTATCTTCTCCCTTAGGATCATGTCCTATTGCTGAGTACACATTGGAATGCTCAGTATTTGTCCAGTTGGCATAGCAAATTCAGGTTTCTCACTGATTTGGGCATTCAGATAACAAGAAGTTAGTGAGTTTGACAAAGAACACAGGCAAAAGTTACACCTGTGCTATGTTTGTTTAAAACATTGGAACAAAATACTTCAAGACATGTTTGTGGATATATCTTTGTGGCTAGTACACAGTAGTTATGTCTAAAATAGAGTTTACAGAAAAGTTCCTCTGTTACTAATTAACTTATTAATTGTAATTATTAGTGTATGTAGCGTACGCTAAAAATAACTGTTAATGTCTCAAATGTGCTTTTGGATATCACCATCATGCTTTTTTTAAGAGGATAATGTTTGTGCAACATGTCCTTCCTGCCAGCTTGTATAGGAGGACCTAGAAGCTGGAAAACCATAGACCTGTATGGAGTGCTGCACAGATACCTTTCAAAGCAGCTTACCCATATATAAACAAATAAAGCGTACTCATTCTCATTTGGATAATTTTATAAACACAGATCAGTCTTTGTATTTAAATTGGACCTTTCACATTGCTCCTACCCATATTAAAGGAAAACTGTTCAAATCTGGGTATGGTGAGCTGTTAGTTTAACAAGTAATTTCTGTTCTTTAAAAACAAAACCCACTATATTTTAGGGCTCTTAGGTAATCTGATCTGCATGGGGACTGCTGGTGTGCTGACTCTCGTAATAGCAAAATGGAATGATGTAGAAAACCAGAATTATAGAACAAGGTACATAAAATATGCAGGGTACAGTAGTCACACATTTCAAATGGTTACATTCACTGCTTGGCAACAGTGTGTAGGTAAACGAACAGAAATATGCTAGCACAGACTATATGCTGAAGAAAACAATGTCTGCCTTTTTAAACAGAGTTACTCTTGTTTGGTTTTGTACCTTTTTTTTTTTTTGGTATTTTTTTGTTTTGTTTTGTTTTTAAGCTGTGAGCTTGACCAGACATGAGCAGTCTGCTCCAGCACTTGGAGGAACACCAGAGCAAACACCAGGTGGGTTTGACAAGGTGGGATGTTTTGATGGAACAGGAATAGGAAGACACTGGTTTTCTTGCTGACTTGTGAGATAAACTTATGCACCTTCTCTAAAAGAAAAGACAAGCGAACTATATCTCAGCATGGTTCCAAAAAAGTGTAGGTTGAGGTTTTGCTCTCAGTCTGTACTGAAAATTGCCCCCAGTTGAAAACAGTATGTTGTGTTTGGAAGGAGATTATTGTGAGGCAGTCAGTTACTCCAGCAGTGTGCCACCCTTCTATATTTCATTGCCCACAGGAGCAAGAACATTTTTAGTAGGTTTGGCCTGATGTGTAACCTGTGTTCAACTTGTTTTCTGACCTTTATGTTTTAGAGACAGCAAGTGGGATGCCTTTTGGTTGCTGATACTACAAATTACACAAATATGTCTCCTATATGTTTATAGACATCTTAAATCCCATTTTTTGTGTTTGCTGCCATTTTACAAAGATGCCAACCTTCTGTCAGGCATTTGTAGAATAGCTAGCTCAACGGGGTCCAAGTATTGTCTAAATAATTATGACTACTGATATTTCTTGCTCTGAGTCCCATGTAGACTGACCATTTGGAAATAAAAAAAATTCAGATTCAGTTCTTTTCGCACTTCTTCTTCAAGACTTGCAATATTTCAAAACAGATAGAAATTCAGGATCAGAACAGATCAGCTTACTTGGATGATCAGCTGAAAGGAAAATACCTTGCCAAGGTTGGCATTGCCAAAACATGAAATGGACCAGAAGAGCTGCCAAAGTAGCATACTGTCCAGTGAGAGCCTAGTGAGAGCTGGAAATCAACCAGTTCCTTTAAGAACATATGTGTGGGTTGTTACAGGCTCATAGAAGGAACACATGGAATGATGGTGTAATGATATATTCATGTGTTCTTCGTTTAATGGCACCACTCACCTGCTATGTACTGGTTGTAGAAGAAACTTGTCACATACAATGTGTCAGTCTCACAGCAGGCATCGCTAGATCTGTTTTGATACTAAAAAGCTTCATTTTTCAGGCTCAGGTAATTAATCACCTAAGCTTTAGCCTTGTTTCAGTTGTGCATTTATTTAGAATTATTTAAGAAAACAAATCTGATACACTGAGGTGTGAAATAGCTTCTGCTTTCATTAATTCAATTCCTAGTGTTAGTATAGTGTATGGTCTTTAGCAGCTGCTAAGCACTAAAAAAAAGGCTGCCTTCTCCATTTTTATATGTTCTCTACTGACAAAGACTAGCGTCCACTAGCTTCTGCTGAGGAAAGACTGAGAACTATACCAGGTGAGAATTTGGTGGTGGTGGTCTTTGATTCACCTTTACTGCATAGAGGTGAAGGAATAATAGTGCTCAGTTTGGCAGAAGTGCTCTGTGATAGTAAGATGCAGCTTTATTAAACATGGGAAAGCTGAGAGCTGGAGTTCGTCATGTGCACCACGTGTTCCTGTGCTGGTGAGCCTGAAGCAACAGAAGAACAGTGCCCTCAGAAACACATAGTTCTCTTCGGTGACTTCGACGCTTGTGTTTCGCAAGAAATGAAACAATGAACTCTTGAAAAATATCTGGTGTATTCTGTACCCTGTTCAGAGTCTTATCCAATCTCTGATACTCATGTCTCTCTTGTGCTGCTAGGACAACCCTCTCCAGAGAATGATAACACAATAAAAGACCTGCTGCCAGAGGATGCTGGGATTGATCACCAGACTGTTCACCAGCTCATTACTGTGCTAATGAAGTTCATGGCCAAGGATGAGAGCAGTGCAGAGTCTGACATCAGCAGTGCTAAAGCTTTCAACACTGTCAAGCGCCACCTGTACGTCTTGCTTGGTTATGATCAGCAGGAAGGATGCTTCATGATTGCACCACAAAAAATGCGTGTTTCAACCTGCTTCAATGCCTTTATTGCTGGAATAGCACAAGTAGGTGAAGACACTTACTGCTTTTTGCAGCTATTCCTCATTAACAGCTGTTGAAATTGTGGTAGCACAGCCTTCTTTGTACCCAAATAATGGCCAACAGCGGTAATCCTACTTTAAACTTCTGAAAACCTCTCGAGCTTGTGAAAGGAATATAGGAACAAGGATGATTGCTTGTTCTTCACTCTCAGAAGGTTCTGTATAGTACAATCAAGTGTTTTTTGTAGATTCTTGCTTTGCAGTGGAAAAGTAAATAATGAAATAGAAATATGCTGATTTATGACTTCTTACTAGTACTCTGAACATGCTGCATCACTGGCATAAAGATAGCAGTATTGTGGGGGTGGAGGCACTATCTCTTTATGAAAAGTTAGAGACTGTTCCAAACCTTTGTCCTCTTTCCCTAGCCTTTGAATACCTTACTGTCATCTTCTGTCATTTCCTTTCCCATTCAGGAAGATCTGGGACCCATGTGCTCTTGCTTATTTCCCAGTGTGAATGGTCTTTAAGCTCCTCACCATTCTTCATTTTGCAGAAGACTTACTCTCCTTTTTCCTTAGAGTGCACCAGGACTTTGTGTTCTTTCTTCCTAGAGAGTGGTGCCACCATGATGAACTTCTGCCAATATTGCTGTGATAAATAACTAAGTGCATCCTTACCTTGTACCTTTTCTCTTCATCTTGTATGGTGCACCATAATTTTGTCCGTCACAAGAAAACTGAGGTTTAATATAAGGCTCAATTAATTTTACTGATAGAACAGTTGGTGATGCTGGGCTGAAAATAATTTCACACTTGCCGAATATTCTTATTATTTCCAGTGAAACATCATGATCACTTGCAAGATTTTTCCTTACCAGAATCTCTCATAAGAGAATACCTTAGGGGAGAGAAAGAGCTGTGATTTCAGACTTCTTCTGCCCCAAATTTTAAAATGTCCACTGCAAACTTTATGCATTGCTCAAAGCTATCTTGACCTCTTCTGTATCTGCAATACTTTCCATAGAATCATAAAGCAGTAGGGGTTGGAAAGGACCTCTTGAGATCTTATCCAACCTCCTCCCTGATAGAGCAGGTAGTCCTATTGCTGGGTACCACCGAGAATTGCCCTGTCTCATCATCCTGACATTTGGTCTTTAGATACTTATAAGCAGCTATGAGATCTCCCCTCCGTCTCCTGCTCTCCAGGCTAAACAGCCCCAGCTCTCCTAGCCTCTCAGCTTCAGACCCATGGTCATCTTAGTGGCTCTGCGCTGGACTCTAGCTTCCTGTCCCTCTTGAATTGGGCAGCCCAAAACTGATAGCAATATTCCAGATGTGGTCTCATGAGGGCAGAGGGGGACAAAGACCTTCCTCAACCTACTGACTATTTGCCTTCTTGGGCACAAAGGGACACTGCTAGCTCACAGTCAGCCTGTGGGCCACCATTACCCCTAGGTCCTTTTCGCTAGAGCTACTCTCAGGCAGATCAGTGTCCAGCTGATGCATGGGATTGTTCTTGCCTAGATGCAGCACTGTATACTTGTCTTGCTGAACATCATCAAGTTTCTCTCTGCTCAACTCTCCATCCTATCCAGGTCATGCCCGATGGCAGCATAGCCCTCTAGTGTATTAGCCACTGCTGCCAACTTTGTGTCATCAACAAACTTGCAGAGAGTACACTGTCCTGTCATCCAAGTTGCTGATGAATCTATTGAATAGGGCTTTTTTTGTTCATTCATTGGAATCAGTAATTTATTTTTAGAGTCATCTCCAATGTAGGTACTATTCAACTTTCACAGCTGTGGAGTAGTCAGGTGTCCACATTTCAGCAGGCAAAATAGAAGGTGTTGTCACAACTGGATAGCTGGAAATGCATCCTCATCTGTTGTCATGAAACACTCTTGCTATGGCTAATCATGTTTAATTTGTACAGTTTTAAGCCAAAGTATGTGAAAGGATACTCAGGTCTCTTACTGATACACTGAGAGTCTTGAAGTGGCAGCGTAGATCACAGCACAGTTGTCTTTCATATGTTTCCAAGTTTGGATTTTCAAGATTTACTGATGGTAATTGATCTGATTTTCAGATGTTATACTTTGAGGGAGGTTTAGACTTGACATTAGGAAAAGATTTTTTACTGAAAGAGTGATCTGGTTTTTGAATGGGCTGCCCACAGATGTGTTTGGGTCACTGTCTCTGGAGGTGTTTAAGATTAGGCTGGATGAAGTGCTGAGTGGCATGATCTAGATGTCAGATGTTTAGGTTTTCTTGGTTAGTTTTAGGTTGGACTGGATGATCTTTAAGGTCTTTTCCAGCCACATCATTACTGTGATACTGTGATACTTACTGTAACTCTAAATATCAGCCTCTGCCTTTCCTCTTCAGCATGTTTCATGATAGCTGAACTCACCATTTCGGTTTGAAAAGCTTCATAGTTGAATCCTGGGTTCCCTGAATCTGAATGGAGTTTTGAGTAGTAGGCTAGGGATTTTCTGCATGTAGCACGGGACGTTTCCTTCTTAGCTGAAGGGCTGCTTTGTGTTGGTAATTGCCTTTGCTGCACGAAAAGGGCTATTTGCAATCCAAAGATGCATTTACAGAGTGAAAACTGAAATGTATCTCTTAAGAGATCTATTTCAGTGATACTACCTTCCCCAGTAAGAAATATTTGCTTTCCCAATCAACCCCATGAAAGTTGGGACTGGTCTGACTTGCTGGTTTGTTGATTTTGATTCCAAGTTTTTCTGGAATGTTCAGCTCAATAAAAAAAAAAGTCGAATGTGTTTTACTTTCTTTCACCATAAAATCTGAATACTTGGAATTACTGAAAATATAAAAAGCCTTTTTCTCTCTGTAGCAGCAGAAGTGGACAAGGTTTGGTGTTGGCAGTCACTGCGATGTTGTCCCACGTGGTGGCAATGTTGTACAAGCCTGTCAGAGTGGGGCGGTTAGCAGAGCTGGGTTCTGCTCAGCTTCCCAGAGCTTCGCTGGGCTATACTCACGACTGAAAGTATCGTTTATTACAGATGCTCGTGTGACGACTTAAACGGGTCTGCTCAGCTTAACATGTGTGCACTGCAGTACGTGCCGTGTTAATGCAGGCCTCTATCAACAAGTGCAGATGAGTTTCTCCTAACCATACTGTGTAATTGCATCACATCCTGAAGGGGCAAGACATTGCAGGGTAGGACCATGGTTGGTGATGACATATCTGTTTGACATGCTAACCCTAAACGGATAAACACGAGATTCATCCGTTTAGCTTGTTGGGAGGGAACTTGAGAGTTCTGTGTTTGTAAATAAAGCTTACCATCTTGTCCTAATAAAAAAACACAACCAGAAAAAGAAATATAGACTGGAAGGAAGTGGATGATGTGGGTGAAAGGATGTTGGTGGCTGTTTAGATATACTGGGCACCTGATAAAGTGCACTAAGTCTACTGTGGTATGTTAACAGCCAGAGATGAGCACTGTGCTGCAGATTGCTTGTCCTTCTGTTATACCTTCCTGGGTGTCAATGAGGGTAGGTCAGCATCAGACACAAGGGCTTTGTGGATCCTTCTTGTGGTCTAGTTCAGCTGATGATTTCAGGACATATAGCTTTAAATAAAAATAGCAATAGGGGAAGGTAATGAAAAATAGCAATTGAAAATAGTTGTGTCAAGTATCACAGTAATGATGAGACTGGAAAAGACCTTAAAGATCATCCACTGTAAAACCAACCAAGTAAACCTAACATCTGACATCTAGATCATGCCACTAAGCAGTTCATCCAGACTAAACCTGAATACCTCCAGAGAGGTGACCCGACCACGTCCATGGGCGGCCAGTTCCAAAATCAGATCACTCTTTCAGTGAAAAACCTTTTCCTAATGTCAAGTCTAAACCTCCCCCAAAGGAGCTTAAAACTGTGACCCCTTGTCCTGTCTCCAGTGTCCAGGGAGAAAAGACCGACCCCCGCCTGAC
>VZRI01000785.1:97342-231369 GCA_013397515.1 Upupa epops | reverse complement strand
GTCACGCAGTTGTTGCATGATAGCACTCAGCACTAACTGTTCCATAACTGCTCAGAACTGAGCTGAGGCTAACAGGTCTATAGTTACCTGGATCATCCTTCTGACCCTTCTTGTGTATGAAGGTCACATTTGCCAACTTCCAATCATCCGGGACCTCACCTGTGATCCATGACTTCTGATAAATTATGGAGAGCAGTTAGCAAGCTCATCCGTCAGCTCTCTCATCACTCTGGGGTGAATCTCATCTGGTTCCATGGACCTGTGGGGATCCAAATGGATCAGCAGGTCTCTAACTAGTACCTCTTAGATAACAGGGGAACTACACTGTACCCTATCCCCGTCTACCAATTTAGATAAGTAGTCTACCCTGTTGTTGAAGACAGAGGCAAAGGTGGCATTAAGTACCTCTGCCTTATCCTCATCTCTAGTTGCTAAATTTCCCTCCATGTCCAGTAAGGAATGGAGGTTATTACTACCCCTCTTTTTTCATTGATATATTTGTAAAAGCTTTTCCTGTAAGTAGTGACAATATAGAACTATACTGCACCTTAGCCATCAGGATTCCAGCTTGTAGGATAGACATCAAATACCATAATGCTCTTCAAAGACCATGAAGGAGGCATGGTGTATGACTAGCAGTAGTAAGAGCAACCTGTCTGTAACAGCACTACCACTTAAAACTGATGGACGTTTTATTTAAAGCATGTTATTTTTCATTAACTTTATTCTTGGATCCTTTAGGAATTGCATATTTGGGCTTTCTGACATGACATTGCACACATGCTCATAACTTTTGCTATAGTGGGATTCTTGTCTCTTAGCTGATTCCAGAACATGGGGCTTAAAAAAGCCCGAGAGCTAATTTTGTAAGCCTGATAAGGAAATAATGAAAACTGCCAGTGCAGTGTCAGTGCAACCCCACCCCTCCTCCCAAACCCACAGTTGCATTCTACCTTTTAACTGTGGGATATAACTGATAGGCTTTTGTCAAGCATGATCAACCTGTGCTATAATACAAGGCTGTCCCAGTGTAATATATTTTAGGAACTTGCTAATGAATATTATAGTTTATGCTGCTCAGGGTGAAAGGGTTTCATAACATGTTTTCTCTTGTTTCATTTTACCTGTGTACCAAAAAATAGAATGGGGCAAGAGGCAGAAAATTTGTAACTGATAGTGAGACTTCCTTAAAAACATCTGGCTAATTACTTGGCTAATGACACCTCAGCTGTATTATTTTGCATTTCAACATCAGTGGATTTGATTTTGGTGAGCAAACATCTGTGATAATGTGCCTTTCAGGTGATGGACTATAACATCAACCTTGGAAAACACCTTCTTCCCTTGGTGGTGCAGGTGTTGAAATACTGCACTTGTCCTCAGCTAAGGCATTACTTTCAGCAGCCTCCTCGCTGCTCCCTCTGGTCCCTCAAACCTCACATTCGACAGATGTGGTTAAAAGCTTTGCTTGTCATTCTCTATAAGGTGAGTGGTCTTAAAAGGACACTGTCCTCATTAGGATTTGTGCTTCAGTGTGAAATTTATTACAGGGAACTCCTAACTGTACTGCAAGTGAAAGGAACTGTGGAGAATGTTTGGGGCTTTTTTATTTGCTTACTCAATGTATTTCATTGTAATGTCTGAAGTAGTCAGGCTTTTATCTGTGCTAGTGACCTGTTATATAATGTGTTTATGCACTAAAACATAAGTTATTAATACTTTTGATACACTTAACAGATTTCTTGCAGGTCAATAGGACATATTAGAAAGTGGTGATACTAAAACTTTATGATAAAATGCTGATTAAATAGAGTATTTGGAAAACAGATATGATGAGAGACCTTTTGCATTAATATTAGAAGTTTGGTTTGTCATGCAAAAGTAAATACAACAATATATTAAATGTTACTTTTAGTAGGGTTTAATTTTTCTAAGTAATTCTATGTACAAAACTGAAAATGGCTCTGCTTCTCATGATGCACTTAGAAATGCATGAAGAAAGGAAAGCAAAGAGCATCCAGTTGACAATATTCTTGGTCATTTTTCTATTTTACAGTCTAAGTGTTTAGCCAAGGTGAAAAGTTAGTTTTTAAGCTGAAGTGTTTCTTTTTCACTGACAGTATCCCTACAGAGACTGTGAAATCAGCAAGATTGTCCTTCACCTAATCCACATCACAGTCAATACCCTCAATGCTCAGTATCACAGCTGCAAGCCCCATGCAACTGCTGGTCCTTTGTATAGTGACAACAGTAACATAAGCCGATACAGTGAAAAGGAAAAAGGTACTTTTAACACTCTCCTTTATATAATGGTTATCGATCTAATTCAGTCTTGCAGATGTGGTAGAAACATGTAATTATAGTCTGAATTTTAAAAAATAATAATCATATTTAAGTCCAAGGTTTGACTTGTCTGACCAATCATCGTCAATTGTGAAAAGAAAATAACAATTTCTCTGTAGGCTAAGCTTGGCCCAGCTGTCTAACATTTCTAAAGAAATTCAGGCTATAGTTTGCTTTTCTCTGTAGAAGGACCTGAAGTTGATTTGCTTACATGTGAATGTGTGATGTGGCTGTCTAAAGACAAATAGACAACCCTTACAGTTCAGCCATTAGAGTCTGCCTTTTGTACTTGTGATGGTGTGAACTGATGCAAAGCTGGGGCTTGAAATGCTGTCATTGAGTGCAGTTTCTTACAATTGTGCAGCTCATTGTGTGAGAAGTGTTTATGATGAAAATTCAATAGTTTCTTTGGGTGTCAACCAGTAGCTGATTTTCAGCATTTTTGCTTTTTAGACATTTATTTGTTGTTTACATCTTTCTTCTCAGTCTCCCTATGTACAGCAAACTCTTCTTCCACAGAAAAAAACAAGAAAACATTTTATGCATGTCAGTACTGTTTCCTCTTTTGCTGTTTGTTGCTCCTGCAAATGTATCCATCTGGACAAGGACACAAGGTTTTGTTTATCTGAAAACCCTATTACTCAGCTCTACCAAATTAAAACACCCTTAACATGTAGATCAGTAATATAATTCGTTTTATTCTATTACTTATTCTATTACTGTTACCAACTTCCCAAGATTATTCAGGTATTTTTTCCTTTTTCACTTTTGTATTTGCTGGTTTACTACTGATTTTACAATTCTTACACTAATTTTGATCTTCTTCAGTTTACTGTTTCTCACTGAGAACTAAGGAAGTTACTCAAGTGAGTGTGCAGATCTATTTTATTTCGTCTGTTCAAGATTCTGTTTTATTATCAGTAGAAGAGATGACCTCACAAGAGTAAAAGGTTTGGTACAATTTTCAGTGTAACCTATTTTTCATTTTCTCTGTCCTTTCTGACCTTAAGATGTAACAAGAAAGGCTCCACCTGGAATATATGTATTTTTTTGCAAGGTTGAGATGATTCTTCCTTTCCAATTCACATTTAACTGAAACTCTCTGAAGTTTGTTATGTAGACCAATTTTCAGTCAAGGTATTGCATTCTCTTGAGAGTAATAAAGTTTTTATTTTTTTCCAGCAGAGGAAGACAGTGTTTTTGATGAATCTGATATTCATGATACACCAACTGGACCTTGCAATAAAGAATCTCAAACTTTCTTTGCAAGACTGAAAAGAATTGGTGGCAGCAAAATGGTGAAATATCAACCAGTTGAGATGAATGCTCAGAGAAGTATGAACTGCTTTGTTGGTATAAACTCATGCAGAAATAGAATTTCCTGCTCTTATTTTCAAGCTACCACCTTTCTTGGTAGAGTTTGTTGCACTTTCTAATTTGACAGCAAGTGCTCTGACTTTTGAGAGCAAGTCTTGCTCATTTCCCTGAATGAATTATCTTACAGATGATATACTCCAAAATAAAAATTCCTAAAATCAGAACTTGTTTTCCAAAACTGTAGTCTCTTATGAATGTAAATATATTTAAGAGGATTTGTTGCAGTTTTCTTCCACCACTGGGATAAAGATTTGTAGTTAAATTTATTTTCTCCCCAAATCCAATTTTTTGAATGAATTAGGACTCTAGGGTAAGCAAATTGATTGTTTCAGAAAAGAGGAAGGATTTCGTTTCCAAATTTATGTTTCTGTAATTAATATCCTGAAAAAGTGAAGTGATTTGAACCACTACCCACCTCTTTTTTTTCCTTACACTTGTTTGCACAGGGTGGGATTGATTCTGGCTACAGCAAATTTCTATTATAACTTCTCTTGCCGCTTTTTTTGTGTGATGATTCAGATTTAGAGCATTTTGAAATATGGGCATAATAATGATCAGGAATACTCTGGTTTATGTGAGAATATATAATTCATAATAACAGCCGTGATAACTTTTTAAAATTTTCTTGCTGGATGTGTTCACATAGTGAAATACCAATGGCATGGTGGTATAAGCAACTATGTTCACTTTACCCCTCTTAGACTGCTGAAGTCGGGGATCATTGAGGGGAAATTGTCTAAACACCTGTATGCCACGGGGTTCTGCTGCTGCATCCTCACTGCTATTGCTAGCCTTGCTTCTTGAATTAGAAGCCTCCATTTTGCACCCAGTTTGCTGCAGTAAACAAGATGTGGGTGCATTCTGATACACACTGATATCCTGGTGATGTCCATAATGCTGTAGTCCAGTTTTGAAACCTCTTCAGAGTAGTCTGTGTAGCTCATTTCTTCTTTCTTCTGTCATGCCTACAGGCTCTCACCTCAAATATGTGTAGAAATTACTCGTATATGCCATTTATATATACTTTTTTCAGTGCTTAAGGTGAAACAGTTTATCTTTAGGGTCCATCTGTCCAGGATAAGTAGAATTTGTCTAGAATTCAGACAAACCCTATTTTCCAGATAGTAGGTGGTTTCACTGTTGGTCATTGTGAAAATCCAAGTAATGTAGTGCTAAAGTTCAAATCTAGACTATTTTTACTAATACTGGGTTTGTATTTAAAATACCAGTCATGTTGAATTGTGAGATAAAGACATATGCCAGAAGTTTCCAACCGAGTTAGTACTAGCATGTTGAATTGTGAGATAAAGATATATGCCAGAAGTTTCCAACTGAGTTAGTCCTAGCTCTTTCTGTTTTAATCAGGTGAAATAGAGCTGGCTGAATATAGAGAGACGGGGGCCTTACAAGACAGTATTCTACGCTGTGTGAGAGAAGAAAGCGTTCAGAAAAAAAAACTGCGCTCTCTAAAACAAAAATCTCTTGATATAGGGAATGCAGACTCCCTGTTGTTTTCATTAGATGAGCATCGCAGGAAGTCCTGCATAGACCGGTGTGACTTAGAAAAACCGCCTGTCCCTGCTGCTTATACCATACACAGGCAGAGTGATTATGGGCGATCTCGGCAGAATTCTTCTAAAACTGAAAATATAGAAGCACAAGAAAATCTTCCTCATACAGAGAGTTTCCAGGAAACAAGAAGACCTGTCATACCAGAAGTCAGGCTAAATTGCATGGAAACCTATGAAGTGAAAGTGGACTCACCAGTTAAACCTGCTAGTCCCAAGGAAGATTTGGATCTGATTGATTTGTCCTCTGACTCAACATCGGGTCCTGAAAAACATTCAGTACTCTCCACTTCAGACAGTGACTCTTTAGTTTTTGAACCACTTCCTCCCCTTAGAATAGTGGAAAGTGACGAAGAAGAAGAAACAATAAACAAGCTGAATGATGAGGTCTCCGGTAAAACTGCTGTGTCAACTCCCTCAACTCCTATCAGTGTCTCTGCACTCAGCCTCAGCACAACTCCACTGGTCCAGTTCAGCATTGAAGATTGCTCCAAAGACTTTAGTTCTAAGGATACAAGCAAAAGTGCTTCAGTAGGAATAGAGGAGATCCTTTCCACTTCTCCAAAAGATCAAAAGGACTCTTCAAACTTAGTTAAGCCAGAAGAACTTCAGGACAAGTCCTGTGGGAATTCACTTACATTGAAACAGAAAAGGGACTTACTGCAGAAGTCATTTGCCCTTCCAGAAATGTCTCTTGATGATAACCCTGAACTCAGTGTGGAGGAAATTAGACCTAGTGGAGCAATTCCAAGCCCAAATGTAAAGACAGTCCTTATTAAAGTCCCTGAAGACTCTGAGAACCAAACAGAATGTGATCAACTTGATACCAACCCAGAGTCTGATGCTGAACAAAATATGGAACAGAAACAAGAAGAGGAGGCTGAGGAGTCAGAATTTAAGATTCAGATTGTTCCTCGCCAGAGGAAGCAGAGGAAGATTGCTGTGAGTGCCATTCAGAGAGAGTACCTGGACATTTCCTTTAACATCCTTGACAAGCTGGGAGAGCAGAAGGAGGCAGGTAAGCTGTATGAGAATGTTTTAGTAACATAAGGAGAGAGGTGTGTCTGTATAGGGAGGGATGCAAGTATAGTATCCCATGTTGTCTGGGTTAGCTGAATGCTTTCAAGTGTTTGTTTCTCACAAAGCATGTACTAACCACACAGTTATCGTGCGTGTGTGAGAGCTCATTTGAAAAGGAACTGGAGCTTGGTGATAAAAATATTGGTCCTGATACCCAAATTAGGCATTAAACTCCTTGGCCTTTTTATGCAGGGAGTCAGAAGAAACAGTCATCCTTTGGTGCCTTTTATCCTGCTTCTCTAGTCCATGATATGCCAGTTGTCTTTCGTGTGTGTGTATGATAGTAGTTGTCCTTCATTTCCTTTGTAAGTATAAGGCAGTGGTACGCAGATTCGATCACAAAGTGAAAAGCCAAGAAGGCAGTCTTTAGTTTTCAGAACTAATGACACTGGGATTAACAACACTGAGGATCAGACACACAGACTTAGTTTTTACACACTACAAATATTTTGTAACCTGCTTTGTGCTGGATATCCACAAAGTTTACATGGCTTGTGTTAAAGGTTTAAAGATCAGGCATGGGGAAAGCCAGACAGTATTTCTGTGTATCCCAAGATTTTTCTTCAGGTTCTTTTAATTTAATCTAAGTATGTAATTAGAGGGGAGCATTTCAGTGTATTTTATCTAATTTAATGACTTGGGGAGTTTAATGTACCTCTTTGTTCTGTTTGCTTTGTTTTGCTTATTGATTAGTTTATTTGAGAACATTCATGTTGTAATTCATTTAAGTGGAGTTAATATCACCATCACAATGAGCTGATTATAATTTCAAAGTCTTACTCAAGCTTTATTAGCCTATTGTACTTCCAGATGTTTTAGAAGATCTGATATAACTCATAGCTGAATTAAATATCCAAATGGATTTTTTCTTCAAGTGCATGATGCTGGGCTACAAAGTTTAATAGAATTATTTTGGTTGAAAGGCACCGTTAAGATTGTCAAGCCCAACTATTAATCCAGCACTGCCAAATCACTCCCCCAGCACTACATTTACATGTCTTCTGAACATGTGATAGTGACTCAACAGCTGCCCTTGGCAGCCTGTTCCAATGCTTGACAACCTTTTGGTAAACACGTTTCCTAATAATTAACCTAAACCTATCCTGATGTAACTTGAGGCCATCTCCCCTTGTCCTAATGCTTGTTATTTGGGAGAACAGACCAATACCCACCTTGCTCCAACCTCCTTTCAGGTAGTTGCAGAGAGCAATGAGGTCTCCACTCAGCCTCCTTTTTCCTAGATTAAGCAACTGTGGTTTCCTCAGCTGATCCGTGTAGGACTTGTGCTCTAGAGATTTTGCCAGCTTTGTTGACCTTCTTTGGACATGCTCCAGCACTTCAATATCCTTCTGGTACTGAGACACCCAGAGCTGAACACAATACTTGAGGTGTGGCCTCCCCAGTGCCAAGAACAGGTGGATGAACTATCCCCTACTCCTGCTGGCTTTATTATTTCCGATACAAGCCAGAATGTCATTAGCTTTCTTAGTCGCTGGCCAAGAGTTCTGTGTAAGACATTTTACAGCAGAGATACGTGTTCATTTTTATAACATCTGTGAAGCCTGCCATCAACTCATGAGAATGTCTTTGCTTTATTCTTTCCATATTGACAGTATCACTTGTCATAAAATAAAAACATTGTTTTTAATTTTATTCTTTTTAATTATAAAATCGTAAGCTCTTTGAATCTTCAGGATCAACTGTGAGATCAGTAGCCTTTTGACTGAAATCTCATATCATGTTGGAGGCTTTTAAAAGATGCAAAGAAGACAGGTAAACTAGCTTTACATCCGTGGTACCTTCCTTATTTCCATATAGCTGGTTCTGATAATCATCTATGAGTGGGATCACATGCTATGTGCATTTATTAATTGTGACCTATAAAGAACACAGGTAGATATTGCCTTTACTCTGTGATTTTAAGCAATAGATCCCACTGCTTCTACAGCAATTGTAATGACACACACACTGAATCCTTTTGAAATTATTGGTTTGCTAGATGATGAATGGATCATGGAAAAGATATGGAAAAGGCATCCAGGGAGAGAGTGTATGGAAAATATTTACTGATTCTAAACACTGAAGGTTTAAACACAATTTTCACATGCAGATCCTACTGCCAAAGGACTTTCAACACTGGAAATGCCAAGAGAGTCATCTTCTGCACCAACGCTTGAAGCAGGTGTCCCAGAGACAAGTCACTCTTCCATATCAAGTAAGTTTACCTCTGGTTTGATGACTAAATTGAAGTTACTGTGTTTGTGTGTCAAATGTATCATGTGCAGTAAATTGTTTCCCCTGAGTTTCAATGATTCTCCAAAGTACTGTTGTGCTGGGTATCATCAGATCTGTTAACTCTGTGATGGTCAGCAGGGTTTTGCCTGTTAGCGGCTGCAAGATTTTCTCTTGCAACGTGGCAGATATGACAAATGCGGTTTTCTTGAATTAGAGCAGATGGTGGCTGAAAGCTGTATTTCACTAAAGCTGAGTGTTTATTTTCCAGTGAGAGAAAGCATTGTCACCTATCAGTGCACAGAGGCAGAGGATAAGAGCTCCACAGGGTGTTACTATGATCTTCAGTACATTTCTGGCTATACTTAGGAAAAAAAAGTCTCCTGACATTTTTGTAAATTGTATTGAAACTCCCTCAGCCACTCACTGAAATGTGGAAACTGTCTGGGACTCCTGTACCCATTTCAGTGGAAAGTGAACCATCTGGTTTATAGTAGACATTAGCACGTGTCTTCAGAGTATATACAGATAAAAAAATTGGAAATTTACAATGTAATTTCCAATTACATTGGAAAGTGGAGGCACCTTAGAGCACTAAGAAAGATGTGCCTTATCTAGATGGTGTTAAATAACACATCTGAAGGTTGGTGGACAGAACTCTTGACTAGCAGAAAAAGGAGGAGAAATAGTTACCTGCATTGGTAGCAGTAAGCTGCTAGTTTGGCTTGACTACCATTCTGAACCACAATGTCAGATTGCTGTAGAAAAGTTAAATTTTTGTTTCTGAAATTCAGTGTCTGCAGATTTGATTTCTGGCCTATTGAAAGAACGTGTTTTTTTTTTTCAGTCTAGATGATTATTCCAAATTAGAGGTTTCCTCTCTAGTTTTACCATGAGTTTCTTGTGTCATGTGCTTCTCATAGTCAGAATGCATTTGTTGGCCACCTAATGATACAGATGTAATGTACAAAAGCAACTGAAGAGGTGCCAATAAGATCTCCCTCTAGTTTCACTGAATGCTAGAAGTTCCTGTAAACTCCAGTGTATGAAACTGGGATCATACCTATATGATGATGAGTCTACATTCCCTTGTAAATATCTCTTTCCTCTTTCTGTGTGCCTCAGTTTCCAACTCCAAAGGAACATCAGTGCTTGCATTGTGTTTATTGTGCCTTTAGATTGAAAAATTTGTGACCTGCTACAATGTGTTTTTACAGCACTTTGAATAATAATTCAGAACTGTAAGCACAAGGCTCAAACTATTTTGTACTTTATTTGTACATCTAGTGCTGGATGCAGAAAGCATGCATGATTAATTGGGATATGAAGGTTTTGCCTTTGGACTTCTCTTCTTGAGTAGAGAATTCTAAAGCAAAGGAGGGATGACTGACCAGATTACCCATTAACATACAGAAGACTTACTAATCTTCTCATGACAGGTTTCTTACAGAAAACCCAATCAAGGAAAACATCCCTCCTTATACCATTGGTCAGTCATCAGCACGAAAAGGCACATCCTGATCCATAGCAATCAGACTGGCTCCAACACTGTTCAAAGGCCATCAGCTCTTTATTCCTTAAAATATCAGTATTTGAAATCATGGCTGGGCTGTCCTTGAGAAATCAGGTAAATAGCCCTGGGAGACCAAACCTGCTCAAACAACAGCCTGATTATGTGAAATATGCATGATTATTATTTTTTAAAATTGCAATCACAAAAGCTGTTAAGAAAATTCAAAAAGATAATTTTCTATATTTCAACAATTATCTGCACTCCAAGCAGTCTTGCCAGTTCTAACATTAATTGCTCTTCTTTCATCAGGAAATTCTATGCTTGATAAAGTGATAAAACATCTATTTAAAATCCTTGCCCTGGAAATTTTTTTCCTAATTTGCTGTGAAAGGCAGATGCAATATAACTTTTAAAAGTGAAACACAGAATGGTCCCTTTATCAGATTCAGTTCTGTAAGGAGTCCTTTGCTGGAGAAGTTTGTACTTGGACTAAAATAGGATTTAAATGCATTCTGATATATTGAAATAATGAGGGAAAACTTGAAAGATTTCACCTAATGCAGTAATTTCAGTGTGCGGATCCCACTGAAGTTATTATTGTGTTTCTTATTATTCAGGGCCTGCATTTGCTTTCTCTGAATTTGTAGACAGCAAGTTTAGAAGGAGACACTTAATTCCTCAGAGCTTTTTGAAAGTTGTAGTTTATCCTTTGTCTGTACTTTTTCATCACAGTTAATCATGTAAAACGCTGAGTTTAGTTTTAGAGTTTAGCTGGATACTGTTTGGAATTTTAGAATGGAACTACCTGATGTTATATTAATACTCTTTAACAATGTGGTTGCAGATGAAAGTAATATTGAGGACAAGATCTTGCTTTGTTGCCCTTGCTTTAGGGCCCTGTTGAAAAAAACACTTCAACATACACTTAAGGCAGTGTTTTAGAAATTTTAGGTGTGTGTCAGTAGGACCTTAAAAATGTCTCCATGTGAAAAATTCTTTTTGTTTCAGTAGTGGAAATACATTGTTCAGATTTTACTGTTGAACAAATGTGTTAGTTTCTTTGAATTTCCTTGTGAAGGGAGAAGAAAATAAGATCAGGAGGTGTATATGATCCATTTCTTTCTTTCTCCAGTTAAGCACTGAGAAAATATATGACCAATGAATTCTTATATCTTTAAATCCACAATTGTTCGCTTGTGTGTGTGTATGAGAGCATTATTCAGTGAGGCATATCTCTAAAGCAAACAGATATATTCATTTAAAGAAGAATAGTCAGATGAGGAAAAAAACAAATACCATTTCCTCGATAGCTCCATGTAAATAGAATGGCAATGAAGTTACAAAAGGGCCCCATGTTCTAAGTCATGCTGGGTCAACACTTCAGAAGAATGTGCAGGTGAATTGCCTGAGTGGTGGGTATTTAAGAGGCTGTTCAGGTTGTGAAGGGTGCTGGTGGTGCACATCCAGTGAATTTGTTTTCCTGTGGTGGGCAGAGTAGACCTCTGTACTTCACTGAGAGTTTTGTTCCTCAGTACACTGTATGTGAGAGAGATTCAAGTGTACATTTTCCACCTGTCAGCATGGGAATCTTTGGGCAGCATCTTACACTTCACAAATACCAAGTGTTTTGAAGAGCTTTCAAGATATTTGAAGACAAAAAGGCACTGACAGTTGACGCATTGGATGAAATCCTGAATTCAAGTCCTTCATGACTGTTGTCATTGGGGCCAGAGTTGTTCCCTGTGTAGTTGTATGGGATGTGTGTACAGACTTGAGAAGATCCTTAGAGCAAGCAATTATTGTCCTGTCAGTATTTATCTCATGCTGGCTGGTAAGATCAGGAAATAAAAGTAGTTTTACATGTTGTCTGAGCCCCTGAAATCCTTTTGCATTTCTGACTTGCAGCTCAGTTCAGACAAATGAAAAGAGGCTCTTTGGGAGCTCTGACAATGAACCAGCTAATGAAGAGGCAGCTGGAACACCAGTCTAGTGCTCCCCACAATATCAGCACTTGGGATACTGGTGAGCTGCATTTATTGTTCTTTATTTCTATTTCCTAAACCAATTATTTTCTGTACCAATCCATTAAAGAAGCGCGTGTTTCTATTCTACCACTGCAGATAAGTAATCACTCTCAAATCTAAAGTGAAATGTTATAGTGAGTACCAGATTCTCACCTCAAATTAATTGATATAGTTACATATTTAGAAGCTAGTCTCCCTGGTACAGAGGTGTCCCTACCATTTTACACATGATGTGGATTATTTCTTGGACTCTTTGAATGAAATGGGGGTATCACTGTTGATCTTGCTGGATATAGGCACCATTTCATCCCTGGTGCATGAAATAATTTTATTTGCATGTATGTTTACAGTGTTGTTGGGACAACAAGGATTTGTGCCTTAAAGCAGACAATTTTATTTATCTTCTTTGGAGGTGTTTCTGACCTGAACTTTCTATTCACTGACCTGGTTTTTCTTCCTGTAAGATGAATGCATAGTAATGAAAACTGAATTAGCACATAATTTCCTCATAACTCCTGTGCTTTCTTTGTGTTTGCTTTCTTTGTGTTTTCTTTCTTCTATAAAAGATTTTCTGTTATGGCCAAATTCATAGTAGATATCACTAAGCAATAAATTAATCCTGGATTATGATAAGTAAATGCTGGATGGTTTATTTTCATCTTGATGTGAACAAAATTATGGACTCATGCTTTTTAGGAATTTGTCAGCAGATCCAGATGCATCCAGAGAAAGGAATGCTTAAAGGGTTGTGTGGAACATAGCATGACGAATGAGTGTCTCACTGCCAGTTCTGGGCATCTGAGTTAATTTTTTTTAAGTCAGTCTCCAGCACCAGGTTCTATTAAACTAATCCTGTAGCTAAAAGAATGGTATATAGTTCAGGATTATCTTTTCTACTCTAGATGCTGAGTAGCATGCTCAGCATGAGATCCTTAAATCATAACATTCAGAATGTAAAGGACAATCATAGCAATGGTTTCTTTGTCTTATCAGCAAGTTTATTAGCTGCTATCACCTATTGACTCAGGCAGAAGTTCAGACATAAAGAAGTTATTACTTTCATTCAGCAAGATGAAGTTAGCCCTAGTACTACTAGCAGTAGTAGTAGTATTCAAGAGGAACAAGTCAGTACTCCAAACCAATAAGGAGCTGTGTCTTTTTAGTCATGTTCTCCTGGCTTTCTTCACAATATCTATGGTTTTTCCTTCCCAACATTCAATCCAGCTAAAGGCCTCCAAGCATGGAGACACAAAGAAAAATGTTCTTTTCTGGAAAGCTTTGCATCTCTCTGTTTCTTTTTCAACCATTAGCTTCAAAATAAAATTATTATTTGGACAGAAAACAGGTGCTTGGTTTTATTCAAGACAAATGCTCATTGTGACTGTATGTGATACCAATGTCACCACAATTTTAGGGCCAGTTATACTCAGGTGTTAAAAACTAGAAAGTAGTCTTATCTCATAGAAGTATATGCTGTGCGCTTGGCTCATGCATGCTCTACATTGCTAGGTAACATGTTTCTTTCATTTCTTATTTCATGCCACTTTTTCCTCAAGTACAGTAAAATAATGCTGTGTCTGACTTCTGTTGGCACAATCTATACCTGACTTCTAGTCTCTTGGTATTTGTAAACACTTCTCGATTTGTGACTCATACATTTCATATCACATTGAATCTTTGCAGATAGTGCTCCCTTGTTTCAAACTTTTCCAAACTACCTTCTTTAATATTAGGTGATCTGTGGGGTTTTTTTTTTTCCTTTGTGGACTTCTTTAATCCTTCTCTCTCTTTCTCCCCTCCCTTGCATTTTCTATGCTTGAAAAATTAACTTTGTTTTTCCAATAGCTGTTGGATTTGTTTTTTAATCTAACTGTTTGATGTCTGTAGCTGATGTTGCTTTTGGAGACTGAAGTCCTGTTTTATTCACAGAGCAGATACAGCATGGAAAGCGGCTGTGCAATGTCCCTGTTTGCCTAAACCCTGACTTGGAGGGACCACCACTAAGAATCAGAGGTTAGTTAATGTCTGTGTTGACCTGCTAGACAGCCAGGAAGGTCTTTTGGTTAGTACCAGATGATGGTCAATTATACGTACCTTTCAGCTGTATTAAAGCCTGCAGAATGTAGGTGACTGAAAAATTATTAGACATTTCATTCAAGGCAGGTGCAGGTTGTAAGAAATACTGGCATTCTGCTAGTTCTTTTGGCTGCCAATCTTGAAATAAAAGGCTCTGTAAGCAGAGTATGGTTGAATGTAATATTTTCATTAACTCTTCTCCTTCACAGCTGAAGTACATCCAGACATTCTATAGTCTTGCAGTGGGGCAGTAACCTACTTTCTTTGCCTGAAACATGGGGTTTTTTCGCCTACTGTTCAGTGCATGAGAGAGGACATTTTTATTTTGAGTAGTTAAGTCTTAATTCCAGCATTGCAGTCTGCATTATGGCACCTGTCAGCTTTTGTGTGCTGCAACAGGACTTGTATCTAAAGTACATGACAGTAAAACTTTCAAAGTTATGGGAGCAGGTTTCTTATTCATTCATGACTGGGAAAAAAAACATAACTAGAAATGACTGAAAATCTGTTCTTATTCCTTACATTTTGAATGGTACTGTTTGTTGCTGGAGTGTTTTGGACTTCCTGGAGTGTCTCCTCATATCCAAAGATATCTCAGAGGACAGTTATGAAGTACTGAACTCAGTATGCGAAGCACTATTGCCTTCCATACTTAATAAACTGGCTGTTTAAAACCTTAATCTTCTTGTGAAACAAACTCTCATCACTCAATATATTTTCAGCTGAGAAATCGTGGGTGCTTCTTAGAATGCTTTGCTTGAGAGTTGATACTAAATTTGATTTTCCTGCAGTAACTGGGATTATCTCATCAGAAATTCCACCTGAACTTAGTTTAGGTGGATGTTGCAGTTTGAAAATTATCAAATTTTCAAGTGTTAATTTTGGTGCTTTTGTGCTGAAAGGGTGCTTTATTTTGAAGCTAGATATAGCATTCCCAGAAGACCCCTGGGTGAGTGTCCTGACCCTAGAGGTCATTGGTGGACAGAGTCTATAAAAGGGAATGTACTTCCTGTTTTCTTCCCTTCTTCTCTGGTACATCTTGTAAGACAAAGAGGTCCTCTGCAAGAGAGCTCCCCCTCACCCTGGACAGGGCAGAGAACAATGGCTCTTGGCCTACCTGCCACCAAAGGGTGGAACACAGAAGAAGCCTGAGCCTGGCTGCAGCTCTGCCATGGGGGCAACTACAATCCTTTTTTGCTTGAGAGCTCAAACACTGAAAGCCAGTGCCAGCTCATCCTGGTTCATGGCAGTGGGTTGAAGAGAGGGGCCACTTTTTCAAAGGCAACTGGTTTGCCTTTGAAAATGCCAGGCAGCAGTGAGCTCTTAACCTTTTCCCTCCCTTGGAACCTTAACCACAGTGGAGAAGAAAAGAGAGGAGAAGGCTCTGTAGCAGGCCCTGAAGAGAGCCTGTCTACCACAACAGGTATGGCCCCACGTAACCAGTACCATATTGTCTTAGTCTCCACCAAAGACCAGCAAAGATTCTTTATACTCTGCCACTGAGAGACTGAGAGAAGCCTTTGATAAGAGAGACAGTGATGATAAGTACTGATTTCCCAAACCTTTGGCAAACAGAAAGAGACTGGGGATCTGTTGTATTCCTATCTGAGATGCTGTTATGGCCTGAAGATAGTGAGTATCTGCTGGCCTTAGTCCCACTATGAAAAACTCCAGGGACAACAGGAGTCAGAAGCAAGTGTGCAATGTCAGAGAGGGCTGATGGCTGCAAGAGAACCAGAACGAGAAAGAGAACCAGAAAGAGACAAGGAACTTTTCCACCAGCATCATGACATGAGGGCCTTGAGAGTCCTACAGAGTTCTATGAATGGAGGGGATGGCTCAATTCATCTTCTGACTAGAATGTTAGTGTATACTCTTTTTTCCAGGGCTCTCATCTAAAGCCAAAACCCCAATGTGTTAGCTGTCTCCCAGAGTGTGTGTAAAGGCATTGTGATACAGTTTCTGTTTTACCTTTTTGATTCTTTTACTTATTTGGGGATTTTTTTTTTCCTTTTCTTATTGGTGATGGGTTTAATAAATTCTTTCCTATGTTAGTAGCAAAGATGCTTCAGACTGTTGAATTCTCTACGAGATCTGGTTGCTATGCTTGAATTGCAGGCACCAACTCAAACTGATTTAGACCCCCGCTATAACCCATTACAGTGGAGAAGCTTCCTCCTGTTTCATAGCTAAATATTATCAGAACAGGCTAATGGTAGCATTAAATCTGGGTCTGCAGATTGAAGCAACCAACAAGGAGGCTGATGATGGATTACTTAGTGTGTGGTTGAATTGGCATCAAAAGAACATTGGTACTCTACTAAAAATTAGTTCACAGGATGAGCTTTTCATAGATTGGCCATTAGAATGAGATGCGCTTAGGGACAGCCTCTCTATATAATGTTGGTATCTACCAGCTAAGCTTATTGGATTAATTACTGTACTGTATGGACAGGAGCAGTGCTGTCTATCATGTTGCTTGCTGCACGTGGCAAGCAAAAGAGATACTTTTCTCAAAGAATCGAATTTAATTTTCAGTGCTAGTGATGTGGAGAATGAAACTGCTAACAATATTTAAATGATCAAGGCATCTCAGTTGAATGACATAGTTTGTACAATACAGTATCTTTGATCCAAGTTTCTGATGGCTTAGGCATGAGTCTGATTATTCTTATTAAGGTTTTCTTAGCAAGACTAGCTGGAGATTTGGCTTTTCTGCATGTTTTTTCTGCAATTGTTGTCTGCTTAATGAAAACCAATGTACCAAAGCAGGAAAATCACCATACTGGAATGGTATGCCAGACTGGAGAGAGTGACAGACCACCCTGGATTGCTATAATTCTGGAAAGCAAAAGTCAGAGAAGCCAAGAGTGTTGATCTTCCATTATTCCTAACTATTCCTATTACAACAAGCATCTGTCAGAAATTAGGCATACAAAAAGTGCCAAAGGCAGAGGGAACCTGATATGTCAGCATTGTAACAATGGCTGTGCCCCCAGCTGAATAGTGTGGCTTTGGAGAATAAAGATGCTTGTGAAGACTTCAAACTGCAAATAATTCTAATAATCAGACCTCCAATATTCTCAGTATTTTTCAACTCCTTATAAATTACTACTTCTAGCTGTCTTTTCCTAGTTTCTTTCCTGTTTCCCCATTAGGGAAGGTAACCTAGTTCCTCAGAGTAGTGGGGGAAAGGCTGCAAATTTTCTGGTAGTAACTGCAGAATTATCCTCTTTCCCTAAAAAATCAGTAGATACAAATACTTTTGCATTTGTACTTTGTTATCTTTTTCCAAGGATTGTGTTTTAAAATATTGTTGAGTGTTTTTAGTTGATGGTTCTAAATAATTGGAATAATCTGGCAGATGCAAGCTATGTGCTATGTATTGTTCTGTAGACACACTTTGTTTCTTATTTGAATACACAGTAAAACTGTTACGGTTGTTCTTTAGAAGAACTGTTTGCTGTTTAAGTAATTTGAATTTCTGTTAGATTATTTCCTTTCCTTTTTACATTTTTTTCCCCTAATTGTTTTAAGGTGCCACAAAATCTAGCTTGCTGTCAGCACCCAGTATAGTCAGTATGTTTGTGCCCGCTCCAGAAGAATTTGCTGATGACCAGCCCATTATGATGACGGACAAGTGAGTTCTTTTTCTGTTCCTTTCAAAGAGCTTAGTTGAACTTCAAATAAGTCAATCAAAGTGTAGATCTGCTTTATGGAAACAGAAAGTCCATTCTATTTTTTTGACCCCAGGGTAAAAAATTTCTGAACAGTCATCAAGGTGTGCTTTTAATTGAGTAGGACCTACCTGAGTGAGTTTGCAAAGGTGAAATGATGACTCAGACTGCTGAATGTGCAGAGGCCTGGGGAAGCACTCCCCATCCTGTTTTAAATCAAGGGTATTTTTGATCCATCAAAAACCATTTTATGACTCAGGCTACTGTGTGTGTGCAGAGGGCAAGGAAAGCACTTTCCATCGTATTTTAAATCAAGGGTACCTTGTGATCCATCAGAAACCACTTTTGTCTTAGGAAAAGGCCCACCTTTTAAAAAAAAGTCTTTGGATTTCTGTTGAAATCAGTGACTGTTGATGTGTAGTGATTTTTAATGTGGATAGACACTGATCTGCATCTGTTACAATTTTGCTAAAGGAATTGTTGAGTCTAAGTGCACTCATGGAATGGATTAGTAAAGCAGTCAGCAGGGAGCCATGCACCAATTTGGTCAAAAACTGGGAAGAGAGACCAGAACTTACTTGTGCTTCTACAATCGTTTCAGGAGACAGTCATGTTAGGATGGTCACTGAAGAAAGATTGGATGGTTGTGCAGGCTGTGACAAGTGAAACTAGTATGGCAAATGAAACATCCTTAATGTTAGGTTTCACTTGGCAATTCCTTTGGCCATTTTACCAGAGCTCTAGCACCACCTATTAACGTAGAGAGCAGCTGAGCTTGACTGTCATGATTTTGTTAGTATATTTTCTTTCTGTTTGGTAACAAAGGCAAGAAAATTGCCTGTACAATTCCATTAAGTTGAAATATCACAATCTGCTGGAGTCATTAGCAGCTGATTGATCAAATTAACTGAGTCTTACTACAGGGCTGAGATAAGCCAGTTTCCCACACTGGGTTGCCTTTTTTGTAGGTTGTGAAGGCCTGTCTCATCTCTCCTAAATTTGACATCCCCTTTATAATTGGACATCATGGAGCCTTTTCAAAACTTCAGCAGTTGTCTTTGAGCAGTTCAGGAAGGATAAGTGACTCAGCAGCAAATCTGCCCTGAGAAAGGGGACTTCCCTGAAATCCAACATTCTGGATCACTGAGAGGTCTTTTCATTTCTGTCTTGATATCAATAACTGCTGTGGGAACCAATCAGATAATTGTTTCCTAATTGTATAAGTTGTTATTCATGACTGACAGGAAGAGCAATGTGAAATTGCTCCATTTCTTTAAGATCATCTATGAGCGTCATTGTTTGTGTCTACACTGCTAAATAGTAAAGTGCCAGGGACTTGAGTAGTTGCTTGAACCCAAGTTGCATTAACTGGCTGATATTCATGTTGCCAAGAGTTCATTTTCACTGCTGCAAATTTCTTTTGGATAGCACAAACCAAAGCAGTCCAACAGTGAGGGAATTGGCTAACAATAACCAATGAAGGACCCAAAACCAGGCCTCCCATGTGTCCCTCTTTTCACTTGTCAGTGAAGAAACAGCTAGTGCAGCTAGCAAAAAGCTTCATTAATGTTTTAAATCCATTGATTGTTATAAACTGCAGGAAGATAACAGTTATATTGTCATACTAAACACATTTGGAATTGAATGTGCTAAATAATAGTACTTAAAAAAGACATTATAATAAACATACATAAATCAACTACTTTGTTTTATATTTGTTAATATCAGTTTTTAAAACTTTTTTTGCAGGTGCCATGACTGTGGGGCTATTCTTGAAGAATATGATGAAGAAACACTAGGCCTGGCCATAGTTGTGCTGTCAACCTTCATTCACCTTAGTCCAGACTTAGCTGCTCCTCTGCTCTTAGACATCATGCAGTCTGTAGGAAGGTAAATTTGGGACTTTCCTATCTTTCATATGACTAAAACAATTTCACATTTGAAATTGAGTTTACATAAACTTCACTATATATTATATCATTATATATATATTACATATTTTAGAACCCTTTAGTGGATAATGTCTGGTTCTCTTTGCTTTGTTACTCATAATTTTATCAATTTATTGTGTATCTACTTCCACTGTCACTTTAATTTTAGACAGCTACTTTACTATCCTACCCTTGTACCCTCTAAACGGAGATTCTGTATTGGGAGTCTCCCCAGCTTGTCTCACTGAAAACTGGGAAGAATTAAGATTTTCTTCAATAGCCTTATCTTCCTTTAGTACCTTGTTACCTGAACAGCAGGTTATGCAGTATACTCTCTGGTGTGATTCTTGATCCCATTTTATCTGAAGAAAACTGTTTTTATTCTTTCTGCTAGTTGCTCCTTGAACTGTTTTTGTGGCCTGCCTTCCTGTCATTTTTACACTGCAATAGTCAGAATTGATGCTATTTCCTGCTTTCATTTGAGGCAAGCCTGCAGTTTATTGAAATAAGCCTTTTTTTATCTAATAACCTCCTTTACTCTTCCTTTCTTTCTTCTCTCTTGAGGCCTTTCTTAGTAAGTGGGATAACTTGGTGCTGTGCTTCCAATGTTGTGTTTTTAAACAGCTTCAGAACTTCTTGTAGATTCTCAACTACCCCTTTTTGCTGTTTTGACAGCACTTTTATGTAGTTCCTGCTTTTGTTGCTGTGCACAAATGTGTCGGCTTTTCTGAATTCTGTTACTCCTGGAGGTTTGTTGACTCCTAGGTGTGATCATTCATTAGCATGCTAAAGCTCTTTCAAGCTTTTCAACTATATTTTATATGCTAATTAAGACTAAGTAAAGTGTTGCATCTCCTTGTGAGGGCTTCCTAACCAGTTGTTTCATGAGATTGTTAAGGTCCTAAACAATATTTTTCTATTATTTTTTCTGGAGATTTTTAGCCGGTGTGTGTAGGATAAGTGAAGTGGACCACTCCTATTTTATTACTTGTCATTGCTGCCTTGGCCACTTCCACAACTTCCTGCCTAAGAAGTGAGAGGGTTGTGCTAGAGGTACTTTGGAATAAACTTCCGAGTGGTACTAGAAGCGTTGAAATGTTGCGCAGCTCTCCTTTAGTCATGCTCTTTTCATTGACTGAAGTTAAAATTGATTGACTCTGACTTCTGCAGGGGCATGGCTTTTCACAGCCTTGTCTCCCCAATACCTCCCAATTCCATTTAAATACAGCAGCTAATCAAGTCCATTCTATTAACTGCAAGGCTGCAGTTCCCTACTGTCAGGCTAATGAACTCTGATGGAGGCAAAATTTCCAATCTACACAGATGCTGTCCGTTCTGTGTGATTCTCATAAGTACAGCAGTACTACAGCCACAGAGCATACCATTTGTGGGATAAATTATCAAGGGCTGAGGTGGCAACTTTTTCTAGTGCTTTGAGAGAGAAATGCTGCGTCTTTGGAGTCAGCTGATTGGTTTAGATCAGCAGATAACATGCAACTTAGGGCATTCCAAGAAAATGGCCCATGTTGGTCCTGTGACTGTCATTTCTGACAGATTGTAAGTCCGGATTAATTAAAGAATTAATTTGGATAGATGAAAAATAAATAATGTATACAAGCAGAGAGGCACACAGATACCTCACATATATAATCCAAATCACATTCTTTCATCAAGCACTGCTGTATCATTATTTCAAAATTCCCATCTGGCAGCAGAAGAGAGAACAAATAAGATTTCATGCATTTATATGCATAGAAAAAGAACTACTACTTTCATGCTTTCAAGAGGAAGCAAGAAATTAGGAAACCTAGGGTCATTCAGAATAACTAAACAATACACAGGAATATTTTCAAAAGTTATGTGGGTACTCACAAGTACAGGCTAAATTGTTATTTTCAGAAGACAAGAAGTTCTGGATTCCAGTTATCAACAGTTAGAGATTGACTTGTCTAAAGAATTTGGCATGCACCTAATGGTATGGTCTAGCTCCTGAATCAAGATTTTTGACTAGTTGTTTTTTTACTTCAAGGATTTGCAGTGAGATTTAGTTTTTCAAGCATGCAAGCCCTGTTTGAAGATGACATTTAGGTTCTTGAGTTAGTGAGAAGCTTTGAAAAGATATCTTCTTTCCTTAATGTGCACAAATCTGAACACTGTCATTTACTGTCTACTGTTCTATTTTGTGGTCTGCAAAGTGGAGGTAATGATGGGAGGTCCTGGCTTTTGTACAACAAATAGTTCAGAGTAGTAATAATACAAACTGTAACTTTCAAAACATTTCAAATGTTTAGTGTAGTTCAAGTCTTAAGCATACAACAGCAAAACATATTTTTGTAAAGACAAAAGCCTGGGGAAAGTTTTACTCTCATTTTGAATCTAGTAATTCAAGTCTATTTTTCAGTCATAAACAAAACATTTGGTTTATCATAAAAAAATAACTTCAGTGCCCATTGAGGATGTGATTAGTTTGACTATATTCTGCAGAAATCCTCACATACTTTAAAGCAAGCAGGTGCTACAGTTATTCTACAATCAAGGTCTGTGTTGCCTGAAGGTAGCTTGAGTCCTGTTTTCAGTCAGAGTTAGTTTTGCACAGCAGATATAGTATCCAGCCTGAGATGGTAGCACTGTTGAAAGTATGCTGTGTCCCCAGCTTGTCATGCGTCATTAATGAAAATCACCATCCATTTTGTTTTACACTGATGCTTTTGACTAAGTTGCCTTAGGGTCCCTTTTTGATTTTGCAGTGTTGACTGGAGAGGAAATTCTTCAGAACAGAGGCTGACAGGATTGAGACAGAGCTAAATCCAGTCTAAAATGATTGTGTATCAAAGATAAACACTGAAAGCTAGATCATTATCAGGTGTAAATTAGCGTGGCTGCATAAACTTTCCAGTTAAGTTAATACTGGTGTGCAGCAGATGATAATAAATATGGCAAGTTTTGTTTTTATTTAAGAGTTGCTTCCAATGTACAACTTTATAATTGCTTTTAGTATTGAAGATGTGTTGCTTTTAATACCATAAGCCATTATTCTGTTTGTTTACATGTCCTGCATATTGAAGTGCATGATGTTGCTTGAAGATTGTGTTCAGTATTTTTATCACTGTATGCCCATGTCTAGCTTTAAAGTATATATTTAGGTACATGGCCTGATTTTTGAGAATGCAGTGTTTCTCAACTGACTTTGTAAGAGCTCATAGGTCTTTAGTGGTTTTGAAATCAGGCCAGTTATTTAGATGCCAAAGTCTAGAACTAAAAGTCTCACTTCAGGCTGCCAAGTAAAGAGTTTTGGCTTAGTCTGCGTTGCTGTGTTAATCAGAAGTAATTCAGTCAGTAGGCAGCTTCTGGCAAACCATTTCTCCAAAACAATTTAGATTAGTAATTATGTGTGATGTGCATACAAGCCTAGCAGTTTTACTTCATTATTTTTCATGCTAGTACAAGGAGGCAAGTAGATTTGTCTTTAGAGCTGCTAAGTTTTTTTAAGACTGCAAGACTGAATAGAGTTTATATGTTGTGCAAGCATGATTTGACTGAATTTATGTGCACTTCAAAAGACCTTTCTCATGGCATTTAAAATGTTCCCTGAAATTCTTGCCTATTATTTTATTGGCTTACTTAAAAATGAAACACTAAAAAAGTGGATTAATAATTTTAATTTTTATTCCAGGTTGGCATCAAGTACCAGCTTTTCTAATCAAGCAGAAAGGTATGGTTTGCCAAATTAAACAATTAACCTAAAGCATCATCCTCCCTGGCCCTGAAATCAACTAAATTTAACTGTTAGAAATTTATTTGATTTTTGAGTAAGAGGAAAAACTTGTTCTTTTTCACTTCAAACATCTGATGTGTTCTGAAGATGAAAAGGAACCCATATTTGTGTGTATTGGATTTGACAAAAAAATCAAATTCATACACAATCTAAAGATGCTTTTTGGTTTTCAAAATTTCAGTGTAGCCTTTTTGTAGCTTGTTCTGTGTTCTGTATTTGTCTTTATAAAATCTCTTCATACAGTCAATCAAGTGAATGAGCCTTGGTCACTGCAAACCCCTGGTAGTGATGTCTCATTATGTAAATCAGATGCTGAATAGGATAAATTCATTATGAGAAGCTGTAAAACATGTTAAGATGTGCAGTTTATGAGTAAACGGATAGTGCTTTAGCTTTTTAAATGAAGCCATTAATTTAGTGATTGATTAGGAAGTACTTATTCTCTTAAAGGAAATTGCACATGTTTATTTGTCATTCATATGTTCTGTGCTTCTTGGCTTTAGCCAAGCACCTCATCCTGTGTCTGTGAAATACACAAGGCAAGAGCAGGATTATATTTCAAACTCAGATGACTCACAATCCTGTGACAATCAGGAAAAATGTAAGTCTGTTGAGACTTCAATACTTTTGGTATGTCTTCAGCTCTGCATACTTGGGCTGGTCATAAAATCAACATGCCAAACTATTTTGGGGATCAAAGTTCTGCTTTTGACTGTCTCACTCATAACTGAACATTTCCATAATTAAAAAAAAAAGGAATTATTTCTAATTTTCAGCTTTGTGAAGTTTTTTATCTGCAGTGCAATCTCTTTATTTTTTCTTTTCCTTCCCATTTCAGCATGATGATCCCTGGAAATGCTGCAGGTGTGGCCAAGCAGTTCCTGCGTTGTGTATTCCACCAGCTGGCTCCCAATGGCATCTTCCCCCAACTCTTCCAGAGCAATATTAAAGGTAATGTGCAGTAACTGAAGGCATTTCTGACCCTTTCAGCTACCTCTGTACAACAGCCAGTGTGAAAGTGTCATTCAAATTTCAGATGGAAGTTTTTTACGGACCTTGGCCACATCTCTTATGGACTTCAGTGAGCTGAGTTCCATCGCTGCTCTGAGCCAGCTGTTAGAGGTATGTTGCAATGGCCTCTGTAAATGATGCTAGTTTTATTAGCATTAGCAGGTATATTGGACCATTTTCATTCATTAATTAAGATTTAAAACTTGCATCAACAAAAGCAGTGTGAATTTTTTTTGTCCTTCTGAGTTCTGCCCTCACTGATAATCTGTTGGGAGTTTTTGGGGGGAACTTGAGGGGGTTTGTTGTGCTTTTTGTTTGTTTGTTTTCTTCTCAGACCAGCTCCTGGAGCTTTCCTATGCATTGGCAGTGTGGGTCATCCCTTACTCCAGCGCTATTTCTGTTTTTCAGGAACATTTCTGCTCACAGATCTCAGTTCTTTTCACCTGTATGTGAAGGCAATTACTCTTAAGTAGTCCAAAGAGTACTGCCTGCCTGACACTACGTTGTGCCTGTTGTGCACTTTGCTCATTCCTCTGTAACTTTTATTCTCCCAGTAGCACAAGTCACCTGCATGTGTCCTGCTCTTCCAAGAACATGGTGATATTCACAGTGATCTTCAGGCAAAGATTTTGTCATCTCTTTAAAACTGCTTATGTCTTTCCAGGCCTGATCCTAGCATACAAGCCAAAAAAACATAGATGGTCTACTGAACATTAATGAACTTGTTTAAAACTGTCCAAAGGAAAACATGGGCAATCCACTGGTGAATACTTTGAGCTCTGTTTGTTTTACTGCTGTGCCAGGCTAAGCAGGTTATTACTTAGGACCCTGCCTGTAATGTTTGGGTTCAAAATCCCCTTAGATTTTGAACTCCACAGTCCAGGAGGTTCTTCCAGTGCATTGACGACAATTTTCTGATGCAAATGGTGGAAGAGTCTACTAGGAGGGAGTGCTGCTGGATCTTGTACTCGCCAACAAAGAGGGTCTGGTTGAAGCAGTGAAGGCTGAGGACAGCCTTGGTTGCAGTGACCATGAGATGGTGGAGTTCAGGGTCTCATCTGATAGGAACAGAATACCTAGCAGAATCACAACCCTGGACTTCAGGAGGGCCAACTTTGGCCGTTTCAAGCAATTGCTAGGGGAAATCCCATAGGACAGGGTACTGGCAGGTAAAGGGGCCCAAGATATCTGGTTAACATTCAAAGACCACTTCTTTGAAGCACAACACAAGTGCATCCTGACAGGAAAGAAATCAAGGAAGGAAGCCAGAAGACCTGCGTGGCTAAATGGGGAGCTGCTGGGCAAACTGAAGAGGAAGAAGAAAGTCTATAGGTCACGGAAGAAGGGGATGGCCACTTGGGGTGATTATAAGGCTCTGGTGAGAGAATGTAGGGATGCAACTAGGAAAGCCAAGGCTTCCATTGAATTAAACCTTGCAGGTAAAACTAAACCTAGAGGCAATGTAGGCTCCCTGCTGAATGAGCTGGGTGCCCTGAAGATGGAGGACACAGAGAAAGCAGACATACCGAACACTTTCTTTGCCTCCATCTATACTAATCTATACTACTATATATCAGGAGTTGTCCTGCTATCAAAGCCCAGACTGCTGAGGCTACAGAGGAAGTCAAGGCAAAAGAGGAGCCTGCCTTGGTTGGTGAGGACTGAGTTAGAGGTGTGTTGAGCAAACTGAATGTACATAAATCCATGGGCCTTAATGGGATGTACCCGCACGTGCTAAGGAAGACGGTGGAAGTCATTGCTAAGCCACTCTACGTCATCTTTTCTAAGTCATGGGAATCAGAAGAGGTGCCTAGAGACTGGAGGTTAGCAAGTGTCACTCCAGTCTTCAAAAACAGAGAGAAGGAGGACCCAGGTAACTAGAGAGACCAGTCAGTCTCACCTCCATCCCAGGAAAGGTAATGGAACAGTTTGTTCTAGACATTGTCTCTAGGCACATAAGGCACAAGAGAGTAATGAGGGACAGTCAGCATGGCTTCACCAAGGGTAAGTCATGCTTGACCAATCTGATAGCCTTTTATGAGGGCATAACCAGTGGATAGATGATGGCAGAGCAGTGGATGTGGTGTATCTTGGCTTCAGTAACGCATTTGACACAGTCCCACACAGCATCCTCGCGGCCAGACTGGGACAATGTGGACTGAATGATTGGGTAGTGAGGTGGATCATGAACTGGCTGCAGGGTAGAAGCCAGAGAGTAGTGGTTAATGGGACAGAGTCTAGTTGGAGGCCTCTATCTAGTGGGGTCCCCCAAGGATGGGTACTGGAACCAGTCCTCTTCAATCTATTCATTAATGACTTGGATGAGGGATTAGGGTGCATTGTCAGCAAGTTTGCTGATGACACAAAGCTGGGTAGAGTTGCCGACACCCCAGCAGACTGTGCTGCCATTCAGCGAGACCTGGACAGGCTAGAGAGCTGGGCAGAGAGAAATGTAATGAGGTACAACAAGGGTAAGTGTAGAGTCTGGCATCTGGGCAAGAACAACCCCAGGGACCAGGATAGGCTGGGGACACAGTGTACGGGAAAGGGACCTGGGGGTCCTAGTGGACAGCAGGATGACTAGGAGCCAACAATGTGCTCTTGTGGCCAAGAGGGCTAACAGCATCCTGGGTTGGATCAGAAGGGGGGTGGTTAGCAGATCAATGGAGGTTCTTCTTCCCGTCTACTCTGCACTAGTGAGGCTGCATCTGGAGTATTGTGCCCAGTTCTGGGCTCCTCAGTTCAAGAAGGACACAGAGCTGCTGGAGGGTGTCCAGTGTAGAGCAACAAAGATGATGAGGGAAGTGTAACACCTCCCTTATGAGGAAAGGCAGAAGGAGCTGGGTCTTTTGAGCTTGGAGAAGAGGAGGCTGAGGGGTGACCTGATTAACGTCTATAAATACGTGAGAGGTGGGTTTCAAGAGGATGGAGCCTGGATCTTCAAGGTTGTCTAGTGATAGGACAAAGGCAATGGGTGCAAGCTGGAACATAAGGGGTTCCATAGAAATATCAGAAGAAACTTCTTCCCAGTGAGGGTAATGGCGCATTGGAACAGGCTGCTCAGGGGGGTTGTGGACTTTCCTTCTCTGGAGATATTCAAGACCTGCCTGGATGTGTTCCTGTGCATCTTGGTTTAGGTGATCCTGCTGTGGCAGGGAGATTTGGCTAGATGATCTTTCAAGGTCCCTTCCGATCCCTAATGATTCTATGATTCTATGAACTTTTGGAACACCACTAAACTGTCACACTCATGGTTCAAATCCCTCGCACCACATTTTATCGCTAGCATTATAGAAGAGGTAAGTAGTACTTGATCTGAGCAATTTAACCTCTAAATACTGTTTATGCGACTGCTTCAGTATGTGTTCATTTGTTTATGGTTCTTGTTTCATTTCTCAGGGTTTAAACAACAAAAAGAATTTGCCAGCAGGGGGGGCGATGCTACGCTGTTTGGAAAATATTGCTACCTTCATGGAAGCGTTGCCAATGGATTCACCCAGCAACCTGTGGACTACAATCAGTAATCAGTTTCAGACCTTTCTTACTAAACTCCCTTGTGTTTTGCCACTTAAGGTAGGACCTCTGGACATTTGGAATGAACTGTACTGCTGTTAGTCAGGATGCACTGAAACAGTGTGAAAGCTGTAGATGAGAAATCACAGTAGGTTGTAAATATTTTAAGGTGATTCAATTAAAAAGAGGATTTGATTAATTATGTTTGATCCATCTCTTTAATTATATTTTCTTTGGGCACAGTAACAACTTTGACCAGAGTATTCTTCATCTTCTTTTGGCTTTTTTGCTCCATCCTTTCCATGCCCTGTCTTGGTCTGATTAGGCAGTAGTATTTGGGAGAATGAGCATTTTGATGATAAAATTCATTTGGTTTTAACTGTTAAAATAAAGCTCTCAAGAAAAGCAGAACCTAATTAATTTGCTAAAGGTTGCCAGTGGTCAGGCAGTCAGAGAAGACTGAGTCTACTGGGAATTGAGCCTGGTTTGTTTGGCTGACAGCTGTGGCTCTAATCATTATATTGTTCCAGAAGCTGTATCTGGAAGCTTTGGGCTCTGACTTCTGAGTGCTCAGAGGACATACAGATGGATCTTATCTCCTGTGTATATTTACAGATGTCTTTTCAGTAAACATGGGGTTCTGGCCCTTATTCTGACTTAATTTTCTATGCTGTGAATAGTTCCAGTGGTAATTTATTCTGTGCAAAGCAGTATTGGTAGCATGAGCTGAGGGATCCAAAGTCTAACTTGTGACTTTTAAGTTGGATGTTACCACAAAATTACATGAATAGCATTAAATTCCTTGTTATTATTATAAAATAGTCGGATCTTGAAACCTCTTTAGGTTCTGGTAAATTGAGACACTATCCTTAGTAAGCCAAACAAACAATAATAATTCCCTTTTAATAGTATTCATACCAATCTACTGCATCTTGTCTAATTGAAATAAATAAAAAGAAATTAATTGGATCTTACTAGGTCCAACATCATATCTGCCATTCACAGAGCATTCAGGTGGAATGTTTACTGTGATTTCCTTTTATTCATGGGAGGTATCAATGACAAAACAATTTGCTGCTTCTGAACTTTCCATCTCATATTCCTTCCTCTGTGGCCATCAATGACTGCTGTTCTAGAAGTTTGCAGCAAGGATGATGTAAGACAATGGATAGATTCTGAAAGATCGTTCATTGCTGCAACCTCTGTTGTTTACTCAGAGTTAAAAATCGATTTTACCAGAAGAAACAGCTTGAGAGGTATACCAGTAGGAAGGAGCTGATGTTATGGGTTGTGAGTTCCACCCCTGTCTTGGACTGTGGGGGAAAATACACAGTGAGGTAGATGGTGCATACCTTCTGTTATCCCACTTCTCGGGCTTGAGGGTTTTTTTCACTAATCTATTTCTATTACAGTAGAAATGTATATCTAGGAAATTTTTGTCCTAAAAGAGTTAACTTTTCCAAACTAGCCCTTTAGTGAAATTTTTTCATCTCAAGGCCCATCAGTGGTGTGTTACTGCTGAAGGGATGCGATAGTGTATTCAGGAATAAGACAGTGCAGGCAAAGTAAGGAAACATCAGGCATCACTTTTCCAAACTTTACCTATAACTTATCCATAGCTTGCTAAAAGCAAGAAGTGTGCACAGAAAGGAACTAACTCTGGTCTTTTTCCCCCCCCTTTCCGCCTTTATATACAGTGCTCTTTAGATTCAAGTTTAAGAATTATGATTTGCTTATTGAAGATACCTACCACTAGTGCCACCAGGGTAAGTTCCAAGAAGGCTGAACTGTTTTGCCTCAGGTTTAGGCAGCTGCTGTTACTCTATGAATGTGTTCTTATCCACTAGCTAGGAGAGGATTATAAATAAGAATAAAACTGTGCAGTCAGTTACTTTTTGGAGAGTGATAAGAGCTGTGGAATCTAGGTTACAGAAAAGTGTGGGTGGGATTGCAGTCCTGTGTGGGTGTGAATACATGTCTTTGTAAAGATTTGATGTTCTCTATCTTTTCCTTTTTTTTTTTTTATAAAAAAAGAAAGATAGTAATGAATTTCCTTAGAAGTTCTGCAGTACAATTCCACTGAGGTCAGTGAGGTTTATATCTCAGAAGCTCTGTGTCAGAGGTAAAGCCATTTTCTGATGTTTTGCTTCTAGTTTCTCCTACAAACATGAAAGTGAATAGAAGAGCCATTTGACCAAAAACTCTGTAAATCCCAGCTTGATAGTCTCTGAGCTAAAAATTATGTTGTTCAATTCTGGTGTTGGAATGCTTTTTCTTTGCCTGAGCAACCAGATATTGATTTCTTTAAATTGTGTCATTCCAGAGTCTTCTGGAGCCCTTTTCAAAATTGCTAAGCTTTGTGATTCAGAATGCTCTCTTCACTCTGGCCTACCTGGTGGAACTGTGTGGCTTGTGCTACCGAGCCTTCACTAAGGTAACAATGACACTGTATCTTCCTCCAGGGATGGATGAAAGTAGGACAAGGTACTGATACCCTCAAGCAGTATGTTTTAGAATAAAGGTGAAGTCAGTGTCAAGCTCCAGACATCCAGCGGTTTTTATGTAGTTTGGCTAAATAAGTAATAATTCAGTGCCTTTTAATAATACTGTTTCACATTTGCACCATAGACAGAGAAATATTGCTGAGAAAAGTATTTTGATATGACTCTATGACTTGGAAACTTTTTTTCTCTTATGGAGATGACCTACAGAATGCACACATGACGTAAAACGCCCGTAGTGTCACATCTTTCCTAGTGCACAAGTTTATCCAATTGCCTTATGTGGTAAATCTTCAGTCTTCCTGGTATTATCTTTTGAGATCAAAGCTGTAAGATGAAGCAACAGATACCTAAATTTACTCCAAGTTAGAAGCTTCCCAGATTAGATCCTGTTTCAGAATGATACTAAGTGTGTGGTTGTAAGCTGTGTAGAGAAGAGAAGAAAAAGTATGTTTTTTTCAGAAGTTTTCAGGATTTTTGGATTAGAGCTATGTCATTACTCAAGTTCATTATGTAGCTATTGCTGAGAAGTTGAACAAACCCAAAATCAACGGAAACCAATCAAACCTTATACTAAGGCCCTATGTGTTCTCCATTATGTAGATCATTAAGATATTGAGCAAAAACATTGCTTCAGCCACTAAGTGCACAGTTTTCCATCCTCAATATGTTTGTCAAAACGAGAATTAATCCCCAGAAACTGTTATCTCATCATTACTTACATGATTTTCTGCATTGATAATGTACAGCTGGAACACGCATTGCTTCAATCTTGACAAGAATTACAAATATTGTGGGACAAACAGGGAAGAAAAAATGATAAAAGTAGTGACACTCTCACAGAAAATCTTCACAACAGGAAAATAAGAAAAACTGTTGCCACATTTAATGGCTTTAAGTCTTACATTGAAACTAACATTATGTTTAATTCCAGCAACGAAATTCCACTTTTTTTGGTCTCATTTGAAAGACAGTACTTTACAAAAAAAAAAATTCTGAATGCCGAAAAGACTGTCCAACTTTTGGAAGTACTTTGAATTAGATCTATAGTTAAGGCTTTAGGCAAAGCAAAGTAAGAAAATAAAGTGCAACAGTGGTTTTTTATTTCCACTGAAACAAAAAACAGAACCAGGGTCTTTTAAAACTAAAGCAAAGACATTTCTTCTGCATTTATGGTCTTTTCTTTATGCTTGTTACAGCAAGCAGTGAAATACAAGTGATGTTTCACTCCCCTTGTGCTCTGCAGTTTTATTTATTTCATGGAAATTGCATTAAATTGGTGGTATTAAACCCCTCCATGTTTCTTGCATGCTTCAATGTTCTGCTCATATTTTGAGTACTTAATTACACACAGGAATACAGTGTTTGGTAAAATCTCAATCTACTTTCATGCAGCCTGGTGTCCCAGAAGTGGGCTCATTAGTGAACAGTCTGCAATATATAGCCATAAAATGACTAATTTAGTATAATTCTACACTATATTTTTTATTGTTTCTGAAAGCTTACCATGGATTTGTGCTAGGAATATGAAGTTAGTGAAAAAATAATCAATTGAGATGCTTGTGTTTCTCTACAGTGGAAATCACTGTGGCCAGGTAAGAGTGTGTATGTAATAGAAGTCCACAGAGAAGTGAATTCCAGAAGGAATAATATTTGTGAACAATGAAACTACTTAATTATTTATTTACTTGTTTTGCAACTTTGAATGTGCTGTTTGGAACACACCACCAACTTGCAGCTTAGCTGTGGAGGATTCTTGTCTTTTCAAAGACCAAGCCACTCTGACATGTACTTTGTAGAGGTCAGTGCTGTACAACCACTCTAAATCTTTTTTTATCACCAACTAATATTCCTATGGTTGGAATATCTCCATTTCCCTTGTCTTGGAGCCTGAAGACACATGCCAATCTGATATTTCGTAATCTGAGTTTCTGTTCCAGGTCAGCAATTTAATTCTTTTCAGTGCCTTTGGAAGTCTTCATTGAGAGTAGCACCTGTTCTGTGGATCAGTAGCATTCTTATCTGTAGTTCTCTTTTCAAGTATCTCAAGGTCCTAAATGGACATTTCTTGGCTTTATCTCTGTCAGCTGCAGAAGCTTGAACCTAAACTTAGCTTTCTGCTAGTATTTTGCTGACCCTTATTAATTAAATGCAGAATGACACTCAGTGAGCCATGACATAATCTTACTATTGAATTTTTAAAATTAATATCAAACAGGCTAATATTCAGTATTTGTAATTACTGTAGTAGCAAAAGGGATAAAAATAAATAATTTTGCATTTTTACTGGCTTTTTAGAGGATCACATTAAAGGACCAATGTTACTATTTTCTTACTACATTTGGGCCCTAAGATAGTGCTAGAAATAAAGTATGTCAAGTATGGAGAAACTATGTTTATACACATTTATCACCAGAAAAATGATAACACTATGAAAAATGGAATAAGTAGACTTTGATAAGGTGGGTGCTCTGGGCTATTGACTTCAGTGTCATCACTTCTGATTTACAGTGCAGGAAGCAAGAGGCCAGATGTCAAAGCCCATTTTGTGTGATTTTGTTTCATCTCTCTGCACTGCATGTGCTAACAAACATTAAGAATTTAAACAATGAGTTAGGAGAATTTGAGAAAAAGGTAACTTGCTCTTGTATTATTCTTGAGTCAAGAAGTTAATGAGGCCTATGTTTCCTTCTCTGTGTTCTGACAAAGCCTTTTGTTATGGTGTAGTTATAAGCTGTGTAGTTAGGTGTTAGCCTGTAAAATAGCTGAATGCGTGTGAAATAATTTTACTTTTCTTCTTTCCCACTAAGTGTGGGCTAGTGTACTGGGTTACCAATAGCAACTTCTGTCTAGTGTTAGTGTTTTCAGGGATGTCATTGTCAACTGTCTGGGCATGGCACTGTGACAGTGTGTGACTCCTTGCTAAGTACTGTGGGTGCAGTAAGTTGACATGGGGCAAAGACATCAATGGTCTCTACTGAGTCTTGTGCAGAAACTACACTGAGGTTCCATGAGCTTGAAATAGTTGGTGGCTAGGAGACTAGAAGTAGGTATTATATATGCTTGCCTTAGAATCATAGAATCATAGAATCATCAGGGATTGGAAAGGACCTTGAAAGATCATCTAGTCCAATCCCCCTGCCACAGCAGGACACCTAGGCCAAGTCACACAACAGATCATTACGGATTGGAAGCAACCTGGAAAGATCATCCATTCCAATACCCCTGCCACAGAGGATCACCCAGATCAAGTCCAGCCAGGTTTCAAATGTCTTCAGAGAAGAAGACTCCTCAATCCCCTGGGCAGCCCCTCCAGTGACCCGTCACCCTCACTGGGAAGAAGTTATAGAATGAGTCAGGGTTGGAAGGAACCACAGGATCATCCAGTTTCAACCCTCCTGCCATGGGCAGGGACACCCTTCTTTGTTTTGCATCTGCTTTTGGCCTTGTTAGGGATAAGTTACTGAAGGCATTTGTTCTATCTTCTGGATATTCTTATATTGTATTTTTCTTATCAGAGCCCTGCTCATGCATGTGTGATGTATAACTTCTGAGTACTTGTGTCTTCCAGTAATGGTTTCGTAATACTGCTGCACTGATCCAGTGTTTGCTGTCCCCACAGGGGAAAAAGTTTTTAAAAAAAGTATGGTTTTTTTTTTTGTTAACTTCCTGTGAGTTTATTGGCCTGGACTGCAGCAGCATAGTCAGACAAAGACCACTGGAGCTTGGGCCCAGTCTGTCAGTCTCTCAGCTAGGTATGTTTTCTGCGTGCACACAATGTAACTGAAGATCAGGCTTGAAGTAGGGTCTCTTGATTGACAGTGACTGGCACCATAATATCCATGAAAAACACTGTCTTGTTGTATTGACACTTTTTCCCACATCAGGGGTTGATATTTAAAATCTCTTTTCATTAAAGGTGTGTGGGAGATGTGGCAGACGTACTGTTGCCATGAATTGTTTGAGCCCAATGCTATCAGATACAAGGTGGTGACATCTGCTGTCTGAAGAGAAACACTGGCCTGGTTTCTTGGTTTGCTGCAACCAAAGCTCCTCTCACTTCAAATTATGTTCAAACTAATCTCCTTCCTTTTTAGTTGAACTTGCTTCTGTGTGGAGCTGGAGTTGGCCTGGAAATTGACTTTCACTAACTAAACCTCACATGGCTGTCTCTGAGCAAGAGGCTAACATCCCATTTTACAGGTGTCACAGAGTAGCTGAGGCATTGAGTAAAAAGTTCCATGCATTTAAACTTTGGTGAGCCTGAAAGTGCATGACATTACAAGATGGAAGATATTAGGCTTTACTTAAGCACACTTAGGGTACTCTCTTGATTAGATAACATTTTTTCATGGTCATTTGAAAGAGACCTGTCTGAGTCTTCCTGCTTACGAGAATCCTTGACCTGCTGTGGTCAGTTGGATGTTACATAGATCTGTTCCACATTTTTATCTTATCTTCTAAAGTCAAAGAATATCTAATATATATAACAGGCTCATCTTATCGCATGGATCTCCTTGCTGTCTCAGCTCTACAACTCTATTCTTGGGCTTCTGTGTTCTAATCTCCTTTGGCTGATTTTCCTCTGTGTTTAAAAATGTTTCTGTTGTAGCAGCTGTAGCCAAAATAGTTTTTATTGTTTAAGTGGAATAGTACTGCTAGTCTAATAAATGAAAATAGATGTCCAATATGCCTTAGTGCAGGCACCCTTATTTTAGTGTGAATGACAGGAGAAAAAGAGTATGATAAAATGTAGACCATTTCTGGCAGGTTTAATGAAAGAATAATGCTAAACACTGGTACTAGTTTGTCCCCCTGTGTCAGTCCTTACTGCTTTCCCCTTTTCCCTTTTTATGACTCTATTTAGTGAAAGCTATGCTATATGCTTGGGCTTTACAAGTGTTTTATAAAACCTATCTGTATTTCACATGTGAAATACTAGTCTTGGATATAGACCCTGATACAATTCAAAGGCAATTCAGCTCATTGATGTCTGTTTAATCAAGTCTGTAGAACATGATGAATACTCTCTGTATTTTTGTAAGACACAAAACACTTGTACACTTCTGCAACCTTTTTAGATAAAGATTATCTTTATGGTTTACTGGTGGGTGTCAGTGAATTCAGGGACATTCATAATTCTGTGTTTTTCAATTGTAGGAAAGGGACAAATTCTACTTAACGCGAAGTGTCATACTGGAGTTACTGCAGGCACTCAAGTTAAAGTCACCCTTACCAGACATGAATCTGCTGCTCTTGGTGCAGGTACAGGAGATTCTCATATAATTCTTATTCTAATCCTGTCTCCTTCCAGTTTCAGAGGGTGGGAAAGCAATTCCAACATGGTTGTAGAAAATACCAGAAATGTCATGGGAAATAAGTATTTTTAAATCAAAATGCACTTATGTTTGTAACCACAGGTACATAGGTTTAGACTCTAACACTAAAATTTTATGAACTGAATTTTGAATCCATGTTTTTCAGATTGCTGATGTACAGAGGATCATAGAATATATATTGATTTGGAAGGGACACATAAGGTTCAAGTCCATTAAGTTTCATACCATGTCACAATGCAGCAGCTGCCCTAGCTGCTGTCTTATGTTCATATCATAGCTCCAAAACCTGTGAGCAGTGTCATGAGCCAAGGACATGTTAGTCTGTATGCAAGATTTTATACAGGCAGTGCACACAGAATACAGATTCAGTCAAAATATTCAAGATATCAAAGTAACTAGGAGCACTTTTATGGTAGATCAGATGTGGGCTGATTAACAAAGGAATTCCTAGGAATGTGCATTTGACACCCACATTCTTCCAGATTTCAGGGTGCCATCAGTGTCACTGGTGACACCAGAGTTAACTCATTTCACAAAGAATGAGAATTTTAACCAGATCACCCCAATAATTGCATAGATGTCCTGCATGATAGAGGGCACAGAAATTCTGCCTTTGATTTTTCCTAGCAAATGAAAGTCATCATGTACATGCTGCTGTTTTACAGGTTTCCATAGGAACTGCTTCTTCACCCAGCGTTTTGTTTGCTGAAAATTTTCTTCTACTCACATTTTACCAGCACACGTTCCCATGATTTCCTTTGACTTCAAGTTAATGTCTCGTTAGGATTTGCTTTTTCTGTCAGGCTTTCAGGTTCAAGTGTATCTGATCTGTTTTGTTCCGGACATACCTATTTTGAGCCAGACCTTCAGCTACTGTAAATCAGTGTGTATTTAGTGGTTCCACTTCTAGTTTCTGTGAATATCTTATATTGATTATTGAATGGAAGGATTTAAAGTTAAATATAATATCAGAATATATATTTAAGGTATTTCCATTTAGAAGTTATTCTGCAGCTGTATCTCAGCAGATGGTGCTAGTAAAGGGCATGGTAGTTATATCCCTATTTCTCATCTTTTTGGAGTACAGGGATATTTTTCTTTCCTTTTCACTTTACATAGGGCTGGCATTAAATTTCTTGCCAGTGATGTCTTACAGTGTTTGTAGAGAGAGACAACATAAATGATTGTATGAAATCCTTCATTTTAAGTTTGTTTTCCCTATATTCTCTTGACTGCATTGGGGCTTTAGAAGGGCCCTTGGAACTGGCAGTCTGATGGTGAGAAAGATAAGCTTATTCATTAGAAACAGTCTAGAGTTTGACAGTTGGTATTCACATATGAATTAATCTCTCTTATTTAAACCAAACTCAGTTTAAAAAATCTATTGTATTGTAATCTACTTGCCTAGTTCCATTAACAATCCTACTTTTACAGGAGAAGAGTCATGGTGTTTGAACTGAGTTAACTGTCTTTACTGGAGTGATACAGGCCGTAACACTAGGCTTTCTTTTGCTTCCTATGTAATTATTAGAATTGTGGAAGAGAAGACCACCAAACCATTTCTCAACTGAAATATGAGTTAGATTCCTGTTTTATTTCTATTTGGCTTATTCTGCTGTAAAATAAATTCTAACCAGAAGAGGGGTTAACTGGAGCCAGACCAGGTCTATGTCATTAAAATTAGCTAATTTATAATGCTAAGTTTATGATGTTGTTCATAAAGAAAGAGAACTCTAAAAACAAATTACCATGTATAAAAAGCAAGAAGAGATATAAACTGTTTTTAATAAAACATGAGTAACCTATTCAGGTCTGCTATTACTAGTTTACAAAATAACTTTCCTTTAATTTCTTCTTAGTTTGTTTGTGCAGATGCTGGAACAAAACTAGCTGAGTCAACAATCTTGCATAAACAGATGATTGCCTCTATGCCTGGGGTAAGTACTGAATCAAGCTCCATCTCTTAGTTTTTAGTGTTTTAAAAAATGGATTTTATTTAATGTTCTTTCCTTTTTATTTCTCTTCTGAATGGCAAGGTGTATCACAGGCAGAGATTGAGATGCTCCTTTTTTATTAATTTTGGAAAAGTTATGGACTTGATGTTGCTTCCCTTACTATCACTCATAATCTGTAGACATGTGACTGGAGCTTGCACTCAAGAAGACGTGGGGTATAGACCAGCTGAATGCATTAAAATATAGCAGCAGGGAGGAAAGCTACAAGCCATTGCTTCCACTGTCACTAATGTTTATCTGGTTAAAAAAAGGGAGTTAATGTTTTTTTCTTGTAGTACAGGTACAAATTTTGCTGAAAACTCTGGCTAAATTACCTCAGAATTGCCTAGGCACTGAATAAGTAAGGAAGTAAACAATTAGAGGTCTTAACTTGGTCCATGCACATAAGACACATGGACAAGGGTTAGCCCAGGTCTGCTTCAGAAACTAAGGAAAACTCCTTTCCCTGTATGTGTCTCTGCCAGCTTCATGGGTGATGTAACAGCATCTTTCCTTTGAAGAGAATACTTTCATTTATACTTGCTTAAAACAGATAGACTAGCACTGGTGTTACAGGCATGATAGGAAAGTGATCATTTCAGAAGAAATCATAAGACAGTCAGGTTGCCTACTACTTGAATGAAGCAACAAATAGTTGGAGAGAAGTCTTTTGTAACTGATCATTATTTTCAGAGGTCTTAGTACAGTATTTTTTTTAATTGTATTCAATATTCTAGAACATGTGGAATCTTTAGTGCACATAAAGTGGATGGAAGATATGCTGACAGGGCTGCCAGTGACCTTGTTTTACTCTTTGGTTTTCGGTCAAGGGAACTGACAGACACAGCATTTGAAAAGCCACACAAGGTTCAACACCACGTAGGCTGACATTAACATGTAAAAATAAGAAGCATCTGGCTCAGTTGCTTAAAAACTAGAATGCTGCCAGGATTTTGAATTTCAGCCACTAAAACTCAATTATGGATTAATATGTTGTGATCAAAGCTAAATCTAGTTCATTTGTATGCTCAGACTGGGTAATCAGCTCCTGTGCTTCAAAATTTTGGCAATTAAACAGGGGTCAAAAAAGAGTAGTTTTCCCCTGTAAACTTTACTGTAATGTTTTACCCTGAACCTATGACTTTTTGGACCATTTTTTTAGTGGATTCAAAAAGATACCCAATTTGATAATTTTATCATTTACCCTCCCAAGTTAATGATTGCTTTTACTTGGCCCCTGAGAATGAGTTCCCTTTGAATTCAGCTAGCATTATCTTCACCTCAGACTATTAACATGTAAACAGTTTACAAAATAACTTTCTGTGGGTACTATATAGTACCTTGTGGGCCGGTCCTATCACCTTCTGAGAGATGCTCTCCAGGGTTCTCTAGTCTGTTCAAAGCCTTTATGTAATCTGACAGCTTTGTTACATTCAATGCTAGTGCATCTTGGGCACAGCTTGTACTAGCCAAAGGTCAGATTAGAATTTCTCACTGTGTTCTAGAAAGAGGATTATGAAAATTTGTACTGTGAGAATACAATGAGCACCACAATGAGTCCTTTGGTTTCTCTTTGAGGTTGTTCTTTTTCTGGTAGAGGTCACTTGTCAATGCTTACACCTTTATGGTCAAAGTGGAGCAGTTCATGAAGGATTTAATTTATCCCTTATAGTCATTGTCTCCTCTCTAAAAAATTGTAACTAGCTTAAGTGCCTTTAGAATGCTGTATTTTTGATGATTTTTGCTCTCAGAATATCCCAGGAACATCTGTGAGTTTAAAATAATAATAGTCTTAATAATAACAATCAAGTCATGGTTAAATTTCAGTGGGTTTAATTTCAGTGAAGTTTGCACATAAAATCCTTGAAGCCAGTCATTTAAGCTGTTTTACCATGTTTAATGTGAACATAAAGGTACTGTAAATGGATTTTGGATTCTGGGAGTGTAGCTGATGCTTCCACTTGCAGAAATGCTCAACTGCTTGAAGAACTGAGTGTTAAACTCTCATCAGCTTTTTAAGACTTCAATTCTGGACCACTATGCATTTCAGGAAGAAATGACATCTGTTAATCTTTTATTGTTTTCATGTATAAAAATATTTTATGATGTGGGAAGCTATAGTGGCTGGGATATTTGCTTATCCTATCATCAGATCAGAGACCTATTACAGTAAGAAGAAAAACTTCAAAGAATATCTATTCCTAATAAATCAAAATAAAATAATTTGAGACAAATTGTGTTCATATGAACAGGAAGCAAAGACAGAAAGATTAATACATGGAAAACTTGTTACTTAAACTTATTTCTTTTATGTTCTAGTGTGGTACAGCAGCAATGGAATGCATGAGGCAGTATGTTGGGGAAGTGCTTGATTTCATTGCAGACATGCATACCTTAACCAAATTAAAGGTTGGTTCTGGCATACACTGATCTAAAGTATACGTGCTTTCTTAACATAATTGTATTGTCTGTAATAAACCTGCCTGGGAGAAATGGTCTTTGAGGATGACTGATAGGTTCTAGTATTCCTTTTTAAAACATTAGACACTTGGGAGAATCAGTAAAAAGCTGTTTATGAAGTGTTAAAATGGAGGCTGACTCCAGTGTAGTGAGCACACAACAAAAAGACAGGTTTGATTTTACTAAAATATGCTGATGAGAAGCTAAAGGCATATGAAAATCACTGTGATAAGTAGTTGTATTTCATATAACCCATGGAAACATCAAACTCCTTGTTTGCACAGTTAATTTCATTCATCTAGTGGAGTTCTGTATCTCTTACGTACCAGATACTTTAGTTCACTGGAAGTTCAGAAATCAGTAAAAGGCAGTAACAGGGCTGTTAAAAAAGGTCTCTTTTTTTTCTTATGGAAGCTGTTGTTTTCTTCGTCAGATTATATTCTATTTAGGTGAAAGAATCTGAGTTCTTACATTAGTATTCCAAACTGGTTTTTAGGTTTTGTACTTTAGTTTGATACCAAATTGTAAGAGGAAAATATGACAAGAAAATATTGTATTTAGGAATCTCAGAAAAAGAACAACGTAACAAGAGAGTCAAATATGGCCTTAACCTTATGTTTTTGCCTTTCTTTGGAAAAATGAAAAAGCAGCTCTTACCTAACCAGAGCAGATAAACTTATTCTGTGGTTTCACTGTAGTTGGGAAAATATTTGTAAGCATTTCTGAGTTTACAGACAGTCAGAACTTTAAACAAATTCACAACATCTGGATTAAAATTCCTGTAAGCTCCTTTAACATATTTACTTAGTTGCTACGGATTTATTAACAGAGGTGTTCCTGGGAAGAAACTCCTGAGGTTATCCATCCATACAATTGCAGTGAAATTCAGTGAACGGAAATAAAGATGTTCCTTTATTAATTTATAGTGTTTTATTTTGCGTGCCTGAGAATAGATTCCTTGAAAGAATATAATTACTTTTAATTAAATAACTGCGTGCCAGCAACTGCTGCACTATAAAATAGATATAAATATTAATTCTAATGATAATCACATTCCAGGTTATTATTTCTTCTCAGTTTATTATAATTTTTCCCTTTGGGATAACATCTTAATTTTTAAGATTCCTTATCCTTTTGGGATATCTTAATTTTTAATTTTTAAAGCTCAGCAAGGTTTTATTTAGAAAATTCCACTACTTTTTGAAGAAGTATAATCTGTCTGCCCGCATACCTGTCTATCCATTCTACCTAGTTCTAGAACGAAGTCATTATATAATGATGATCATACTTTCTTTTGTTATTTTTCTCTTGAAAGAGACTTCCCCTAAGTGATTTTTGAGAGTGAAAGTTGCTGGAGTCAGATACTTACCTGTTATATAATATTATTGGTCCAGTGATTTTTATTCTATTATAATTAATAATTGATGACCTGGATTTTCTTACGTGAAGCATATGGCTCTCCTTTAAGCACATATATTCAGTCAGCTGTGTTGTTATTCTAGGAACAGAAGGTAATACGTTAATTAAAAGTACAGAAGTTTCTCAAGAAACACCAATGAAGCATTCCTGATAAAGCTGATAAAGCAGGAGAGTAAATTATCATTCCAGGCATAAATTGCGTATGTGTTGGTAAAAGAATTAGCCCTTTTATTTCCAGAGCTTAAAGGCATTTATAGCAGCTGAATAGTGCAATATAGTCATATTGCTGGTGAGTGACAGCTAATTTCTATCCATGTAAATGGATTATTGCACAGGGAAGACATCTCCTGGCCAGATGCTATCTTATTAGATGGTTAGATTTTTCATCCACGCTTAGGCTGTCTGCTTATACAACCATTAGTTTGTGTTTATCAGCTGCTGAATTTGCTGATACAAAAGGTGCCTTACACATTTTGAATAGGTCATATTTATCTGACAATATGGAAATATCTGTATCATAAAGCTATTATTGATACAGGAGAATTTTAAAAGATCTTTCTTTATTCTGTAGTATTGTAGACAGAGACTGTGAGAAAGGAATTGAAGGGAAATGAAACACAACATGCTGTTGCTTGGAAGAAAGTAGTTCAAATGAAATACTCTGTTCAGATATGAAATCAGATCTTTGCCTTGTAGAGTCACATGAAGACTTGTTCTCAGCCACTGCATGAAGACACATTTGGTGGACATCTGAAAGTTGGTTTAGCTCAGATTGCTGCTATGGAAATCACACGGGGAAACCACAGAGACAACAAAGCTGTGATCCGATATTTGCCTTGGCTTTACCATCCTCCTTCTGCAATGCAACAAGGGTGAGAATGCTTTAGTACTAAAAAGATTACTAAATTGAGTTAGAAATCTTCACAAAATTCTGTGTTTATTGCTAGATTGAAGTGTAAGCCTATTAATATGATGATAAAATTGCTTAGATGAGAGAAATCCTGCTGTTCATTACATGTCTTTTATCCCTTCTCACTGTAAGAAATCCTAATCCAAAGTCTTTGATTTTCAAAAAAAGAGATATTGTCTCTTGTCTTTCAGTGACAAACAACATGTTCTGAGTGTAGACCATTAGACTATTTCAACAAACCTGTGTTCTTGTCCCAGCTTTGTCCCAGACTATCTGCCTTACGATTCTAGGGATTAAGCTGCTAAGGCTCCAGTCTTGTAGCTACATCTGCATGTGCTTTCATACAGATCCTACCTAGTTTGGGAAATAAGGGCTTTATTTATTACATGAAACAAAAGACCTACATGTTCTGAGTTGAAGGTAGGAAATAGTGTAGGTACTTAAGGAAGAGTGTCTTATCAGAGTCTATTAAAAAGAAAAATTAATTAATGGACTTACTCTTTAATGCTATTGATAGTTAGATCAAACTAAAATCAGCAACAACATAAATTAAAAACAGTATTGAGAATGGCCTGGTAAGTCATGATTTATTGAAAAACAGTCTGTGAGTTCAAATGAGTGGGTATCTGAACCTGGTGTCAGCAAGGGAACAAGATGAGATGGTGCCAGAAAAGTGTTATTCCTTTTTAGATTATATAATCAGATTGCTTTACAGCTAGAAAATTGCACTAGATGGTGGATGAATTCTTAAGTGTCACTAAAAAGCATAGCCACTGCCCTCAAAAGCACTCAGTGCAAATATTCGAGGAGAGCTAAGAAAAGTCCACTTTAGCAGAGCAGAAGCAAAACACAGTGGAAGTGAGGCATGGCACCTGCCTTGGAGCTCACTGTGGAATGAAGAATTTCCTGCGATTGCCTTGTGCTGTTTGGTGAGCTGAGAGCAGCATGTCCACTTGGGCAGCTCTTACCATCTGGTCATTTCTGTGTTAAAAAAAATTTAAAGAACCAACTGTGTATGGAACTGTGAATGGTCAACCTTTTATGGAGACTGTTTCTTAGTTCCACCAAATATGTTCTGTTGGACTTGTTAATGGTATGTGAAGTCCACTGAGTCTTGTGTGGTTCTAGTCTTCCCATAATCTGTACCAGAGTTCTGTGCCTCCAGCACATTGAGACTGCATCTGCCTGGTGTGCAGAAGGACACTCCGTGTTTTTGGGAAATCCAGAAATTTTAGCGTCATTGTAAAATCCGCTCTTTCTTGACAGGCCGAAAGAGTTCATAGAATGTGTCTCACACATTCGTTTGCTGTCCTGGCTACTTCTGGGGTCTCTGACACACAGTGTTGTCTGTCCAAATTCTCCATCATCTTGCATGCCTATTCCACTGGATGCAGGTTCACAAATTGCTGACCACCTTATTGTTATTCTGATTGGGTTTCCAGAGCAATCAAAGGTAAGGGATTCTGTGTTTTAAGTGGAGATGTTATATATTGGCATTGCTATTGCAAACATTTATTTCTGCAGTAAGAAAAAAGGAGGGATAATATCTTATTAAAACTCCAGGGAAAGAAACCTCTGTGGTTCTTCTTGCATAGCTGCCTCTTCATGCATAGGAATGGAAACACTCAAATTACATTTGAAATTCAACTGCTTTAAAATTCTTCCAGCGCAGGAGCAAGAAAGGAAAAACTTAGTTCCAAACTGAGATTTTTAGTAATACCATCTCTGGAGCAATTCTCTCAGGAAGTTACTTATTCTAGTTGTATAGTAGAATCGGATAACCAATGATTAATGTTATTATCAAAAGTTAATTGCAAGTAGTGATAGTTCAAGCAGAAGTTCTTTTTCTCAAGGTGCTCTGGTCAGGAGGAGTTATTGCAAATCATAAGCCATTTGTGACAGTAGTTTAGCACAGATGTAGCAGCTCTCTTTGACACCAACCACATTTTTATTAGCCACAGAAGCAGAAAGATCAGAGATTTATCTTGTACATAAATTTCCCCTTTCTTTCCTCTCATTCAGCCGAGACACTGGCGCTTCACATTGATTTCTTTGGCCTTTTTTGCTCTTTAAATACTTCCTTCCAGTTACCAAGCAACCATTGCAATGTTTGGTGCAGTTGTACTGCCACAGAGCATGAATCACTGTTGAACTTGCAAACTAAGAAAACATCTTTGACCAGAAGCATCTTTGTCTTAATGACGTAATGCCTAACACTCCTGGAGGCTCAGACGCTGATAATGTAACTCCTATCAGCCAAGAACCATGCTTGAATATGCAAAATTCTTTGCAAAACATACTTTCCTTGACTATGAGCAGTTCTGTCCTGATGAGCTAGATGGAGATGACAGGGTAACAGATCAGCTGTAAGATGATGTATTTTGTATAATAGCCTTCCTTTCAGATGGTCAGAATCTGAAAGATTTTGAAATGGAGTCCTATGTGCTGGAGCCGGCAGTCTTCCACAAATTGCAAGGGGGACTTCCATCCAGAAGCTGTTCTGCAAAGCTAACCTTCTCCTTACAGGGTTTAACCTTAATGCCATACCCTAGAATTGCATGAGATTGTGTGTTTGCAAATGTACTGTTTATAAATGTAAAAGCAGTTTTTAAACATGGAGAAGATGTTATCGGATGTGCTTACCAGTTCCTAATGTGGGAAAGTTAGGGACGAGACTCCACAGTGGGATGCATGACAGAGGAGTGCTTTGGTGAAAGCCTCTGCACTGTATCCCAATACACTTATAGAAATAAATATTTTCTTCTGCTTTCTGTTTCCACAGACATCTGTTCTGCACATGTGTTCCCTCTTCCATGCATTTATATTTGCCCAGCTCTGGACAGTGTATTGTGAACAAACAGCAGTAGCTCCAACAGTCCAGAATCAGAATGAATTTAGCTTTACAGCAATCCTTACAGCCCTGGAGTTCTGGAGCAGAGTGACACCTAGCATCCTACAGCTGATGGCACATAACAAAGTGGTGAGTCAGGTGCTGTGTACTTATACCTCCAGGAGTGGAGTCCCTGGGCAGGCTGTTCCAATGCTTAACAACCTTTTAGGTGAAGAAACTTTTCCTAAAGTACAATCTAAACTTTCCCTGGTACAACTTGATGCTATTTTCTTTCATCCTATTGCTTGTTACTTGGGAGAAGAGACCAATCCCCACCTTGCTAAAATCTCCTTTCAGATGGTTGTAGACAGCAACAAGATCTCTCCAAGGCTCCTTTTTTCCAGGCTAAATAACCCAAATTTTCTGAGCCACTTCTCATAAGACTTGTGCTCTAGATCCTTCACCAACTTTGTTGCCCTTCTTTGGACCTACTCTACCACCTCAATGTCCTTCTTGTATTGAGATGCTCAAAACTGAAACTGGCATGTGAGGTGTGGCTTCTCCAGTGTTAAAGACAGTGATACAATCACTTCTCTACTCCTGCTGGCCACACTGTTTCTAATAGTAGCTGGCTCATACTCAGCTGGCTGTCAACCCCACACACCAAGGTGCTTTTCCACTGGGCAGCTTTTCCCCAAGCCTCTAGCATTGCATGGGCTTGTTGTGTCCCAAGTGCAGGACCTGGTACTTTGCCATGTTAAACTTAATATAGTTATCCTCAGCCCATCAATCCATCCTGTCTGTCCCACCAAACTTAGTATCATCTGTAGGCTGACTGAGGGTGCTCTCGATCCCCTCATCCAGGTCATTGATAAATATATTAAACAGAACAGGCCCCAATAATGAACCCTCAGAAATACCACTTGTGGCTTGCCACCAGCTGGACTTATCTCCAGTCACCACCAGTTTTTGGACCCTTATCTTGTCCATATCAGGCAAGGACCACCTAAGGCTGTCTCTAAGTGATACTTTAGCCTCTGATATCTAGCAAGGTCTCTGTATCTGACAAGCCACCGCTGGTCACAGTAGTTTATGAAGTGCCATTTGAATGAACATGAAACATGAGTAACGCTTTTAACTAGGCAGCAGACACAAAGCCCTCATGTCAAGCCTTAGGACAAGAATGTAAGTCCCAAGTTCCAATCTTTATTCTGAAAGTATCTCATTATGTGGTTGTAGTGCAAGTTATTAAACTCTACCTCAGCTATTGCTCTGTGAAATGTAGATAATAATACTTGCCCATCTCAGAGGCATGTTGTGAGGTTAGTTACTGTTCATAAAGCACTTTGAAGATGAAAAGCACTACATAGAAGCTGAGTTTATTATTATTGAAGGGAATTTACACAGAGTTTATAAAGGCACTGTAAATACTCACTGCTGGCTCAGGGTATCTGTTTTGTACCTATGAATGTAAACAATATAAACATAAAATACTGTCTACAACCAAATAAGGGATACTTGCATCTGTTATAATTCTTGGTACAAAATGGAAGAATTATGGACTAGATGCCAGTTCAGAGCAGTGAATTGTCTTTCGATTGGTGGGGGAGAAAGATGTTTTTTCATGGGCATGTGAATTTTCAAAGTTTCAGTAAATAAAAGTATTAGTTTCTGAGACACAGATTAATGAGGACACTGCAAATGCATGTAAAAGATTTTGTGTTGTCAATAAAAAAAAAGCTGAAGGCAACTTGTTTTGAGGTGTGATACAAATTAAAAGATGTCAAGCACTTTGAAATATCTAACAGAGGTGATGCCACATCAGGGAAAAAATAAAGAAAAATGTCCCATATGTGCTCATGTAATATTTGACCTTATTTGTCAGTTGTTAATAAAGGCACACCTAGTGATTCAGTATATGCAGAAGATGCTTTTTAGACACCGTTGGCTTAGATTACAACACTGTTATGGTGAACATGAATTTATTTTAATGCTTAATCTTTTTTTTCAAGATGGTGGAAATGGTGTGTCTGCATGTGATTAGTTTAATGGAGGCTTTGCAGGAATGCAACTCTACTATCTTTGTAAAGGTAGGCATGCCACACCATGAATTCTTATTTAATGATAATGCCTATCTGTTGTGATGTCTAGCCATGCTGTCCTCTGCTTCCCTGACAACTCAAAAAAAAAAGTGGAAGAAGCTGAGGTTCAATGCTAATGCAGAAATTAAACCCACTAGAGCATAACAACATCAAAAAAGCCCCCCATCTCTGGTAAGAAGTAAGACCAGGCCATTTTTCTCAAATGCAAGTTCTCCTGATTTTTTGTATTTTTTTTTTAAACAGATTTCTGATCTATTTCGTTCTTCCATTTTGCAATGGTCTTATTCCTCTAACTCAACCAGTGTCACTGACTTTGAGAAGCATTAGATACTCTGAATTTCAGTAATTCTGTAACTTTTAATCATCATAGGCCCATTGCAGATCACCTCACTGTGCTGATCCTCACATTCATTTAGGTTCATAACAAAAACTTTGTGTCACAGTTGGTTTTTTTGTTATTATACCCCTCCATGCCTGACTTAGTATAATGCAACTTCATTGCGCATCTTCTTGCCTTAGGATACGTAACGGTATTCTTGGGTTAGACATTCAAATCCTGCATGCTCTGTTCCTGTAAATTTGGGTTTGAAATGAGTGGTCAGTTTCCTTATGGATCACCACAGCATTTTCAGAACAGACTCCCAAAGGATTGGGGTACTCTCACCAGCCTCTTTTAAATGTTTTCCCATTGCAGTATTCTGAAGGAAGTTTTTACATAAAATACAAACAAATTAAGTAGTTCAACATACTCTAACCAAAATACATTGGTTTACGTAGTTCTTTCTTTAGGAAACATCTGACTCCAGTCACTTATGGTCAAGCAGGAATAAAAAATAAAGTAGCTAAATTGAAGATCTTGATGTCGACTGGCATGAAAGTACTCACAGTCACTGGGAAAATACAGATTTATAGTCAGTTAGGATATGACTCAGTACAGAAACTCTAGCACTGTGAGGATGTTAAAGCGGTCATGGCTATCCTTCGAAGAAATATGGTCTTCTCTTTCAGCCAGTCCAGGATGTTCAGGGATTGACAGGGATGAAGAATGGCTTTAAAGCTTTGAAATTGTAAGCATTTAGGACCAATTTTTTTCACAACTCGAATGCTTTAAAAGGGTTACATTTGAGAGCCTCTATCAGTATTACGCTAAATGAGGTTAAAAGATACTGTTACTACAAAATTGAGCTCATAAACCTGCAAAATTCAGAATTAAGATGCTAATCTTTCTTTCAGTGCATGTGAGATAGAAGAGAACAATCTGAGTGACCCAGTACCCTTACTTAGGCCTAAAATAGAATCCTGCAGGAACAATTTACATACCATAATAGTGTTATAGGATTCGTAGACCCAGGTTACTATTTTTTTCCCAAACTAACTAAACATAAAAATATTTATTGCCAACCTAAAAAGTTAATACCATGGTTTGGAGAAAGACATTGTATTCTGCAGTCCTTCAAAGAGGCACAGGTCTAAAGGTTATTCATACAGGAATCAATAAGTTAGTGGCAACTAATTTTAAAAACAAGATAGCTTTGAGACTGTCTTTTCATTGTGACTGTGAAGATCCGAACTTCGTTACTCCTACTTCAGAAGTCTGCAAGGATGACGTAGATTTCTGAAGTAGGAATATTGTTTGAATATTAGTTGACAGAGCAGCGTTTTAGTAGCTTGTTTCATTGTAGACAATCTTTCCTTTCCCTGCCTTTGATAATGAAACAATTTCAATCTTGTGCTTTAGAGCTTTTGTCTTTTGTTTAGATGTAAGCTTCTCAACATTTAATTTTCACTGAAGGAAAGAACAAACCATAGTGAGAGATTTGTTTAAACAAAACATTCTTAACAACCTTCTAGAGATTCTTTCAGCAAAATTAGTAATTCCCAGTTACTTCCTCTTGGAACTGAGCACAGTAGCGCTGATAAATCCTAACCATTTATCATTAATATATTTACTACAGTGTCTTCTATTCCACCTAAGGAATCGGGTGCTGCAAAAACTTAATTTGTAAGTGAAGTCATTGCATGATTCAACACACACATATTTTTAACGCACCACTATGAGAAGGTGGTGAATATCACATGATGCCGGGTGGTTTATGGGATGGCTATCTTAGGTGGCCATTTTCTGTATGGCTAGTGAGGGGAAAGTATGTCCTAAAACAAGACAGAAATAGAAGATGTAAACAATTTGTCTCTCCTTCACCGAAGAAGAGCTTTCTTTATGACTCCTTCATCTCCTCTTGGTGCTGTGATATTTCTTCCTCTTAGTACTGTATTGACTCTGCTATTAAATTAAACTCACACCAATAGCACAAGATGTGTGTAAATGCCTCCAGTCTTTTGAGCTATTTCCTGTATTCTCAGACAGTATTTTTTCAATCTGATGTACCAATTTGGTATGGAAAGCAAAGTTTCTTTCTGTAAAAACATTTCCACTGTTACATATTTATTTTGATTTTGAAGTTGGAGATGTACACACATTTATGCAGGTGCACACATACCTACATATGTATTTAATTCAACATATTTTCCTCTGAGGGAAGCATTCTGCTTTAGGAGGGCCAAAATGAAAGTGTTCAGCTTTCCTCCTGTTTTTCTGTGTCAGAGGATCTGGGAAACTAGCCATCCCAGGACAGCTATTGATGATGGAGACCAGCTTCTTGCTGATCACAGATCTCTGTCTGACAATCGGATGTTTGTCTGAGGAATCTGAGAACCTACAGTAGAGAAAGAAGCAGCTCAGGATCTTTTCCAGAGACAGCAGCTGAGACAGACTTCTAGAGAATTGGGCAGGCAGCAGAACTGGGGAGCCAGAAAAGCACAATGACCTGTTCTCCAGCCTGGCTTTCATCAGACTTGCTCTGGAATCTACTTAATTCTGTGGAAAATATCAACTCCAAAAAAATGGTCAGTGTCTGACAGCAGTCTGCTCTTCCAGCTGTTCTTTCTAACTAGCTTTATGTATTCTTCCTTTGCGAAGAAAAGGTTGGCTGGAGATTAGGTAATAAAGCTCAAGTGCTTCAATAAAAATGTAATCTTGTCTCATTTATCTCACTGGTAGGAATGGAGGGTTTGCTTCCTTGTGCCTGCAGCAGAATGTTTTATTTCCCTACATGTGTCCAGACCATTGAAGACAGAAGGACACTGGAGTACAATTATCTCAACCTAACCTTAGGCCTCTACAGCATGGGTATCAATAAGAGATAGTTTCTGTGAGTGCCCTTTATAGTCAGAGGAGATAAACAGGTATTTTTGGACATGATTCATCTTGATCTATTTTAGATACCTGTTTTTGGGACAAGATGAACTAGACACAAGAAGTGCTTGATTGTCTCAGTTCACTGTAAAAGGTGTTCAGTGTGTTGGCTGAGATGTAGAAGGGTACTTTGAGTTTTCTGCCTAAACTTCCTTTCTTGCTTGACATACATTTGACACCACTCCTGTCATCACTGGCTAGCTCTGTAGGAGCTTCACTAATGCTGGATGAAATTTCCAGTGACATTTTATTGATGGTAATGTGGCATAGTGCACGGCTTACCTGTTCCTTTATTTCCAAAACATACATCAGGACTTGTGGTCACTTGATCTTATTAAGTACTTCATTAGTGTGAGAGCCCATGGGAGGATGTACAGAACTCACACACCCGCTGTCTCTGGCTGCACACCAGCTGTTCTGGCATTCATCTTTCTGTAAATGCTGAGGTTTGAGTTCAGTCCTGACAGAGCTGTATATGATTCTCCAGAAAGCAGCACTGAAATTGAAACAATTATCATTCCTTGCACCAGGGAAGAACAGCACTTTATCTAATGTTGTCAATAGTGATTAGGTTTAACTTGCAGCTCCTGGCACTGTAATTGGCAAATTGCAAATTTTAATGCTATTTGGAGGAACATTTGAGAACAATAACCTCAGTGGTTGAATTAATATTGGAGTACATGAATACTTCTGCTAGAAATGTCTCCCTGTCTTCCATAAGCTTGTCTTGTTATGCTTACTCAAAAATGAAAGTTCTCTGAGGAAGCGAAGACTGAAATACAAATCAATCCTATCACAGGTGACAACTCTGCAGACCTTTCTCGCATTCTTCTGGATAATTAAAGAGTTCTTACCTGTTCTTCCAGGCTTAGAGGTCAAATTCTGCAGTGAAGCACTGACGTGACTAGTGGCTTATAAAATACTGTTTATTATTTAAGTAACTGGCTATTATTAGGAGCTTCTGTGGCACTGCCACATCTTTTCAGTTCTTGATGTATTTGTGTATATTATAGTGTTTACTACATTTGTTTCAGCGTTACTTGCCCGCACATTCAGAAATACCCTCACAAGGAAATTAAGAAGTGATATTCTCTAACAAGGATTCTCATCCTTGCCTTAAACATACCAGTAATAGCCACTGGTGATTCATCAATCTACAAACAAAGGAAGTGGTGTTTCTTACTTCTGGGAGTTACCTGACACAGAACATTTACATAATTTAAAAATGACCACATTTTCAAAGTTGTGATTCAGGCATTCAGTCAGCCAGTGTGTTAGATATACTGTTTTGTGTTTGACAGTAACTGGAGCGCATTGACAGCCACTTGTACAGTAACAAAACACGCCTCTCTTACAGCTCATACCCATGTGGTTGCCAATGATACAGTCAAATCTAAAGGTAAGTCTTTGCTACTAACTTACCCTTTTATTCTTAGTGTGATAAAATTCTCTAAATTCTGGAAATAATGTCACTGAATGTGGTTTCCAAAGTCTTAGAAAGCACATGATAATAGTACATCCCAGTGAACACAATGGCTCAGCACTGAAGGTCTCGAGTGGGAGTATACACAGAGCATCATCAGTTAAGATACCTCTTCTGTAATCAGTGCTCTAAAACACTTTTCTCTAGCTAAGTTCTGCAGCATGGCCTTTCTTCCCTGTTTACTGAGATTAATTGTTCCCTCAGCTGTGGTTTTCTTAATGTCTAAGGTTTGAGAGTTCTCCAACAAATTAGGATTGGGACTCTTGACTCAGGAGATGGATTTGGGATCTATAGTAGGTACTATGGCCCCACTTGCCCAAGTAAAACCGTGCCAGCTAGTCCTGTTTGTAACAGAGAGCAAGATGGGTCACTGTGGTCTGCCAGCCAAGAGAATCTTGGTGATGAGGACAAAAGTGTTGATGCTACTCTCAGTATGTGGTTGTTCCCTGTAAGCACATTTTTTTTTGTGATGGCAATATTACAGTGCAGGATGCGTAAGAGAGAAATGTGACATTGAGGCAGGGGAAGAACTTTTCCATGGCCAACACCTGTACCTTTCCCAGGACTGTATCAATGTATGTGTTAAAGGAAAGAAATGGAATGATTTGCATTGTTTCAACAGTACTTATCCGCTGGACTCCAGCTACGTTTGCAAGCCATCCAGAGCAATGTCAACCATCACAGCCTAAGGATGTTACAGGGGTCAGGACAAACGAACAATAGCTCATCTGTGCTCCGCAAATGGCTACAGTGCACCCAATTTAAAATGGCTCAAGTGGAAATTCAGTCATCAGAAGCTGCATCTCAATTTTATCCTTTATGATTCATGTGATTTGTTCCAAATATTCATTTTTAGCCTAGCAATAACAGGGTTAGAGCTGTAAAAGACCTTTTATATAAATCAAAATACAGAGTATATACTGTACCTATACTTTTTAGCCCAGGACAGATTGTGGGAAAGCTTATAATGGGTGAAGCTAAGAACCTGATCCTGATGGTCTTCAATTACTCTTAGGATCAACAGGTTCTCAAGTCTGCATTCATGAGCATTTATTTGCAAAATTGAACTCCAGTGTATCACATTGTACATATCTCTCTGATCATTGAAATATCTTGCTCTTAAATGTTTCTTTACATTATTTTTGAAGCTAAGACAAAAATCACTTTTCTTTAACTTCTATTTTTTTTAAAAATAGATTTATGGGTATTCACAAACACATTGAAGTGCTATGTTGCTATTTTTTGATGATAACAAAAGAAAACAGGGTTTTTAGGAACCTTTATAGGAGGGTTTTGTTTTGGGGGGGTGGTGTCTTTTTTTTAGATTCACAGCTGGTAATGCAATAAAACCTGTCACTACACAACAGTGAGGTTCCAATTAGGCTTTTTTGTCTTCATCTTCTGGGAAAACAGCAGCTTGTAAGAGAGGTATTAAAAAGTGCACTTAGAAATTAGGTTGTTAAACTGTGCCAGTTCATTTGTTCTTCTCTTCAGTACTGTTTTCCAAAAATGCCAAATCAGAATTATTTTTTGAAATGCTGCTTGGACTTCATTGATTCTGTGCTACTCTTCTTAGTAGGTTTCATAGAAGCCTCTTTAATTTTGTGACCTCTGTATTGTATTCTTCTGTCGATACCTGCATACAGTGCAATTAAAAATGAATATCCCAGACCTATTTTTATTGATGTTTACAGAAATTATCTTGCAGACTTCAAGAGGAATATGGTTTGATTCAAACTTTTAGATAAAGATATTTACAAATCACAGCATTTGCATATTATTGTATTAAACATGATGTTTAATAACAGATGGATTTTAATGTTATTAAGGAACTCACCCAAAGGCCATTGGGATCCAAGGAGACACTGTTAATTCAGCAGGTTTTTACATAAAATCTTGGGAGCACCGCGATTTACAACCTCTTGTATTTATACTTAAGTCTGTGCAATCACAATTGTATTTTCTGTATTTATTCCTGTAATGCACTGATTGAAGAATAACAAGCACATTATTTGTGTATTTGAATGCTATTAAATTCCTAGTCTTTATTACCACTCTCAGAATCAACATTTTTCTTCCCTGTCTGCATGGTATTGGAAACACCTACCTGTAAAGAATTTCCTGAATACATTTGGGTTGTGGATCACGGAATCACAGAATGTTAGGGACTGAAAAGGACCTTGAAAGATCATCTGGTCCAGTCCTCTTGCCAGAGCATGATCACCTAGATCAAGTCACACAGGAACACTTCCAGGCAGGCTTTAAATGTACCCAGACAAGGAGACTCCACAACCCACCTGGACAGCCTGTTCCAGTGCTGTCACCCTCACTCTGATGTTTTCTTCTCATAATTATGTAGAGCCTCCTATGCTCCAACTAATACCCATTGCCCCTTGTCCTATCATTGGATGACATTGCATAGAGCCTGGCTCCTTCTTCCTGACACCCACTCTTTACCTATTTATAAATATTAATGAGGTCACCCCTCCGTCTCCTTTTTTCCAAGCTAAAAAGACCTGACTCCTTCAACCTTTCCTTACAATGTAGATGCTCCACTCTATTATCTGTGGTCAATCTCTGTGCATTTATCAAACAAACATGGAGATGTTTGCAGATTGGCCATTAGAGTAGCATTGTGCTTTTGAAATGCCACACACCCTTCCCCCCAACAAAAAAAAACCAGCCAACCAACACACCAAGGAGGAGCTTAGAAAATAAACAGTGGTGTTCCTGAAAATGCTACCAAATAGCTGGGGCCACATTCCCAGCACAGCTGTGCCTGTGGGGTTGTGTTACCAGGAGCTGAATCCATCTTTCATATGATGATAGAGAACTGCCATTTAGGAGCAGTTCTAGTGCAGTAAGCTGCCTAAATCACTGCTGGTTACCAGGCCTGACCCAGTAAAAGAATCCATTTACTGTGCACTGAACTGTGAAATTTTCAACCACACGGGCACTTCCCATGAAGCGAGGTTTAAAACCCCACAACGGTTGTGGTGCCAAGTTACATAACTCAATGTCCTGAAAGCAAGGTTAACAGCTATGCTGGCACCTCTGCAGGCTTTTCTGCTGCTTGCTGAGGGAGCCACTGCCTGGGCAGCTCACATGCACAAAACAGGCCTTTACAGACATCAGTTACATCCACACACATGCTTTGTTTTATACGTGGCATTTCTGTAACAACTCATTAGAGCTGTGGCAGGTCAAAAGCCTTAAAAACACAGTTTTCTGGATATGACAACAACATGCTCTAGGACTGATGAGTGCTCTGATTTCACATCTCTCCCCAGACTCTGGCCTACACAGGCTCCCTTCAAGCTGAATGAAGATTACCAGACCTCAGGCCTATTTTAGTCTTTGCTGGCATGCCCTGGGAAACAACTCTGCAGCAAAGGCTTCCATGCTGCTCCCCAACTGCAGACAGCTCTGGGAGGGTTTCAGCCACTGTTCTTGTTGCATCTTAGTGCAACTCTTCAGCTTTTTATACAAGTCTATATTCTGTCAGCACAAGCACTGTTTAGTCAATGGTGTGGGTCTTGCACAGGCCTTACAGTTGGCTTGGAGCTGACACAGTTTGTTTGGCTTAATGCAAATCTGAAAGGAAAGTTGCTGCATTGTTGATTTGCAACTCTGAGTTACTCTGTCCACTCCTGCTTCTTCCTGCTGAACACAATTTCAGCTGAAGGGTGAACAGTACTTGATAGCTATCAGAACAGTGATGAGAGGGGAAGGTCCTAATGCCTCTCCAGTTGCAAAGGGATTAGGCAGAGAACCTGAATTCACCCTTGGCATGAACTTCCCTGTGGCTTGCTGATAAGAAGTCAGGAGCTACCAGTGGAAATGCCCTGGCCAGATAGCAGAAGGCCACTAGATGATGAAGCCTGGCCAGCCTGATGAGCTGCTGTAGTGCCTGAATCAGGCAGCTGGGAACCGGGTAATCTCAGCTATAGCCGTGTGTGGTTTTGCATGTCATAAGCAGGAGCTTGTGAAGAGCTGTCAGTGCTTGGGACAGGTGGTTGGTTTCTCAGTCATTATTAGGAAACATGGAGAAGCAGAACTCTTGACAATCACTGGAAGCTTACATCCTTAATTACTTTCCAGCGTTAGGCGGGACTTGATGGATACAACAGGGCTGCCAGCTGACCGGCAAGCAGCCTTCTGTGCAGCACCCTAGATAACCTAATTTGACATCGAATTTAACCAGCTCCCCATCAAACGTGACAAGCTATGACTGTGGGCTGGGAGGCTCTAAGTTTGATAGACACTATGTGATACCAGGTCAATCTTCTCAATGTATAATTCAGGAGCTGGGCACCATAACAGTTACAGCTGTTTTACTATTTTAAATCCTTCCAAAAATTTAGAGCAGCCTGTGAAGTCTGACAATTTTATACACGACAGCTTCTTCTGGTAGGTTGGCTTTTCTGGTAGCTCCACAGCTGTCATGTGAAGCCAAACTGGTTACAGCGAAGTTCTTTACAAATGCTTTTCTAAATTTGTGATTCCTTGCCATAAAGGAGTCTGGTAAACATAGTATGAAGGTCCATCTTTCAAAGAAAGATTTGATCAAAGCTAATACCAGTTTTACAACACTGAGAAGCGCTGGGCATGCAGCAGGTATAATTTACCAGACACATACTAGAATCCGCAGAGAGACACAACTTAACAGGTATAAATCCGTGATTCTGTGGAGGATTAAACCCCATTTTTATAGCTCAGAAGGAAAGAAGACTGATACTGTGGCACAGCTAAGCACCGCAGCAGTATGTTTCTGGTACTATTCAATCCCAGTGAGGTGTGTGATTAAACTGCTCAACTGAAGCAGCCAGGATTTGAACTTCTTCCTCTAGACAGGTTTACTCAGCACCAGGTTTTGCTGTCTTGCACAGCCAAACCAACAGTGGAAGTTCCTTCTTTGTCATGGAGAGACAGTACATCTGTCCTGAGTTCATCTTGCCTGATCATACACATCAGAGCTCAGGATCTTCCTAAATCACCTCAGTACTCTGGTAGCTGTAGCAGCTCTACTTTTGCTCAGAAGATCCTGTTAGCTGACCATTTTTCATCAGCCTTCCAATAACATCAAATAATAGTACTGACACTTCCCTGAAGACACAGAGCTGGCCCAAATGCCAGATGCTTACCTGCCCTGTGTGTGTGTCACTTAATGACAACAGCCCAGACACGTTCGCAGACTTTCCTAGGAACAGTAGGAGAGGGACAGATTTTACCAACTGATGGTGGTGGTCCAGCTTTCAGATTTAAAACCACTTCTTGCAGCAGACTCCTTTGCCAGTCCCAACAACATCTACACTCAGATTCCAGTTAGAACTTTCTCAGCCTGTCTCTAGTGATTATTTAGGATCCATTGAGACTTGTCAGGGTGATGAAAGCTGTACAGCCTAGGAGGCAAATACACTTCCTGCTGATTCTATGAAACTCAAACCTATGCATCCTCAGCCTTTACAGACTAAAAACTCCACATAATGGCTGTCTCCTTCAGAACTTTCTCAGCAGCAATATTTATCTGTGTTCCATTGTAACTACTCTAATATTTTTAAACACTTCTGTCAAAATGAATTGCAGCTGATTCATCTAATGTGTACTAATTTGCAAATTAATTCTATTAACTGAATTAGGTCTAACTCATCCACTTTGTCCAATTATTTCTCTGACTCACCCATCCACATGGAGGAAAAGTAGCCTCATTGGGTTATTTTTCTGTTCCTTTTGAACCACTAAACAGCTGCTAGGTTTCCCCAGCTGCAATGCTGAGATCAAACACTGGGGCTACTGAAGATGCTTTACTTCCAGTGAGGAATTAGAGATAGGGAATTTAATGATGTTGCCCCAAGCAACACACAGCAGAGCAGAGTGATATGTCTAGGAGATTAAGTCCACAGCAGTATGTCAAGGCTACACTTGGTCTCAGTTCAAGAGCACTTTCCCCCGTGCTGTGGCACCTTTCATGGGCTTCATAACAAGTGCATGTAGGATTGTGTAAGATCCTAATTAGGACTTGTAAAAGAGCAAGGGAAAGGCATCCAATTCCTCTTATGGCCTCCATTAATGGACCAGCCCCAAATATGTCATCATGCTACTCTCTCATCACTCAGTAAAGCAAGAAAGGGTTCACTGAGGCTTTGGTCTCACTTACCTCTTCACAAAAAGCACACAAAGCTTCCTGGAGAGACCTGAAGATCCAGGAACTGCCTCAACCCTATTCCAGGTGGAAGATGCTTTTAGATATGCAGGCAGACATGTGCTATACAATGCTAAACAAAAACCTTCCCATCTACCACCTCACTGAGGAACCTGGGCCTTAAATTTACCCAGAGGTTAATTATCAGGGAAGTGATAGCAGCTGAGGGCATTTAATGTACGCAGCAATTACCTCCCTTGTTAGGTTAATTGTGTAAATGAAGTTGCTCCAGCTGTACCCTCTGCCCATTTGCTATCTGCAGGCAGGAGGAAGGATTCTGACTTTTCACTGTTCTTTTTATTCAAGGAGATAGACTTGAGGGTCTCCCTGGAGAAAGTGAGACTGATGTGTTCAGTGTCTCAGCAGCTGAAGACTGTAGCTTTGGACAAATCTGACCCACAGCAAAAGATTTGATGAGAAGGAGCTTAATTTATAATTCACTTTTCTAGGGAAGGGTAGTTTCAGAGATTAGGAAATTAATCTTGGATGCTGGGACATTAGCATCTCTTGCAGATGTCACTGTTTGACATGGGAGAGAGAGTTCTGCTGGTACCTAGAGCAGATGGGAACCTAGGTGGCACCTCAAATACATTTGTAAAGCATGGGTTGAGCTTAGACCTAAAGCAGGGACCTTTGTCAAGATTCTAGTGCAAAAAGGAACAGTCACAGACAAATGAAAGATGCTGGCATTATCAAATAAAAAGCTTATATGTTATTTAACTTAATATATTTAAGGCAACAGCATCTCACATGATTCTGAAGTGGACCCTAGTCTTACTTGCCCTCTTTGGTCTGCTGTTGTTATTCTCTGTAAAATATTAATCCTTGCTGCTGTTGTCCTATGAGAAGCTGAAAGTACCAGTGATTTGAAAGTACCAGTATTGATTTTTTTAAAGTGAGAATTGAGTCTCGAGGGAGTCTGGCTAGCCTGGAGGCTTGCATAATACACTGATGGGTTTGTCAGCCATCGCTGTCTCCAGAAAGGAATGGTAGGTAGCTCATGATCGTACAGTGATTCTTGCTTTTGGCTCACTGACAGGGATTAAAAACCTTGACCTTTAAAGGCTTCTGAACATTCATCTCAAAGAGGGCAGGCACTTGAAAATCATTTCAGATCTGGGCTAAAGGCCTTCAATTACTGCTTGATTCTTAAGTACCTTCTTTTTTTAGAGGGTGTTCTGTTGCTGAAATTCTCCCTTTAGGGGCCTTAATAGAGATGGATAGCACTTTATGAACCACATAAAGGAAAATATATTTCCTGCCTTGAAAGGATTGATTTTTTTCAAGATAAAAAGGACATTTCAAACTCAATGACCGTTTCTCTGCCTTGGTATGGTTAAGCAACAGCTTTGGCATAGCTCAGAAGAATGACAAGGGTGATCCCCAAAGCGTCTCTAACACCATTCTTCTTGTGCTCCACATGCTGCAGAAGCAGTATGGCTTCTCATAACAACGTTTTAATTAAAGCAACAAAGTTGTGCCTCTCACCACAGAATCACTCACTCACTCTTCACCTTCTAAGTAGAAATTATGATTTCAGCTCCTTTATTGCCACTTCTACTGAGCAAGAATCAAAAGGCAATCAAGACCGGAGGACCACAGGACTCTTAGATGAATACAATCAGCCTGACAGTAGGGAGACTTCTCTCTTTTTTTGGTATATAAATAGCAATGCTAAGTAGGTCCTGTATTTTTCTTTTATTGCCATTTGTTTCGCACCATTAAATGCTTTGGAAGAAAGGTACAGTAACTGCAGCTATCGTAGGTAAACTTTAGATGAATGTACCTGTCAGAATATAAATGAAACCCTATACCACTTTGCTCATTTTGTTTTGTTTTCCCCATCCTAAATGAAATTATGGAGAATTAAATTTTTGAAGCATGACCATTGCACAGAGAATTATTCAGCTAAGAGCTGGCCACCTGCAAGAGGTTCTCTCCTCCCTCCCCTTAAGCTTGTTATTCATTGTCTCTGTTACTAATTAGGTTTTCTGACAAATTTAGTTTGCAGATGATGGATTTTAAAGAATATTGCAAGGGACAAGACATCAAGGTCAATATTTAAAACTGGCAGAGAAGTAACCTTCACTGGGCTTAGGCTCTGCGATAGCCCAAGGGAGGGAAAGGCTGTGTGCTGAGCTGACACTCTTGTTACTGGTTTTTGTTGTTGTGTTTGGTTTTTTACCCTTAAACCACAGCCTGCAGCAAATAGCACAGCTGGTAGTGACACTGTGATTATGGAAGTCTAAAGTCTTACTCATTAAAGGCAGCACCTGGATGTGTGAAGATCTTCCCTACACATCTGGGAAATGCTTCCAGGGTGGAGAAACAATCTATTTTCTTGTGATACAAGGATAAAGTGACAAGAAATACCAGGGAGAGGGAAGCATTATAACTTTTAGATGAACGTGACCTGCTTTGCTGCTGAGTGTGGATTCAGAAAAGGAGCTTTACAAGGCCGAAGGGAGAAGAGTCATAATTGGATCCACGGCTAATTCTGCAGCAGCGTGGTGCAGTCACGTCTTTCCTATGTATAAAATGGAAAATTCCACTTCAGTCCAGCTCTGGTGCTAGACCTACTTTAAATAGCTCTCTTCTCCTCCAGAGGCCTAATGACTTTATCACAGTCTCTTGTGATATGAGGTGCTGCTTGGAGTGTACAAGGTAATGGGAGTACGGTGCTCCACTGCTTTAATCATTCAGGAAACCCTCTCAGAACAGTTTCGCCATCTTGACTACAAGGGCTAGAAACCTAAGGAGGAAATTCCTGAGAATGAACCCATGGTGGAAAAGCAAGATTTTACGATTATAAAAATAAAAGTATCTACTGAGCCATATGCAGTACTTTCAGAAGACTTGGCTCTTGTTAGCAATAGCATCCCTATAGTTATCAGAACACACTGGCTGGGACTGTGATCTCCTGTCATGGGCCCTTCTTGCCTGTCTGCATCAGCGAGCAGTGTTCTAGCTGTGCTAGTGCTCATTTACAGTTGGTTGTTCATTCAGAAAGGGAACTGAGCTTTAGTGACAGTGAGGTCCTATATATCAAGGCATTTGTGGCCAGCAGTAGTTCTGCTCCAGCAGAACAATTTTAGACTAAACAGCATATTGTGTGGAGTCTTCTCTATCCCCGAGATCTGAGTCATTCATTTGGGTAGGCTGGGCAGTTCTGTTCCCCAACTGATTTGCTGGTGTCGGACTTGCTCTGACATCCTATGGGCTTCCTTGACTTCCACAGTACTTTTCCTTTTGCCAAGGAAGACAGATGCTTCAAGTGAAATGATCAGGCAGTTGGGCTAGGTGATCATTATAGGTCCCTTCCAATTGAAATGATTCTATTCTATTCTATTCTATTCTATTCTATTCTATTCTATTCTATTCTATTCTAATTTCTATTTCTAGTCTACTTGTGATCCAGAGTGTGATGTTCAAGGCTGGGAATCTGATACTTCTGTCCCAGGAAGCTCTTTCAACATCAATGGCAATCACAAAGATACAAAAAAGACTCCTGGCCAGGTCTGCAAAGGTTTCTTCTTATGAGTTGGGGATTGTTTGGGCTATGGTCTTGAGATCTTTCCTAAGGAATCTAATAAGTTGTAATTGTTATGACTGATTCACAACCAAAGATAGAGCCAGAATGACAATCTGAAACAAACTTGGAAGCAGCATTCAGCTATTCCAGTAATTCATACAGTATTGACAGAACAACATGTATTTCAGGTTGTTCTTTCTCCATAATTGTGTGAGATAATTTGTCATTTATAAATTCAAAGTCTCGTTTTCTCACACTGAGGTTAAGTGGAGGGAATCACTAATTTCAAACAGTTTTACATCAGTAATTATTCAGCTCTCCCCAGCAGGTTGATTAGACTCACTGGATAAGGCATCTGCAGGAAACCCTGTGGCAGGAGAGAATGTCTGCTGAAACACTGCTGCCAGGTTGGCTCTTCACTTGGGAAATGTCAACAGTGGGTGAGATCTAAAGGATGTGTCTGAAAGCTTAAAAGCTAATGGTGAGCTAGACTCCCTGCTCCAAGAGAAAGCAAAGGACCTGGAGTAATTGCTACTGGTTTTATTCCAAGTCATTGCTTTTTATAGGATTAGTCAAGCTAAAATCCCCATGAAATGAATGCTTAGGAACAAAACCTTTGGAAAAAATAATACTGGCATAGTTAAATTGTTTTTCCTCAAATTTATCTGATCTTCTTTGCCATCAAATGCTTATACTTAGGAAGTACATTCATTTCCAGCTCATGCAGGCTTAAGTTGTCCCTGAAGCACTGCAACAACTGTGTTACACTTTTGTAAGGCGAACTAAGTCTGGGACTTGTACAGATGTATTATGTAACATGCATACAGGAAAACCCCTTTGCTTAATCTGTGGTATTCATTAAGCGAGATACAGGGATTACATTGACTTGAGTATTAGTCAGCAAAGTAAATGAGCCTGCACAGAAATGCCCTGAGACTGGATATGGAGAGGAGAGGTCTAGCTTCCATCCTCTCAGTCACAAAGTAGGGCCAGTCACAAACAAAGCCTCTGTGTCTCAGTTCCTACATCCTCGTGCGAGAGAAGTAAGATCAACCTCCCTCCAAGCAGTTTTATGGAAGTGAGGTTTATATTTGTGAAGCCTTTTGAGAAATGCAAAAGGAACTCTCACCCCTCTAGTAACCCCCAGTAGAGATCTGCACACAAAAGATGATGAACAGGTTCAAAAGGAATATGAAGGGCCCTAAAGACGGTGATCTGAGGTAGCTGTGGGGTTGCAATAAGGCAGTGGAGAAAATTTCACATGGACCTGTAAACAAAACAAATTAAGCAAAACAAAAGTTTGTTTCACAATTCTTAGCAGATTCCAGTTCTTGAAGAGGGGAAATTACCTGTTCAACAGACATTTCAGATGACATTTTTTCTGTGTGTGATAGCTGGTTTTGAAGGTCTATCAAAATGAAACTGAAAAGAAGATTATCTCACAGAAAGAGTTTAACTTATTGAACTTTTACAGATTTCATCACGGTTTGAAATGTAGACGTGAACTGAAAGCCCAGATTGAACCTGACTGCTCTCCACGCCAGGATTAATTACAGCCTAAGAAGAGCAACCGGCTATGTTTTTTGTAACAATGTTTTGTTAATGTTAATAGGCAGCCAAATGCCAAATGGAAGATTAATTGAAGCAATAGACAGGGAAGAGCCAAAGTTTGGCTGGGAAGCCCTTAATGAGCAAAACACAAATGGTACGTCATCATCAGTGACCTGTAAACATTTCTGGGATTAACTGTTTCTTCCTCTTGAGAAGCTGAGGCAAAGTGGGAAAGAAAGGTCTTCACAATAAAGAGGCAGAAGGAAGAAGAGATGAGCATGACAGGGTGTGGGAATAGTTTGCATTTTCTCTAGAAAGATGGTCTTAATTTTCTGAAGAGCTTGTTCCCTTCATTGAAGTTCAGGACCTCAGCTACCAGTGAGCATACATGACATAGCACATGTCTGATCTCTTAAGGGGCATTTGTATCCCTGGAGAAGCTCCTTGCTATATATAGGTCCTGTGATTTAATACACCAAGGGAGGGGATGTTAAATTACTGCTTCTGTGCTAGGGAGCCATAACCCATCTTCCCCCAGAGGAACAGTATGTGTGGTTCTGCTCACAGGACAGGTTCTGCTTTAAGGGGAAACTTGTAAAAATCCAAACTCCTTCACTCCTTCTAAGGTTTGAAATGTAGTCATCAGACACCCAAAAAACCTGCAAAGAGAGAACTTTCCAAGTACCAAAATCCCATGCCGCCCTTTTATAATTATCAGCAATATATCAGTTATAATCCAACTTTTGTTGGCAATAGAGTGGGTTTAAGACAGAAGGGGTGATAGAATCTGGCCTGTAGAGGCAGTCCAGTCTGCATCCTTCAGACAAGTAAGTAAATTATCTTTATTGGGGGAAGGGCAAATATATTGCTGCTTCTGAAAGCAGAAGATTAATTTCCTTAGTTTTGAAGAGGTATTTTAGTTCAAAATATTTAAGGGCTAAGGCTTATATCAAATTCTGATATTGCAGAAAAGGTTTTTCCTTCAAATTAGATTTCTACTTTTCGTCAGCAAAACAACCTCAGGCCTTGCAAGGCAGAGGAATAACATTTATTAAGCTTCATTGGCAGGAACCGATTAGCTCAGTAAAAATGTCACAGGGTGCCTCACTTAAGGCCTCTCTATAGAGTTACAATTCAGCGACAATCACTTAAAGTCCAAACCAGGCAACTTCTTGATCAATGCCAAAGCACACTCAGAAAATTAAATTGTTAAAAGTCAAGCTTGGTAATTCGTTTTTTAGAGGGCATGACAGAGTAGGGAAAGCACAAGAAAACAAATTCTCTGCACTCAGAAGACCCGCTCCGTGCTGTGCTCCTAGGTTCTTGCTGAATCTCCTCCATGTCAGCCTCGAGAGGTGTGCATGCCTGTACTGGAACAGTTTAATTACCATTCCAGAAACTTTGATGGGAATGCCATGCCCTTCATCTAGGGGAAGCTTGGGGGTGGATGCAAGCTGTCTTCTATTCTGTGATCCTGAAAGAGAAGCTACAGGGTCCCTACAAAATTCACCCACTTTTCCTGCCATGAGCCTTCCTAACCTTTTAATCTCCTAAACTTCCCTGGAGGAGGGAAGGAGCAGAAATGTACTGAAGAGACAGCAAAGCCTTTTAAGGTCTGACACTGTGATGGTTTTGGGGATACAGACAATGGCACCATGCTGCAGACTGCTGGCCTGCTCAGCTTTCTTCTCCCTCTTTATGGGGTGACAGTGAGTCCAGTGCTTGGCATGGGCTTGTCTTGCCTGCTTACTGTGCTACAAGTCCTGTGCCAACCAGCCACCATAAAGGAAGTCTGTTTGTTTCCTTGGTGTCATATATAGTGAATCAATATCCATCAGCTTCAGCAGTAACTCTTTATATGGGAGAGAGAAAAGGAATAATAGATGGCTATGGCAAGAGATGAATATTTATACAACATGTGGAAGCACAAATGAGTTATTGCAAGAGAAGGGAGGCAAAGCATGTGATCTCCTGGTACTATGTCATGAAGATGGAGCTGTTTACATTCAAGGATTCACTCAGTGTTATCTAAAGTACTTCTGCATGCTGCTGCCCTCACAGAATCATTAGGGTGAAAATACCATTAACATAATTGAGTCCAACTATTAACCTATCTATACAAAGCCCACTCCTAAATCATGTCCTTAAGGTCCACATCTGCAAGACTTAGACATGTCTTCAGTCTCTTAGAATCATAGAATCATTAGGGATCAAAAGGGACCTTGAAAGGTCATCCAATCCAACCCCTTGCCACAGTAGGATCACCTACACCAAGTCACACAGGTGGGTCTTGAATGTCTCCAGAGAAGGAGACTCCACAACCTCCCTGGACAGCCTGTTCCAATGCTCCAACTGAAGCTCACTGGGAAGAAGTTCCTTCTGATATTTCTATGGAACCTCCTCTGTTCCAGCTTGCACCCATTGCCCCTTGACCTATCACTAGATGACAATGAGAAGAGCCTGGCTCCATCCTCATGACATCCACCCCTCACATATTTATAGACATTAATCAGGTCACCCCTCAGCCTCCTCTTCTCCAGGCTCAAGAGACCCAGCTCTCCCAGCCTTTCCTCATAAGGGAGGTGCTCTACTTCCTTCATCATCTTTGTTGCTGTACGCTGGACACCCTCCAGCAGCTCTGTGTCCTTCTTGAACTGAGGAGCTCAGAACTGGACACAATACTCCAGTATTGCAGTCTCACTAGTGCAGAGTAGAGGGGGAGAAGAACCTCCCTTGATCTGCTAACCACCCCCCTTCTGATCCACTCCAGGATGCTGTTAGCCCTCTTGGCCACAAGAGCACATTGTTGGCTCATAGTCATCCTGTTGTCCACTAGGACCCGCAGGTCCCTTTCCTGTACACTGCTGTCCAACAGGTCAGTCCCCAACCTATGAAGGCTGAAGAAGACTAGCCTAACCCTAACCCTAACCTGCAGCAATGTTTGTGTTTGATTGTCATGGAGGAGGCTTTCCCCAAGAGCCCACAAACCAAAACTGACTGGCCACCATTGGTCTGATTCATGGACTTCAGTACCTGGAGACATCTGACCTTCCTTGGAGCAGAGCTAGTAGTTGTGAAAACAGTATTTAAACACCTAGCCCATGCTAATGGAACAGCTCACTCATTTCAGGTCTGGTGCATACAGTACAGCCATGAAGGGTCATGGTGGGGTACAATGTTTCCTACTTCTCTGGTGGACAGAGTAGCTGCTTTGCCAATTTGATTTGTCCTGAGGTTTGAATCTGGCCCTTACATCCTGCCCATGACCTTTACAAGTGCTAAGTAGGGATTTTTTCCTTTTCTTTCATCTGTCCCCACTTGGCACTGATTACGACCCCTCTTGCTCCTGCTGTAACCCCAGGCTATAAAGCCTAAATGTCCCTGTGCTACCTGGATTTGGGCAGCAGAAATGACCACTAAATGATTTCTGAAGAGTTTTAGCATGTGTGGCTTCCTGGACAGATAGAGGTATGTGTATGCCCAGAGCAGACTGGGGGATCCTAGTGATCCAACCTGTGAAACCCCACTCAAGTCAAGTAGCAGCTGAAGAGATGCTCAAAAGCCCTGCTTATCTATTGCTCTGTCATTTGTCTTCTAGGGATCTGGCTCTGTTTGTCACATCGGTGTCTGAGGAGAAGTACGTGACAGAATGGAGGTTTCCATTGGAATGTTCTGTAATCCCTCTCCCTCTTGTTTTTTGAAAATAATATCTTAAAAGGAAACATTTTGGAGTGAAACTGATTAGGGAGGGAGGGAGGGATGAAGGCAGAGTTATAAAGTCAGGGTCACTGGTTCACAAGGGACAAGAAAACAGAGTTATGTAACAGGTCACATAGGTCACTGAATTTCAGCCTGCGACTGCTTAGAGGAAAGTTTCATCAGCAAACTGCTTTCAGAAGAATGTCTGTATGCTGGGGTTTGTTTAGATAAGAAATAATGAGAGATCTTGCGCAAAGAGTGAAAGATCCTAAGTGAATACAGAATGTCATATCAGAACATCAGCTGCCTAGCTAATTAGCTAATGCGTTTGGCTCTCTCTAGAGTGGAAGTGGTTCTGCATCATTTTTACTGGTGTGAGTTTTTTTTTCTTCCCACACTGTTTTGTTGTTCTTTGGGTTTGTATTTTCCCCTTCGTCAGCTGCTAATTTAAGTTTGATTTTTCTGGCTCTGTGTTGTTTTGATACCTCAAATCTTCTATGGAACATTTTCATGTACAACAAAAAGCCCATCCGATGGTAAATTATAAGATGGACTTTTATTCCAGTTGGGACACGGGAGACTGAGAGACTTTGCTGAGTTTGCTGGCTAAACTCACATTTTGACCTTTCTCTGCTATGAAACTGATAAATGTAGCAAAATGGGTTTTCACATGTTCAGGGTAGATAATTTTCTGTTTGAAATGCTGCTCTGAGGCGTGCTCCTTTTGTTTTATGAACATTTTCCCACAGCTAGAATGAAAAATAGAAACTTTCCAGCCCTAACTGGTTTGAGCAAACAGTGTGATGCATAAAGTGGTTACAAGAAAATGCCAGCATATATGACCTTCTTTTTCCATTTAGGAAAGTTAGGGAAAGATACTCTGCTTTGAACTGCTTTTACTGCTGAAAGAAAAACACATTTTTTACAAAAGCATAAAAAGCCAAGGGAAAAGCAGCATCAAAAGGAGGTAATTTCTACCACAGAATGATGGGACACGATGGCTTAAAGAGTAGGTGTCACCAAAGGTGGCTACTGGGGGTTTCCGGCCATGCTAACATGGTTGGACTCTGAACACAGAGAGGGCCTCCTGTATTCTTGCTGAGATCTCCCCAGTTCAGTGGATGCCGTAGGCATCTCAAGAAGGGGCTCCTGGGGACATGCCCTGTCAGCTTTCTTTTTTTGTGCAGGCCACTATATCCCACAATCTCCTATTTTCAAACAGGAGTGAAATTTGTCAGTCTTTGCTAGCATTTGCTATCTGTTATCGCTGTCTATAACTTCCTAAAAGGTGGTTATAGTTCGGCGGGGGTCGGTCTTTTCTCCCTGGACACTGGAGGCAGGACAAGAGGTCACAGTCTTAAGCTCCATTGGGGGAGGTTTAGACTTGACATTAGGAAAGGTTTTTCACTGAGTGATCTGATTCTGGAACAGGCTGCCCACAGAGGTGGTTGGGTCACCGTCTCTGGAGGTGTTTAAGGTTAGGCTGGATGAAGTGCTGAGTGGCATGATCTAGATGTCAGGTGTTATTGTTACTTGGTTGGTTTTAGGTTGGACTGGATGATCTTTAAGGTCCTTTCCAGCCTCATCATTACTGTGATACTGTGATATCTCCTGTTCTGTGTGTGCACAGTGCTCAGTATTGTTGGACCTCTGTCATGCTATGCTCATTTGTTGTGAGGCAGAGCCCATAGCTGGATGGAAATTCATGCATAGAGCCAAAAGATTGTTATCCTTTCATGATGAAGGGAAATTCTACTCCGGTAGATACATCAGAGAATTTGTACCGACTCTTTTATGTCCTGTGTTCTTTCTTTGGCTTAGAAAGAAGCTCTGTTCCATTTTGCTACACTGTCTATGTTAGGTTTGTGCATCCTCACATCCCTTTTAAGTGAAACGTGGTGACCTGCCACATTTTATAAAGAGATTGATGCTCTTACCAAAGCTTCTAGGCAGTGTAAAAGCATGTCTGGTCCTAAGTAGCATGGCTAGACCTAAAAAAAGAACTTTGAAATGATCTTTGCACATATGACTATGTTTGTAGGATTATATTTCTGAGAAGTCTTCCTATGATTTGTAAAATTATAGGAAGGAGGAGGATGACCATGTGGACAAACCTTAGCCTCCGAACATGGCGAAAGGTGGTGGGGAACACGATGGTCAGGAGTTGGAGAGAGACTCAGCATGGCAGAGTGGACAGTGTGAACTCTTAAATGAAAGCTGTGATTCCAAGAGACCCACCTGGAAGGTGGTTTGGTGATGCCCTAACCTCAGGAACACCCCAGCATGGATACAGATGAGACTGGGGAACTGCCTGGGAAGATGGAGCTGCTACTTGCAGAGAACTATCTAGATGTATTTCCTTGAGGACATTTTTACAAGGCTGGGACTCCTGAAAGGGCTCTTTACCTCTCCCTGTTGGTTTGTAGGGCCACTGATTTGGTCTGTGTATTGGAGAAGGATTTGGTTTATGTATTGGACAATGTAGTGGAAAAGAGGGCTTGTTGTAGAACTCCCCTGAGTTCAGTTCTCCTTTTTCACCTTTTAATCTGAGAAGTGGCAAGCTAAGACCTCCCTGTCTTTATTTCAGGTTATTAGCACTTCTCTAATTAAGCCAATGAGATTTTTGTCCCAGAGCTGACCAGTGTTTTAACCAGTGACAGCCCTGGGACATCCTGGCCATGGCAAAATTTCATGGGGCACACAAAGATAAGTGATTATCGACATGCCACAGCTTCAGGACACTGCAGCTACACTTTGGCCCCAAAGCAGGTAGGTAACTGCCTTAGAGCTAAACTCCTGTGGAGTGTGACACAGATTCCACTGAAGAGATTTTGACTATCCAACCACCTTCCAACCGGACACTGAACAATAAACATTAAGATGGCAAGTGTCCATGTAACCTCAGAAGAGTGAACCAAGAAGCGAGCAGTGAAACATGACAGAGCGGGATCAAGAGAGGATGACAGTACAGCTGGTACTGGAGCATGGAGATCCCCTGTTCACACAACACTAATCAGGCAGAGATTTTTGAGGAGAAGCTGGATACTGTGGATAAAGGCTCATTATTGTAATAGAATAGATAAATTGGCACCCTGAGACCTGTCTGGAGAAGTGTTCTCTGTTTGCCAAAATAATGGAGATCAGGTAATGAAACATTCTGGGTGGCTGGAAGCCATCCCTGACCTCCCCGCAGAGAACATGGTGCTGTGCAGGAGCAACCACCATCAACCCACATGGAAAGAGGGCATAAGGCAGATATTGGCTCAAAACACAGTGTCTTTTATTCCTGGCAGTTTAGTGCAGTGAGCAAAATGGATGGATCTTTGCATTTCATTAAACTGATGATCCTTGCCTGCAGGGGGACCATGTGATTATTGACCAGGTGAAGATCTCAGCTCATTCCTATGGAGCAGGTGTAGGGCAGCTGCTCTGTTTTCCATGAAACAGTGTGATTCTATGGGAGGGACAGATTTCACAGTGCATCATTAATGGGGTTAGACCCTGTATGATTTCTGTTCTGGGGTGACTCCATCCAAAATTGATGCTACACATAAAAGTGTTCTTTCTTTCAGTACCTTGGTTTTTGTGAAGAAAAAAAAGCTGTAAGCATGGCAGTATCCAGGAAGTTAGGAAAAATGTAGCGGGGGAAAAAACCCACTCAGGAAAACAGAATCAACCAGTAAATAATTAAAATAATTAACTAAAGAGAGAAAAGAAATAAACAAAAGAACATCATTATGAAGAGCAGTGTTGGTTCTGTTTCCTCCATCATTTGAACTTAGTGACTAGGAAATGGAATCAGGCAAATGACCTTTTTTGCCTAATTTATCTTTTCCTACAGCACAGTCATTGTAACTATGGGATGTATTTCACTACTGGGGAGCTGAAGAGGAGTCACATTTGTCCTCCTGTCTTCAGGGAGCTAGCTGATGGTTGCATATGTAAATAATTGCCACTGGCTCCCCAGGGCACTGGCGAAAAGTTCTCCTAACTCCAGTAAACACTGCTTTTGGGCCATATGTTGATGTTTCCAAATCAGTTGCCTCAGTTTACCTCAACATTCTGTGATTCTGTGAAACTAAAAAAATGCAGCCCTCTATGATAACCAGGTAGGCAGCCAGCAGAGTGGCAGTACATGCTTGTATGAGCTGTAGGGCTGTATTTGACAATGATAGTCTTTGGCTCCTGCATCCCATTTGAACCTGACATTGTCCATGTGACACCAGGCAGGTACAGGAAAGCATGTCTCCACAGCCTCCCACAGGTCTCCCCAGCCTGCCAAGGGTCATGGGGAAAAGGTCTTGCTGCAGTGTGTAGCTCTGTAAGTTCAGTTTCCAGCTGGGTGCTATGGGGCAATCCCCATAGCTGCTTTGTGGGTGCAGGTGTGGTCCTTAAGGATACAGCTACATCTACAACAGCAGATGCAGAAGTCTTAAATCTGGCCTGAAAATGTGGCTCTTAGCTAGTAATGTGTCTTTTGTGGAGCTGTTTTGAATGACAAAGAGGAAGAACCAGGAAAAACCCACTGATTTTATCTTGCAGAGTAGTTTCAGCTTGTGTTTTCCAGGACCCAGAAGCACGTTTCATTTACTCCTAAGATTGATTCCTTACAAGGTATCCAGAACACACAGGCTAGCCTTGTGATTATCAGCTGACAATCACTTTTCTCCCTGGACACTGGAGACAGGAAAAGGGGTCACAGTCTTAAGCTCCATCGAGGGAGGTTTAGAGTTGACATTAGGAAGAGGTTTTTTACTGAGTGATCAGATTTTGGAACGGGCTGCCCACGGAGGTGGTTGGGTCACCGTCTATGGAAATGTTTCATGTTAGGCTGGATAAAGTGCTGAGTGGCATGATCTAGATGTCAGATGTTATGTTTACTTGGTTGGTTTTAGGTTGGACTGGATGATCTTTAAGGTCTTTTCCAGCCTCATCATTACTGTGATACTGTGATACCCTGGAGAGGAGGACATGATCTGCACTGTGGGACTCAGAAAAACATGACATCTTTTTCCTCCAGTGCATTCCCAGAGCTGGGACTTTCTCTCAGAGTGCCTGTACACAGCACATGGGGCTTTGAGGCAGAGCCAGAGCGGCACGTCAGCCAGTCGGATGGGATGCCCATTGCTCAGCTCTGCTGAGTCAAACATTTGAATAAAAAAATAAAGGCATCTGCTGAGGAAATCACATTTAATTAGAAGGGAATAAAATGAGCATGCTGAATAAAAGGAGACTGGAGCTGTTGCAGAAAGGAAGCTGAATTAGTCCAGCTGGGAATTCTCTGAATAATGATTATTATTATCAGTATTAATATCACTGAGCACTTACATAGGGGATTTTTGGGTCAAGTTTGTTGCTGTGCATCATCACAGCAATTGTAGAATATAGGTTATTCTTCTGCACCCAAATGTCATCTCTAACTTATCTTAGTTTGTTTATCACTTTGGTGTGATAGTGGGTGAAGACTTTGTTACTGAAGGAGGTTTTTTCCCCTCTAAGAATGTCACCACTTGTTCATCTCCTTAGTCTGTCTCCTGGCATATCAAGTATGGAATAAAGGGTACAGAATATGATATAGAATCACTATGTCTCCAGTGTGATTTTAAAATGTGTTCCTTTATACAAGAGGAAATTTCAGACAAGTCTTTAATACTTCAGTGTCAGCAAACATCCTCTTATGTAGGTTCTTATTGCTCTGATCAAATATAAGTCGAGACAGAAAACCCCTGAAAAGACAAACTCAGTACTGATTGATTGTAGCTTTAGCCGATGGGGTGTCATGTTGGGTTCACTGCTCAGTTCCTGTGGAGAAAGGGCACATGTGTGCCATGAGTGTTGAATTCAGGTGACAGTGACAGGCTGTGGCCATCAGAAGTGATGAATTGGCTTTTTGGATACCTCTGGTCATTCTTGTCAATGGTGTGTGAGTAGCCAGCTTGGTCAGACGATGCAGCCCCTCACCCTAGCGGTGAGGCAGTTCAGAGGGTTCTCATTTCCTCACTTACATATCCAAGTAGTTTTCCCTGATATGAGGAACAGCAAAAAAACAGGAGGAAACTAGGTTTGAAGGAGGTGCTGCTGTTTTTCTTAACCTAAAAACCAGAATGTGCTTGGAGGGGACTTCATGTTTTAACATGTTTGTAACTTGCATTTCCGTGTTCAACACCAGAGAGCCAGAAAGCTGATCTGGGGGCCTGAGCTCCTTTGCAGACCACCGTAAGTTCCCTGTATAGGTTTCAGTCTCCAGAGAGGGAAGCTGATGCTCTGAACAGCCACAACTCCACAATCACTGCTGAAGCCTACACTGCCTGTGCTGCTGCTAATTGAACAGCTGCACAGCAGGATGCACAGCAGGATTTCCAGTGATCCCATTCAGTAGTACCTGTGCAGGTTGCTCAAGTGACCTCAAGGGTACTGTCTGCTCAAGAATTAGTATTTCCATTTTCATACTGAGGCTGAACTGCACTGTTCGTAAGTGCACACATAGTCACACAGGCACAGGCATGCACAGCATTTTTCTTCAAATTCCCTAAAATGCTCTTTTGAAATAAATTCTTCACTGTGTTTTCCAGAACAAGGTTGGATTTTCTGTACAAGTTTGTATGAATATGTGCAGTCTTGGATGGACTATTCCTACTCAGACTATTATTATTTTTATTACTTAATTTTGAATCATTTCACACTAGGATGAGTGTCTGACATCACTGGATGAAATGCTGAAATGTCTGCATGCAGCAGCTTCTGCTCTCTTACCATCAGTAAATTCCAACCCTGGGAGCCAAGTCCCATGTTACAGCAATTGTCCCTGCTCAGCTAAGCAGGCTGGGGCTGTGCAGCCCTCCAGGCATAGGTACTTATTTCAGGGTATGTAGGGTTGCTATCTGGGAGTGCTGCCTTTCTCCACTAGTGACAGTATTCTAGATCATCATCATATTAGACACCACGTATTTAGTTTGAATAAAATTAGCTGAGAGTAATCCTACCTCAGTGCCCTCACTGGGCACTGGTGAGGCCACACCTGAAGTACTGGGTTTAGTTTTGAGCACCTCAATACAAGACAGTCACTGAAGGGTTTTAGCAGGTCCAGAGAAGGGGGACAAAGCTGGGGAAGGGTCTGGAGAGCAAATCTTGTGAGGAGCAGCTGACAGAGCTAGGGCTGGTTAGTACAAAGGAAGCTGAGAGTTGATCTTATTGCTATCTACAACTACCTGAAAGACGGTTGCAGAGAGGTGGGGGTTGGTTGGTCTCTTCTCACAAGTAACAAGTGATGGGACAGGAGGAAATGGTCTCAAGCTGCTTAGGTTGGACATTAGGAAAAACTTCTTCACTGAAAGGGTCATCAGGCCTCGGAACAGGCTGCCCAGGGAGGGGATTGAAGCACCGTCCCTGGATGCATTTAAAAGTTATGAAGATTTAGCACTCCAGGACACAGTTTAGCAGTGATCTTGGTAAAGTTAGGTTGATGGTTAGACTTGATGATCTTGGAAGTTCCTTCCAAACTAAACAATTGTATGATTCAGTAGCTTTGTAAGTTAGGCTACATAAAGCATAGGTGTTGAAAATAAACCTTGTCTCCCATGTGAGAAATGAACCTGCAGTATTATTGATACCCTCAAAGCCCTGACAACAAAAGTCGAGCCTGTACAGTTTACACAGTTCTGGGCAGAGAAGGTTTATCACCACATTTACAGCAGCCAGCAGAGAAGAAATGGGGTTTTCAAGTGGGATCTCATCACCATACCCTTATCAATAAGTTAAACCACTTTTAAAGAGAACTTTGAATCTAGGGCACCCCTCAAACTTAAGGTGGATCATTTTTCTGCTTGTACAGTAACTAGCAATTCAGAGAAGACTTTTTTTTTACTCAGGAATGGTATTTAAATTCTATGAGTACTTGACTCCATCTTCTGTGGTACATTAACAGCAAACTTCCCACACAACATTACAATTACTACCATGTGAAGCTGGCAGGTGACCTTGTGGGTACCACAGTTTGATGCCTCAGGTAGACAGCTACTTCCGAAATTTGCATTTGCTTTTCTTCCTGGAAAACTTCCTTGAATACAGCTGCTTTCATTACATGTCTCTAAAATTTGTTACTAAAGGAATGACTTTGAGTAGCCCTTATCGCTGTCTATCAAAGCAGTCTTGCCTGCCAGCTGGCCGGTCAGTAGGTTAGTGTGACCTTTTGCTTCAGGGCATCTTGTTGGGGAAAAGACAAATTAATATCTTGCCTTCCCTTGGATTCAGATGGTACATGGAACGAAACATTTAAAGCAAACATGGTCCTGAAATGCCCATGCTTGAGGCCTCCCCTGCAATTCTTTCTTGCATTGCTATGAATGTCACAAAGACATCAACCAAGAAGCCACTATCTCCATTTTATAGGCACAATATGGGCTGTAGTTACCCCCGCCCCCCTCCCCCTTCCCGCTGTGGGATTTGGCAGCTGGTGGCCAACTGACAGAGCAGGAGGGCAGGGCAGTAGGATCGGTCCCTGATCCTTACAGGCTCCACACAAAATGCTTTGCAAGGGGATGTGCAATGGTGATGGAGTTTCCTGCTTTCATCAGGTGATGCCATCTGATGCCTCAGTGCTCTTGAGCATAGGCAAGAAGTATCTGGCTTTCATAAGAAGCAACAGCTCCCTTCCACATTACTCCTGAACTTCTTCCTGCCTTTCAGCTTCTACCTCAGAGCTGGAGCAGATGGATGCCCAAGTGTGTTTGTGTTTTAATCTTTCTCTAGAAGGAACATACAGGCCTTGAAATACTCTGTTAATCAAACAGATGCAAATGAGGTGTGAAGCCCCCAGCCAGGATGTGTGCCTCATTCTGCCATTTGCATCTCTCTCCCTCCCTCCTTGTTCCCCCACTTGCGTCCCCCTTTTATTTTTTATAATTTTGCAGTAGTCATCAATTAGGTGGGGGCTTTTCATTCTCAACACTGGGATTTTTACTCTAAGGCTGTCAGGTCTAGTTTGCTGCTGAGCAGTTCATGCTTTGGTGCTGGACAATGCCTGAATGTTTAAATTGCTGGAAATGTCTAATTGAATTATCTTCAAATTACAAATCAAAATGGGAAAGGCTGTCCTGGCTCACAGGCCTGTTTCCTGGGATGCGCCTACCAAACTGCTGCTTTTCTTTACATTGTAGCTTCCGACGATGACCGCGTTAAATGAAACCATAAACACTGGGGAAGTATTTCTGTTGGGAGTGTGCAGGGGGAAGCGATGCTGAACGTAAAGGATAATTTATTCACATTCTGGCTCTGATTTCTTTTTATGCTATACAAAAACGAGTTCATGAAATTTATATCAATGCCTAAGAAACTTTCTTTTCTTTCTCAGCCACAGTGATATATAAAACACTCTCAGGCAAATATATGTAAATAACATTTTGGTAGTGGGTTTTTTTAAAATGAGAGCTCCCAGATTAAGGAAAACAGCAAGATGGAGAGAAGATTTGATGCATCTAGGCAGCACTCATGATAAAATCAACTTCTTAAAGTTTAGCCATTTATCCAGTGAGACAGAAATTAAAGCCTTTAAGACTTTCTTTTATAATCTGTTCAGGAAAGGCAGAGCTGGGTCCCCATGCATCACATTCAATCTGGCAATTCCCTCCCCAGGAGCTCCAGTTGTTGATCAGATGCTGTAGTGTGTATAATAATGCTTCTTTCATGGGTGTAATATTTTAATGGCATTTTATAATCTATGATAAAGGAGGTTTGACCACCTATCAACAATCTCAATTGTTTTGCTACCACACCATAATTTGTACAGTGACTGTACTGGGGGCATAAAGTGGGTGTTGGTGCTGCATCTGTGCATCCAGCAGTTGCATCATCCCACCCTCTTTCCAGAAAATACCTCTTCAGGGGCAACACTCTTCATCCAGGTATCAATACCTCTCTCTTTGGCTGTCAGGATAACCATGTGCTGTGTTAGCTCCTAGGTAAGCAGCCCTGGCCAGGACTTGCAACATTGCATGGATGCTGGTGCTCACACTGGGCTAGGAGGACACCAGCCAGGCGCAAGGCACAAGTACTGCTTAGATGCTCAGTCTAACTTCCAATTCTCAGGAGAATTGCTAATCCCCACAGATATTGCAAACTGAACCACAGTGCAACTTAGGAGCAGCTGGACAAGTGTTAAGTGTGGCAGAGAGTGCTTTTGTTTTAACTAGAAGTGAAAATTAAACAAGCTGAGAACATGCCAAGAATCTTGGTATTAATATTATCAGTGATTTTTCCTGAGCATTAAGAAAATCATTAGATTCAGGCTGCTTTCAAGGGCAACAGCTTTGTTTCCTTCCAATTGAACAATCATCTCTGTGCTAAAAAAAAATGAAGAGGATGTAATAGTTACGAAAGAACCTTAAGGAGATGGCTTAGATCAAATCTTTATTAAATTCAAGATTGGCTCTGAAGTGATATTTTTAATAGAAAATAACGAATAATCATAGAATCGTAGAATCATTTGGGGTCAGAAGGGACCTCGAAAGAGAGTACCTGAAGACAAATGCATATTAAATCACTAATTGTGGGGGGTTTTTTACATCTATTTTGCAGGCAAAGGTTACACTTGCCTAAACAGAGCTTCCTCCTGAAATGGAAAGAACTATAATGTGAAACTAATTGTAGTGGACATCTATTAGAATGATGTAGACCTTGGCAATGCACGTGGCCAGATGAAACCAGTGAAACACACTTGAGTGTGTAGTACTAAAATTACGGAATACATTGTACCTCTCTCATTACAAATCTCTTGCTACCTCTCCAAATAACATTAAAACCCAGTAATCTAATTTCTTAGTATCAACACTGGTTCTCAGTGATGGAGCAGTGGAGGAAAAGCACACCAGGCAACACCAGGCTCTTCATCATGACAATTGCTGCATCTCATATGATTTAGCAGTGCTTTAAAGACACAACCCCAACTTTATGTTCAGAGCTCTGGTCTAATCAGACTTACACCCAATACTCCTGCTGGTCACTGAAGCACACCAGTACTTGGGTCAGGCTCAGGCATTGATTCCTATGACCATCTTAGCATAACTAAAACATGACAAGAGCTCAGCCGAATGGCAGTGAATTCTGGGATATTTTTACTTAGTAGAATTTGAGAGACCTCACCTGAATTTCACTAGGGCTGTGCCCTACCTTCTTTTGCTGATTGGTTTCAAAGCAGTCTCCTCTTCAGCGTCTTCTCTTCACAGTGATATCCTTCTGCCTCTGCTGTAGCCTGGAGGTATGGATGTTGACCTGGCAGCTTCAAAGCCCAAAGCAGGGGACAACATCTTCCAGACCAATTACCTTTCTATGTAGTCACAGGGAGATTTTAAAGCCAAAGTCTTCTTCAGCAAAACTATTATTGATATTTAAGTTTGCAGGATGCCACAGTACAATGGTTATTGCTGTAGTTTATTAAACTGACACATGAACACTTTGCATTAGTGCTGGTATGTCCCTTCTGAGGGCTTCTTCAAACCAGGATATGAAATCTTTCCCGAGGAATCAATGAAACCTGTTAGAGAATACTGTCTTGGGAACTAAAGGCAACAAGATACCAAAATCCTCCCATCCCTGGCTTCTCTTCAGCTGCAGAAGGGTCTTTTGAGCAGCAGAAGGGATTCCTTGACCTCTGTGGGGGCTGCAAGAATCTAATTCCTTCATGAATGAAACACCAGCAGTGCACATATCTGGAACTAAACCTACTGGCTTAGATGAAGCAGGACCAGAAGAGAAAGTGTTTGAGCAAGCTAGGTTGCTGGGCACTAGGAGAAGTGCCAGAAGAGGCACTGCAGCCACTCCTCCCTTCATCATTTCTGTTCGACATGTTGCCTGTGTTCTCAGCTGTGTGATGGACAGGACACAGGAAACTTTTTACAAGTACATTTTTATTTAAAATAAAAATTAATTATGGTGCCTTTTTAAAATAGGGTACTGCACCATCTGTATATGCAACACAGTTTTTGGTACAGAACATACTTATTGAGCAATATCCTTAAATACTAAATATACATTAATGGCTTGTTTGAGAAACATGACAACATTAATTCTGGTATTTTTTTCTCTTTAGTCATTTAACCACTGATACAGATTTCCTATAGACAATATTTGTTTTCCTCTGTACATGTGGTACACAGTCAAGAAGGCAGATCTTAGGATATTTACATTCATGCATTGATTTAAACACAATATTTTGTAGTTTAAAATAATATATTTCTGTTTGTACAAGTGCAGGGAGTATTGTAAATACATATCTACCACAGGCCTAATTCTCCATTGCTTGGCAGCATCTATGGTCATGACCCAGATGGAGCAGGAGGCCCACACTCGCCTCGTGTGTTGTGACCATATAGCATGCAAGGCTGGACAATTAGGTCTCTGTATTGATATAGATTAATATATTCATATCTTATACTTAATAAACTTCCCTCTTTCCTTCTATGTCTGTTTTTGCAACATCAATCTATGGTACAGATGTTTTCCTGGGCACAGTTTGTGTTGGGGCTGAGCCAAGAAGGGCAGCAGGGCTGGGATTTCAGCTCAACTTTCCTGGTGCCTCTGAGAACTGAGGAAACTTGCACTTTGTATCACAGACCCTTAAAGCGCATTCCCTGCTGTGTCTGAGAAGAAAATTTGAGTCAATGCTCTCCCTCACACTGAACACATCAGTTTTTGGAGTCTGTCCGGTGGCGGTCAGAACAGATAACTCAGCTTCTGAGCAGAAGCAGTCCATCTTTGCATCTGCCGGGGATGTGGCTATTTTGTGGATGGAGCTATGTATGTTCTTTCTCCACCTGGTATTTTGATAGCTGAACCCAAACCTGAAATGTAAAGCTGCGTTTCATGTTCTCCACACTCATGGTCACTGCCTAATGAAACCCTTATCCATCAAGCCTGTTCATTTTCTATTTAATAATAGCACAATAAAGAAGCATAGAAGCCTCTTCTACAAAGCTTTGCAAGTCATGTGTAGAGTGTTAAACAGAACCCTAAACGACATAAGCAAGCTGCAGAAATTGTTGCTCAATGACACTGCCTTTCTAGTCTCTCTTCTCCAAAGACCTACCTCTGTTTCCAGGATACTTTCACAAGTGCCTTTCTGAAGATCACCTTGACTATGTGTAATGTTATCACAGTTAGGCAGGAGTCTAAAGGCAAAACTACCCCATACAACATTTCTACTTGCAGCTCTGTGACCACTGAAAGTGAAGACTCTGAACAGGCAGAGCAGCAGCTCTCAGCCTGTCTGCTGCTGCTATATTTCAGTGACCAATGGATTCTAAAAGCACACCAGGGGACATTTATTTAAGAAATTCTATGGCAATAATGTGTCCAAACCCATTTATTTAATACCAGCATGTTGGATATAATGATCGTGTATATCTGCCAATGCAAATAAAACAAATCTAAATCTCAAAATACTGTCACAGAGCTGGTAAGTATTTCTGTCTTGATTAGAGAGATAGGTAAACTGAGGCATGGAGAGGCAAAATCACTTGCTAATAAACAGCAGATCAGTGGCAGAGTTGGAAACAGATCCTAGATATCACATGCTGCTACTTGAAGTGCTCTGCCTCTCTACTTTCCATGAAGTTTTTAATGGTTCTCCTCTTGTGAGGAGACCTCAGGGGTCCTGCAGTGAGTTTGCCTGTGCTTTATGTCATGCACCTGGCATTTCTCTAATGAGGACATTTTACTATTGACATCACTCTTGATAACAGACAATGTCCAGAGACTGTCTCTTTAGACTTTTCCTTGCAAAAACAGACACACTTTGATGGATGTAATGAGCTCTAACCCCCTTTTGTGATTCTGGCCATACTGAACAAACCTTTAAAGCTGTATTAGGAAATAAATAAAATCAACAACCTGTAGGAGAAAGTGCTAATCCTGAGCCCGTATCATGCTAAATTCATCTGCATTCGTACTTTAGACTCTCAGCTAAACATGCAGCCAATCTCAAACAATGCCAGGTTTAGGCAGGAACAGGAGTAAAGAAAGAAAGGCAAAATAACTATCGCAGCTTAAAAAATACTCTAGAAATATTCTTCTAATATTTTTATTATAGGATTTAGGGGGATAAGTGCTTTAGGAAATCAACATTTGGGACACTAGACTTCAAAGTGTAAATTCTGTCATTTTAACCCCACTTTGGATCTAAGAACATAGCACTGTCTTGTGCAAGCACACCAAATGAATATGGCAGGGAATGATCACACTCTTGGGCAATGGGTTACTTATTCCCTTTCACTTTTATAATTGCATTCACTTCTTAGGAAAGCCTAACCTTCAAAAATTTTTTGTAGCTAAACTTCTACACAACGATGACAGGCTAAAAAGCTAAATGAATACCTCCATAAATTCCTCAACAGCAGTATATAGCAGCATTTCATTTTATCATTGAAAAGATACTTCTGTTTACATAAACCCTATTGTTCAATAGAAAATTACAGATGCCTGTGAGCTGAAACTGCTGATTTGAACATCCTGGGGTTTTTTGGGGGAAGGTCTGCAGAGTACTGTCTTCCTCTAACATCAAGCCAAACTCTACATCCCAGCAACAGACCAATTGTAGACTGGAATGTGTTCAAAATCAAGCTCTGACTTCTGCAGTTCGGGCACATCCTTTTACAAATCTGAAAACACTGATGTGTTCCAGTACCAAGAGATGTGACTGGTGGGACACAGCCACATCCTGGAGTGAGACTGGATCGTGACCTGGGAGTTACTCACAGACATGGAGATTGAGTGGTGTCAAAGCTTTATGTTCACACAAGAAGCCGGGGTGGAAATCGGTCTGTCAATGCATCACTACTCTCAGCACAGCTGTAAATGGAGACATATCCATGGAGATGTGACATGAAGGAAGATTTCAGAAGGTGAGGAAAGACCAGCATCTCACCTAGTCTCATCACCTTTATTCTAAGGGATTCGCTGAGTCCAACCTGAGAACCTAAGTGAAATGAATTTGGGTGGGTTTACCTTTGCATGAAGTAACCTGCAATCCACATCACACAAAGTACAACACTAAGCTGAATTTGGCACAGTTGGCAGTTTCTGCCCAGGAGAGGCAGAGCACAACAAGCTCTGGCCCAGGCCCATAAAAGTGGTCCTCCAAGCCAGACCTACAATGTCCTTGGTGGGTCACCTTGATGCTTTCAGGAAACACTGACCAGTGAATGAAGAGGACTTCAAAGGACTCTCAGTCTTTTCAATACAATCCCACCCCAACAGTCACACTGAAATGTAAAGAAACATCTTTCCCCGGTGAATCAGTCTGATGCAAACACAGAGAAACCAACAGAATTTCATAAAACAAGAATTTTTTAAAGATAAAAAAATAAAGTGTGTTGCAAAAATCCGATTCTGACACAACAATGTTCAAACAACCTCTCACACCATCTCTCTCAATACCCATGCAAATTGCTGAAGTCTTACATTTACATTTCTTTTGCCCAAAAAGTCTTCAACCACAGAATTGCAGACACCAGACTGCAAATGAATTTCCTGGGATAACTCACAAGTTCATGCAATTTTTGGTTGCTTGATGGCTTAACAGAAACCTTTGTTCTCTTTTTAAGAATGGAATAATAAGAATGATAAGAATGAAGTACAAGTATACAAAATCACACTGGCTGGAGAAGCACATAGGTGACACCTCCAGTCCTTGAACCTCAGACACATTTAATAAGCTGCTGCTTCTGCTTCTCTTCAAAACACCCTATTTCAGCAGCTTTTTGTGGACTCTCAATTCAAACTGAAAAGTGTGTGGGGGGAAGGGGTACAGAGGGAGAAAGAAGAAGCGGGAGGTATCACAACATCGCTTTCAGGAGATGCAGCATGCAGTGCTTATGCCTTTGCAAGGCCTTTTCCCTGGGTGGCCCAGGTGGGCGAGTTTATCCTTTTGGAGAAGCAGCAAGCCTGAAGAGAAGCCTGCTCTTCTCTTCTGAATCACTGATGCGTTCGCTATTTCTGAAATGAAGTCCTTGGCCACAGAGCTCCTTTTGTTGCCTTATTTCACCCACCTTGCGTACTCCGTGTGTGTGCTTTCAAAGTTTACCACCTCCTGCACCTCCGCGGGGTTTCAAGGATTATACAACCGCATTGTTATCAGCTGTTTTGTTGTTCTGGGAGGAGGTCATTGCATATTCAGCACGATTAGTTCCATTCTCTTCTTTTCTCATTGGTTTCCTTGGGTGATTCCAGGTTCAATGAAGTATAGGCAGGGTGGGGGAGAGAAGAAAGGACAGAGATAAACATCATCTTTGCCAATACAGATTTAAAACAACAACATCATAACACTGAACTCTACTCATTAGTTTTTCCCTTTCTGAACACAGACCACGCTGGCAGTTAAATTTGGTCTAGCCTCATGATCCACTTGGAATACGAGACATCTGGTCCTAAACCTTGTAACAGGCTGTTGGTTCCTCCTTGCTAGTTTGTGTACAGATGCATGTTGCCTGAGACAAAGGCTCCTGGAAGAAAGCCCTCCACCACCATCTTCATCTCTAGAATAGGCCAGGGTGCTGGGCCAGGCTGTGCCTTGGGGCAGAAAGGCTCACTGTCTTCTCGAAGTGCCATATTACTCAAACTGAGATAATAACTGGTTGTGTCCACTGGGGACCCAACTGAGCAGTCGTGTAAAACCACCATGTTAGGTCATGGGGATGGTCACAACATCTAACAAGCACAGATACCCGTATCCGCAGTGACCAACCCAGACCCAGTCAATGGAGAGAACACAGTTCAGAATGGCTTAAAGGAGAAACCCAAAATAAGGCAGCTGCTTTGTGCCCAAGACATCTCTGATCCTCTGCATTGTCTGTGAAGGAAGGCCAATTTGCTAGCCCAGACACAGAAGTTCATGTTCTAGGTGTCTGAGTTTGTGACCGAAACATGCTCTGATCCAACAGCTCCCCAGCACTTTTTAATTTTATTTGGTCGCCACTGGTGCCATTTGGTAAGTCAGTCCAAGACCACCAAAGCAAATTGTGGGGCAACAGAGAATGCCCAGTAAGTGCAAAAGACTAACAAGCATGTGCACATCACAGAGCAAAATAATCTTATTTGGGATTTTAAAATGAATTAATAATAATTTAAAATTATTTGAAAAGGGGGAACCAAGCACAGGTCCCCTTAAAGACTATGTTGCATCATGTGTTACCCTCACAGCTTCTCAAAATGGTATGACCTTTATTTAAAGCTGAAGTTTTAAATCTAGTAGGAGGAAAAAGCTTTGTGCTGCCCACACAGATAGTTCAGAGTTCACAGGGCTTCTGAGGGCAAAAAAGGGTTGCAGGAAATGCAGTACAGCAGTTGGTCTGTGCTATTATTCTTGCTGTTGTTTAACAAAAGAAACAACAATTATTAAAACATGGTTAACGACATCTAGTTGCAGCGAAATATTAATGAAAAGTTTATGGAGAAACATTAGAGGAAGACAGATTTGTTCTTCTTGTAATCTCAACAAAAATGCTTTGAACTGTGGTACTTTATGCCTCTCTTTAACTGGTAAGAATTCAAGCTTGTTAACATTAGCAGTGACTTCAGCTGTTAGAGATTAGAAATGGAGGGGGAGACTGAGTTGTTGAGACTAAGGGATGGTTGAACCATTTTCCAGCCACTAACACTCTGTGCCTGCCTGCACAAGACATAATGTCCCGTGACCCCCTCTTTTACAACAATTGTAAAGCAACCTAACACAAAGCTGGGAAGTGTTGCAGACACCCCAGCAGACTGTGCTGCCATTCAGCGAGACCTGGACAGGGTAGAGAGCTGGGCAGAGAGAAATTGAATGAGGTACAACAACGGTAAGTTTAGAGTCTGGCATCTGGGAAAGAACAACCCCAGGGACCAGGATAGTTGGGGACTGATCTGTTGGAGAGAGTGTAGGAGAAAGGGACCTGGGGGTCATAGTGGACAGCAGGATGATTCTGAGCCAGCAACGTGCTCTTGTGGCCAAGAGGGCCAAGAGCATCCTGGAGTGGATCAGAAGGGGGGTGGTTAGCAGATCAAGGGAGGTTCTTCTCCCCCTCTACTCTGCACTAGTGAGACTGCATCTGGAGTATTGTGCCCAGTTCTGGGCCCCTCAGTTCAAGAAGCACACAGAGATGCTGGAGGGTGTCCAGCGTACAGCAACGAAGTTGATGAAGGAAGTAGAACACTTCCCTTATGAGGAAAGGCAGCGGGAGCTGTGTCTCTTTAGCTTGGAGAAGAGGAGGCTGAGGGGTCACCTCATTCATGTCTATAAATATGTGAGGGGTGGGTGTCAGGAGGATGGAGCCAGGCTCTTCTCATTGTCATCTAGTGATAGGACAAGGGGCAATGGGTGCAAGCTGGAACATAGAAGGTTCTGTATAAATATCAGAACAAACTTCTTCCCAGTGAGGGTAACCGAGCATTGGAACAGGCTGCCCAGGGAGGTTGTGGAGTCTCCTTCTCTGGAGACATTCAAGACCTGCCTGGATGTGTTCCTGTGTGACTTGGTCTAGTTGATCCTGCTGTGGCAGGGGGACTGGACTAGATGATCTTTCAAGGTCCCTTCCAATCCCTAATGATTCTATGATTCTCCACCACCTTCCAGACAAGAGAAAGTGAGAACCTGTCTAGGCTTAATGATAGCAAATCAGAGCAACTACTTTCCTAGGTCTCAATGGATTGGTTGTTTGAAGCATTTATTTATGGAAGACACAAAAGTTTAGGCATGTTCTGTTGAACTCCTTCATTTTGATTTGTTTCTACATGCATGCCAAGTATAGGTTTGCCTCAGTGATACCATTTGTTACTGGTTTGGAAGGCTTGCTTGCACATGTCACAGTGATTACAAGTGACTTAATATTTAGATTTACAAAGTCTTTTTGGCCTGTTGCTGATTTTCATCTGCCCTTTTGCATTAGGTAAAGAGCACTAGCTCTTCTTCTATCACAAACTCTGTGTGTCACTAGCTTTATCTCTGCATCAGACTTCATTGACTTGTGATACTTTATTGACTGTTGTGATCCAAGCATACAAGTTTTCCTCTTACACACTCTTTTATCCTATCTTCTGCCTGATCAGCTAGGTTATGCATGACCTTCCTACATGAAGTAGTCCAATCCCCCTTTCAGATGTAGAACCATGGCCACATATTTATGCATTTCATTTCAAGGGTTGTTCTGAATTAGTAGCAAGGGATGTTTCAAATTAGTGAGGGAATGAGCAGGGGACTATTAATAGCTGTGCCATACTCACTTGGTGGCAGGTGACACAGGCTGTTTGCTAATAAGTGGTTTGCACTGCTTTACAGTATGGTTTGCTACACATTGTGTTTTGGTGTTTAGCAAAGTGGTGCACTCTTCATGCCAAACATCTGCCAGTGAAAGGGACATGCAATTCTGTACAGCTTAGTACACTCCTGAAATGATGCATCAGAGTCCGTAATGACCTCTCCACCATGCATGAATTAATTGGCATGAGTCCTAAAATCAAGAAAGCATCAAAGAGCCATTTAATAGTGTATTTCACATGACAAACTTAAGTTTCAGATGAGGTTCCAATGACACTGCAAATTGTATTTGTCAAAGAAAATCATATTGGCTTGTCATACTGACTTGTACCAGTTCTTGTCAGAGTCCTGTGTAAGGGTGGACGCAATGATGCACATTCAAATGTAATTTGTATGTTCTGTCTTTAGAAAATTTCCTCACACAGGAAGGAAACAGGAAACAGTTTTGGGACGTTTATCATTTCTACTCACAAAACTCAAGTGAAGTGTTTGACCCAACCCTCTCTGTCAGCTTTGGCCACTGGTATAAATTTGTCGCAGACCTAGGCAGTAGTGTGACAGAGCAGTAAGGGAGGGTTTAATGTTGTGTCTCAATTGTACACAATTCATATAATCTCTATACATTACTTTTGAGACAAAATCAAGCAAAATCGGAACAGACTATTCACTTAATCAGGACTGTATTATGCCTTGTTATTTATAGGCTTATTGAAGCTTTGAGGAGAATCACCTAAAGAACATCACTTAGAGAATCACAGATCACCTAGAAACAGGAAAAGTTTTGGCCAGAAGAGTAAACTGCAACAGAGCTAAAGACTCATGTTTGGAAGTGATGAGAGTTAAGAACAAACTGATTTCACAAGACAAGCCTGAGCATGGCAAAACTTTATCTTACTGCCTACTTCCACAGCAATGTCCCTATTGATGCTAGTGCACCACAGCCAGCATCTGGGAAGGCTGGGCCCTGAAAAAAACTGAGCCAAGCTAGAAGAGGCTGACCTTGGGCTGGCAGTTGAGAAGTGAAGGGTTCTTATATTCACCTCTTTCTGGGACTCCCATACCTGTCTCAGCACTGCCAGGAGACACCTGTCTTCTCTTGGGATTTGCTGCCCTGGAGGGAGACACCTATCCTGTTTCTTACAAAACTGGAGTAGAGTGACATTCTTTTTGTAAAAAAGTCAGGGGAAGAAGTCTGCTTTGCATTCACTGCTGTGTGTTGTTGGAAGAGGTGCCTAGTGCCCAAAAGACCACAAATTCCACACTTTCCTGAGCAGTGGTAGAAAACTGTAAATAGTTTTCATGGCAGAAAAATTACTAAAAAAGATTGCATTCTGTGGGCATCAGCATCAACTGATACTTTACCAACAGCAAAAGCTGAGGCATCTCTGTGCTGCCTTTGCACAGCTGTACCTGTGCCAATGGACAAGGTGCTTAAGCCAAAAATCCTTTTAGTTCCTCTACTGAAGGTTCTTTTAGTAACACATTCAGAGCTTGTCTCTCCTCTTAACATTTTCACCTCGAGCTGGCTCCTACCATGAACAAAGCTTCTACCAAGAGCTCTGTGGGCAGATCTGTTTTTGCATGTGACAGAGCACAGGGCCTGCCAGTGCCTGCCCATTGCAACAGAAGGGAAGGGGCAGATCAGAGAGCTGAAGTTGTATTGCTAATATGTACAACAGCCTCAAAGCTCTTCTCCATACTATGAACATTCCATTAGCTATCAGCACATAATAATTAATGATTTTCAATAAAATTGGGTCTCATACAACACACTCATTTTTTTCATGGGATTGGTTTATCCTGATGTGCTCCCAGTGCTCAGCAGAAATATCCAACTACCTGCATACCAGCAGAGATCCAACCGCCCCAGAAACTCAGAGGGTTACAAAAGTTATCCAAAAAACAGCATAAATACCTGGTAAGTACATTTTCAGTCAGCTTTATCTCCTGGGCTAGGACGCTAACAGTACCTGTGGCAGCTCCTTTGGCAGCTATGTTCAGAGCTCCCGGCTAGCCTTCACTGCTGGAAAACTACATGAGATGATGTATAGGCTACCCTTCAATAACATTCTAATTCAGCAGACACTGGTTAGGAATGAAAGAATACATTTTATAATGTTATTCAATAACTAGACCAAATAGCCAGAATGTTTATAAGCATACAAACGGATCCTGTTTACATCTCAGTACTGAAGATCAAACAGCCATTTGATTGATGCTGGCCATGAACCAACAGAGGTGAATCAGTTCTGCATTAGAAACTGGTGGGAGAAGCAACCTTGCTTCCTAAGACAGGTTTGTGAACAGGACCCCTGCTAGAGGGGCTCAGAGCACTGGTAACAGTTGCTTTCTATGACACAGTCATTGAATTTGTGTGCAGCTGCCCACAGTAAGCTTTGCCAAATGAATAACCTGCTGCTGCAGCCCAGACATACAGAGCTCATGCTGAAGAAAACTTCTCTGGAAATAGTTTTTAGAGACATAAAAAGTCACAGAGAAAATTCAGTCTGAATACTTTTTATTTGATGATATAAAGATAGAAATCGAAGAAGAAACCTTAGTGAAGAACATTCTCTGAAACCTTAGTTGTCCTCTATTAAATTAATTAACGTGTGTGGTCCATATGTGAACATCTATCTGTCCAGAAAACAAGCAGCACACTATGCATTACTTGTAGGAAGAAGATACAGGCTTGACTACCTCCCACATACAAAGAAAATGTTTTACAGTTATAATACGATGAAGCTCCATCTGGGCAAGTTTTAGCAACACATTTAGTACAGCTCAACGTCTGTTAGGACCAATGGCCAATACTCCCAGTCTCCCCAGGGGTTTTACATAGAATTCCCCATATTCCCATCTCCAGTCTGATAAGTTAAAAAGCCCAGCATCTAAAAGACAAACAACATGACTTGCCCCAGTGTTTATTACTTATCCCAATAATGTGATATTTTTGTCTTACTCTTGCAAACTAATAAGTCTTTTTAAGGAACCTGGATGATCTCATCTGCACTATTTGGGAGGACTATACACTTCAAGTTTTGAACAGTTGATGGAGGTTTCAAGTTGAAGAACCACTTTGAATTTGATGGAATAAAGAGAGGTCTCTTCTGTGCATCAGAAAATGCCCTAGAGGGCTTTTTTCCTAGAGTTCCTTGAGTACTTCAGTTTGCCAAGCTGAATTATTGGTCAGCTGGTAAATAACATTTACAAGGGCAAATAAGCTGTCTTCTCATGTGTGTGGACAAGGAGAGAAGATCTGTATAAATGTACAGTGCAAGGACCATTATGAAAAAGGAAAGGTCTCTTTGACAGCACTGCCAAGTCATGTTGCATCAACAGGCTCTGATCTAACTCTAAGATACCATCTCTTAAGGAGTTTCTTTTTTTCTGGCTGTTCACATGAACATTTTCAAGCTCACAGCTAATTCATCTCTCCCTCACAGCCATTTTTATATGACCAGTTTCTGGAGTACATTTAAGCAAGCTCTGCAGGCAACGTCTGCTTTGGAGTGGTTCATGCTCCCCTGTGACAATCAAATCCTCCTCACTCACTGTGCATGGATTGAAGACCTACTGCATTGTTGAGTGCTTCTCTCAGGGAAATAAAACAACCCATATGGAGCCACTCTCCAGACATTCATGAGCACTGAGAGGTACCCTGAGCTGGTGCACTTGGGCTGCAGAATGTGGTGGGCATATCTCTGTCTGCAGAACTGCAGTCTGCTGAACCTGCTCTGGGCACATCTGAAGGGAGGATGCAGTCTGTTCAGTTTGCAAGTAATGGCAGTAGATTGCTGAGCCGCTTGTGAAATTTAAGAAGTGGAGTTCACTTTTCATTTCTTTCCAGCAGTGCAAAGTCAGAGTAATTCCACAGACTTTTTTGGACTTGCGGAGGATTTGTTCAGATGTTAGAGAGAAAGATCTGTCCCTGGGAGACTAAGGTGATGCAATCACATTTCTTGCTAGATCTGCAATTAAGCTAGCTTCAGAGTAGTTATCCTAGACAAACCTTTTCTTACAGAACAGAAACAGCTTTATTATTAGGAGACTGGACTATTAACTGACGTAATTAATAAAAGTACTGTCAGTGACATGTCGCATTACAACCCACTCTCAGCACTCCCTATAATGATCCCTAAAAGGTTTTATTGACTGGAGGGATATTACAGCTGGTGCTATCCACTGAGTGTTCTCAAGAGTGGAATACACTGACAATGTTTTCATGACTAAAGATGAAAAATGAGTTGTTTACTTGACGTAAAAAATGAGCTCATGTTTCTGGCCTTCCAGCCTGGCAAAAAGCCACTTAAAAATGGCAGACATTAAAGGCATGGAATGAAGGTACCCTGCTCTGAGCAAAGCCAAAGCATATCTGGGGGATGGCCACAGCCATGCCTGGCAGTGTGCTGTGCACTGGCAATGCCCTTCGGGGATAAGCTGGATACGCATATGCTTCTCAAAGGCCTAGCCTGACACAGAGCAGAGTAGGCAGCTACTCCTGGAGCTCAGCTCACAGCTCTGCCAAGCAATGCAGAAACAGCATGGGATTATCAGTACGTATGTAGTACCCAGATAACCACGATATGTAACTCTACTGCATTAGGCATGATATGCCCTAATGAGTCTATAATTCACAGAGTAGCCAGCTCAAACTTCTGACCTAATTTCTTGTACAAGACAATAAACAAGATTGAATAGTCTAACAAAAAGAAAGCGAGATGGGATTGATCTCAGGGAACAGCAGAAAAGGACATTTGAAAGGATAAATGGGAAGAATCCATGGGTTAATTTAGGCAGAAGCTGCAAAAAAGTTTCTTATATTCTCAGAAGAATAGCAGTTTGAACTGGGACTGCTGAAGAAGGGAGGAAGGAGCAGGGAGAGAGGTAAAACTACAAAGCTTCAAGGAGGTAAGATGCCATCTAGGCTGCCATCCTCAAGTATCAAAGAAGGAATACTGGCTACTCCAGGGAACTAAATCAATCACTGCACTTCAGGTGCAGTGTCTTTCCCTAGGCTGGTTTTCTGGGATCAAGGCAATACCTAAGGTCAGAGTCAGACAGAGGGTGAGTTGTGCTCTGGCATCAGGGCCCGGGCAATGACTGTTAAGAGGTAACAGCTAGTAAAGAAGGCAATACACTCTTACTTTATTGTTGGCTTTTTTCTTTTTTTCCACATTTCATGCAGATCAGAATGGGGGATGAGAGGAGCATTTCCCAGAGCCTTTCTGTGAATGTCCTCTAGATTGCATGTGTCAGTGCAGAAGTGGCATTATGTTGGTGTCCCACTGAAATCAGTCATGCAGTCTACTGTATAAAAAAGTTAAGGGTTCCCTCAAACCAGACTGTGCACATTCTCTGTCCTTTAGTGTCCACAAGCTGAATCCACATGTAAATCCAATCCTTCCTTTCTGCACACAGCTGTGAGAGCAGTGTGTGAGCCACACAAAACAGGCATGCAAGACCTCACTTCTCTGTTTATCTGCCACTCAGTAATAGAAACACACCAGTGACATCCTTCTCTCTTTGTTCTTCTGGAACAGACTGAACAACACTTATCACTGTTTAATGTCTTCTATTTTCAAAGTGCTTCATGAACATTCATTAGGGAATCTGGAGAAATATGATTTTCTGGTGCCCACCTGTACCAGTCCTGATCAATACCTTCATTTTTTTATTATAGACAACACATCTAAAATGAGAGGTGACAACCACTTAATTGCTTCTGCTCAGCTATGATGTGACCAGTAGAAGACATTTATGAACCATTATTTAGCTGGACTCTTAATTAGAAGTTGTCCTTACAAAAACATATGCATTTTGGAGGGGAAAATGGAGAAGGGAAAGGTGCTGCATTTCTCTGCTATGCCTGCAAACTGGCTGGCTCTTGGTGCCCCATGCTCAAAGGCCAGACATCACTACTGGAAAAACTTGGGCTTGGAATAATAAGAGGCAAAGAGAGGAGATGAACAAAGGCAGCTTTTCACTGTACTCATTGTCTCTGAAGGACAGTATGTCTCTCACCAGTCAAGTGACTGTAGACATTGCTATTTTGGGCACGACACCCTTCCATCCACACTGCAATGTTCATCTTCTGTGCTACCCTGTGTCCAGATTTTTTGTTGACTGTAAATAATTATCCTGTTGGTTGATCCCTTGCACACATAGGCAATGACTTCAGTGATGGACTTGATCCATACAGAAGAACGAGGGTACTGCGATTTCACATGACCATTTAATTAGAACTTTACAAAATTATTAAAATAGGAATGCTTAACTTCTGTGCTGATGAGCCAAAATAATCTGCAGATTTTCTGCTATGGAAATGCCTTTAATAGAAGAGTGTTTGCAACACAAATAAGTGCAAGGAGCAGAGAAGAAAATTAAACCTTATAAAATGAACTGACCTTTGTAACTATCTAGATCACTTTGCATTTGAGACAGTCTGTCTCTGCTACCAGCTAGAGTAAGACCACTGATTTCCAAGCAGCTGCTTCTGACTTTCTACACAGTCAGAGAGGAGTGCAGAGGCAGATCCTGCTCTTTGGAGATTAATGCACTGTAAGTGGGCTGCACTGGGTGGTCCCAGTGTTCCCATGCTCTAGGTGTGCAATGGGGCAAGTCCATATGGAGACCGAGCAACCGGCAACTCCTGCACACCTACATATCCACACAAAATAGTGGGTTTGTGTGTTTTGGAGATAAGTGGCTTTAGACACTTGTAACTGTGACAAATTTCTGAGGAAGGATTGAGAGAATTTGAGGAGGATTTGAGGAAGGGCTCAGAGTAGCTGAAGAGAAGAATCAGGTTCCTGCTGCTTGGGACTATCTTTCCTAAGGTTTCATGCTACCATGTCAGAAAGTAGGCACCCTTCTCCTGTCTTCATCCTTTTCGCCCACCTGCACAATTTTCCCCTTAGGCAGTGTGGCTGCCTGACAGCAAAGAGCTTAGCAAGACTAGGCTATGTGGGATGTGACCTTCTTCAGGACAGTGGGTACCCCAGAAACCAGCTTATGACGATGAGCACCACTGAGCCTTCCTTTACCAACATCTGCTCTCAGGTTGGGAAGCATGGAAAAGCAGAAATCACCGAGTTGTGACAGAGGTGTGAAAGTAATGCACATAAATCCCAGTGGGAAAGAGCACTACCATGATCTGATGCTTCATTACCTTTGGCTGAGATTCCCTGCATAGGAGGGAAGTGCATCCCAGCACATCTGCTGTTCCCTGAGCTCTACTGTTCCCCAGGGTGTCCGCACAGCAAATTTAGTTTAGAGCCAGGCACCCAAATCAAAATCTGCAAAAGCCATGAATTAGAGGAGCCAAGGGTGGCACCAAGCCAAGGCTGCTGGCCAGAAGTGTGACAAAAGGTCAGGCAGCAACAGGGTATCTTCTGCATGATCATGATGGGGGCAATGTGGGGGTGATATAAGAAACAAGGAAAACAAGAAAGGACAGAGACAATGACCAGCAAGTTGTGGGTTGTGTAGAGATACACCCCCACCCTATTACCATGGGTACAATTTCCTCTGAGCCATAAAATAGATTGTTCCAGGCACCCCAAAGTGCTGCTGCTGTGTTTTTTCAGGGTGCAACAAACATAGCCCTAAGCTCAGATATTCCAGTTACTCAAGACAAAAATGTTCTTCAAATGTTTTTTTGAGTACGTCTCAGCCACAGCTCTGGCTTTTCACCAACAGGGTCAGCGCAAGTGCCCTCAGGTCAGCTGTAAATCTGTGACCACTTAAAAATCAAATGTATTTCTAAGAAAACTTTATTTCTTTGCCTTGTACCATTCTGAATATTTAAAAGTCTGGAATTTCAAGTAAGTTTTTAGCCTAGAAGGTGAAGAGATTGCATATTTGTTCAGATTTCTTCAGAAGTTTTGGCTTCAGGGAAAAAAAGTAATTAAAACCTCATGCTAAACTTGGCAACTCTCCCTTATGTTTCAAAGCCTTAGTAACCACTTGTTTCTCCTAATTGCACTGGGGAAAATCAGGAATATTTCAACCAATCCAATTAGAACAACTTGAGCTTTACATTCTGCACTGTGTCAGTGTGTCCAGACTGTACAGTACTGGATCTGTTGCAAGACTTCTGCCTACTTGATGCAGTACCCTAATCTGTAGTACAAACCAGGAAAATGGCAACTTGTTTGTGGCCACAGAGGAAAGTTAATTGATCACAGCATAGATGACAATGCTCTACAGATTTCTGTTGGCTACTTTGTTAAGAAATCACAAACTAGGCATGAACAAGTGAAAAATGATCCACAGGAAAGTATTCTGTGAAACACTTGGACTACTTGGTTTGTGTTAAGACTAAACTCTCCTGAAAGCTTTCGGTATTCCTGGTTATGAGAAACAATGGGCCATTTAATCCATTTATGTAATAACACTTTCTCCCTAGTGACTGGTTTAACTTAAAAGAACAGAGAAATCCTGACCTATATAGCTGTGCAAACAAGCAGTGCTTACACAAATCTCAAACTGAGAGCACTGAATAGCAGATCCTCCTGCTTATCCAACCAAAACATATGCACAGGCAACTGCAAAGCAAATGTTCCTGCACAGCACTGTCCAGGCAGTGTGGCTCAGCCATGGAAGGCTATTTTATCCACCTTATTCATCTGCCCTTGATCCTTCAAACGAGCCTGCTAACCAGTAGTACCAGTACTTTTGTTATGCCACTCAAACAGTTTTTCATGACTTTGATGCACTCAAAACCACTACATACTATTGAATCAGCAGACTCAGATCAAATTGCTCTGGCATCTCCAGTGGGCTTGAGTCAAGCTGTAAAGCTGTTCAACAACTTGTCTCATATATACTGCTCTGGAAAGTGTTGCACAACCAGCAACCAGACTCCAACGCTGTTTGCAAGAATTACAGATTTTCCTTGTACTAACACTCAGTTTCCATCAAGCAGGGCTACATTTAGTTTAATAAATAATGGTACCTTTGAAAGAAAACAAGAAGAACTCAGAGAAGGTGTGGACTCTCCACATGTGAAGATATCTGAAACCCAGCTGGACACACACCTGGGCAACCTGTTTTAGCTCACTCTGTTAGAGTGGAAGTTTGGACTAGATGATCTCAAGCCATGCCTTCCAACCTCAATCATTCTGTGATTCTATGAACTCATTTCTTGATCATTTAAAATGGGTTTTCCTGCAGAGAAGTTAGTTGCTCAGGGTATTTATATTGTAATTAGTAGGTCATTTGCAACCTAATTACAATGATTTACCACTGGGAGATGATTTGGCACAGGCTAAGCAACACATAGGGACACTGGGCTTTGGTTAAAGGGGACAGAAGACACAGACAGTGGTGCTTAGTGGCAGACCTTGATCCTGTTGTTGACAAGCATCAACATTTAGCCACAGAAAAAGATAATCAGGCTGCCATATGACTTCTTCCTTGCTTTTCCAGAATTTTGAAACCTGTGTTCCAACCACTCTCAGTGACATCCACAGTTCTTCCTAATGAAGACCATATTTCCTTCTGATTGGCACTTAGGATTTGAACACTTTGACAAGGCTGAACTGATTTGACATCAATAAATGGCATCACTGAAATACAGACCTGTCCTGACAGATAGTCCTCTTCCAGTTGTGTGCTCCTGTACTCAAAGAATACTTTTTAAGACAGATTCTCCATCAACGATCTTACTTTATGTCCTGAGTAACTGCCTTCACAGGCACATACCGAGAATTAAGGCAGTATTTCAGTGGAAACCCTTCCTACACCTCAATGACAACAGAAGCTATTAGCAATCTCAGTTCACCTTGACCTGTCTGTCATTAGCCATACCATGAATATCTACTTCAAAAAAATTCAGTGAGTTGACAACACTTTCTGCCCTCTCTTCCGACATTGAAAAGCATTACTGTGTTGCAGTTAATAGATTTTGGAATAGATTGCAGTTGGCTTCAGTGACTCATTCTAGATGGCCACTATGAGGACTACAGAGTCCTTGTTCTTTGCGGGAATGAGGGGTACAAAATATGGTGGGGGAGAGGGGCAGGGCCATTGCCTGCCTAGCAGGATATACAGCACTGTGCCATGGGGGACACACCCTCACTAGAGCCCCACCCCCCAAGTTTTGCTCTTATTAAGAAAGCCTCAGTATTTTCCTTTCACAAGCACCTGTCTCACCTTGTTACAACCAACTATGAACACTTTGCTACTTCTACTGAAACTAGACCTTACAGTAGACAGGGTCTATAAATCATATGCTAGTGCTGAGTACCCTAGAAAATACCTGAGCAATGAATTTTAAGTCAGTTTAAATATGATCTGTCATTTTGCTTCGGTGCAATATTTTCTTCCATTTAATTATTATTTGAAGGTGAACTATTTAAGGAAAGGCACATGTAGGCATTTACCTTTCTCTCAAGCTATGGGATATGTATGAAACAGTGGCTTGAAAAAGTGAACAAAAGGTACTTCAAGTAAAACTGCGCTATCCGTCTGCTTTGCCTGCTGACTTAACAAGAAGGCTCTTGGGCAGGCAAACCTGCGGTACATCTGAGAGCAGAAGTATCCATCCTACCTAAAATCCAGCAGAGCTAAGGAGTCATGTCCCTAGGCACAATGGGCTCATCTCACACAATGGGTCATCTCAGATTCTATGGTCACTGGGTAGCAACTACAGGTTTTTCACATGCTGATAAGCCTTCTGAAACACCTCCTGCCAGGTTGCACAGCTGGGCATCAGCTGGTATGGAAATCAGGATGCTCAGCCTTGCTTTCCCCTTCAAGGTTTGAGAGTTAGACCTATCAGATTAATTTTATACAGGCAGCTAGGTAAAAAATGTACTTTTACCCTCTCTATGTAAATATTTTACTCCTGTCACACACTGACACCCCAGTGAGCTGCAGGAATAGGATTACATAGCGCAGGTCCCTCTCTCCCATGTCTTGGTTGCTTATTTACCAAACAACTCTGGCTAATCCTCTTTACTGTGTTTACTTCCCGCTTCCCTCCAGTCTTACTGTCTTACTATTATTCAGATGCTTGGAGATGGTATAAAAGAGCTTAAGAGATGGGCAGCTCCAGAGCTGATTAAAAGGAATCAAGCTCCACTAGTTGTTTTTGACTCTTCACTCTACACCAGACGATGTGTTAGAGCTGCTGGCATTCATAGTGCACTTGCCCAAGTCCACTGTAATACTGAAACGATCTTGCTCCTGCTCTTACTTCTGGGTGATGATTTTCCAGGTAAAAAGAAAGAATGGCAGGTTTTCATAGACAGAGACATGGTAGAGAAATGCCTGGAGGTATTCCAGATCATGAATCAATTATTTGCCTGCTCTTGCTCTGTGTAATGGAAATCCCCGGTTGCGAAATCACTTTCCTTATCCTACAAATGAGCAGAAAAGCCTCTCTGCTCACAGCCCTAGCCAGTGATGAAGCCTGTCCTAGATTTCCACAAATGTCATGGTCTGTGATTGCTGTCGGTGCTAGGTGCCAATGATTTTGTTTTTCTAATGTGCTACAGAAAAAGATTCCAAAGAGGAAGTCTGCATTTTTTAAAAAGAAGAAATAGGTATGTCACCAAGACCAAAGAGCTGCTCCACTGCCAGACTGAGGGTGCTATCACCATGTGTGTAACCAACACAGTATCACATGCGATACTCCTCTGCTCTTTGACCTTTGCAGCAGCACATGCCTGTATTCAGTGTGCCCATGCCCAGAACTGCAGACCTCAACACCACACATAGGCAATGCCTTAGGAGAACTGTCCCATATGCATCTTTCCAAGAGTTTAAACTGTCTAGCAGTTCCATGAGCGTTAAATCTGATTGACAGATTTTGGTATTAATTCCAGGCTGGTCAATCCAGCCACTGGAACAGATTTCAGCATTTCTTCGGACCATTCACACTGGAAGGACCTGAGTATTTCCAGGACGTCTGGAGGGGTGGAGGTAGCAGCGTAATTACTTGGTTCTGGTAGTTAATTTATAACAGAGAACTAGAAACCTTTTTGCCTAAAACTGGTGATGTGCTGAAGTTTTATCTTTTAGAAGGGAAAACAGACCACCCCAGGAGAAACAGGTTTTGTACAGACTGACTAAAAAACCAGTTGAATTACAATACCTTGAGGACAGTCACTCCCTCGCTTCCTGCTGCAGAAAAGCAGACATGAGAGTTTGATTGGTCTGGCTCTTTGAAACCAGTAAATGAGATTTTGACTTAAGCACAATAGGATTGTTCTTTTTCTTTCTACTTCAAATTTGATTATTATGAAAGAGAGGGATTAATACAACAGATCCAAGCTCTGTGCAAATAAATCTCTGCTTGCACTTCTCTAGTAAAACAGTTAACTCTTGCTACACCTTACAACCAGATGACTTCTGTTACTTCACTCAGCATCTCTTCAGTGGAGGTGAAAGACAGATTTGCCAGATACACTACAATCATAGAGGTCTCAGTTCCAGCAGATGCACAGGAATGAGAGCCTGGGAGGAGGACTGCAGAGGAAACCTGGTTGATGGGGATGTGAGAAAGAACAGAGCAGAGCAGAATTATGGAGCCCAAGGCTGGGAACACACTGGAGAGACTCTTGGCTTCAGGATCTCCCTGACTAATTCCCTTACTCTTCCTCTAGCCACTTCTACCTCCCAGTGAAGGATTTCTCACACTAGCTAAAGCAAAGTCAGCTAAACAATGCTTGAGAGTACTCTATGTCAAAGGCAGAGATGCTTTTGTTGTGAAATTATTTCTCACCATTATCAATAGTTAGTTATCTTTTACATTGGCTCAAGGAACACAAACTGCTGCGGAATGCTGCCAGGCACTTCAGGCCACCCTTTTCTAGAGCTGCTTTAAGAAGAATTCATTGATGAAAAGAAATGCTCTAGTTACTCTGTAACAACAAAATAAGATTTTCTTTTGTAGCTGTCCAATCCACATCTGAGCAGTTTTAAGCTTAAGGTTTGTCAGTAATGTGGATATCAACAACAAGAAGATCTAAGGGGACTTTTCACTTTTCTTTGAGACTAATGCCTGTTCAAGCAACTGACTTGTACATTGATATCCAGTTTACAGATAATGGGTGTCTTCATCAAGTATCAGTGTTAGCTTTCACTGATATGAAGCATGAGAACTCCAAAAGCCTTTTGAAGGCAGCTTTAAATTCTTTTGTTTACATTTCTTTTCCATTCCTGCCATCTACCAGCATCACAGCAGATTTACAGAGAAATTCCATGGCAGGCATAAGGCTGGTCAGAGACTACTACTCTCCTACTACTCGCCTACTACTCCTGTGGGTGTATTTTGCAGCCTTGGCAGAAATCATTCACTATTTGGCACAGACAAGCAGAATAGCTGCTTTTGAAATTAATACAACCTTCCACATGGAATTGGACCAATCCCTTTTGAGCAGCCAATGGTAGATTAGGAACTCCAAGTAAGAAAGTTTGCTCTGTGGTACCAATCCCACTGGATTTTTTTTTTATTTTTTAAAATTGCAGTTGGTACAGAAATGTTCTCTAGCTCCTCAAAACTAGTGAGTGGTCATTTTAGCAAAACTAGAAGAGAAAATATAGTAAATCTAATCAGAAATTAAATACAAACTTTTATCCCCTCATTTGAATTCTCTGTGACTAGTTGAGAGGTGTCCCTGCCCTTGGCAGGGAGGTTAGAGAAGATAATCTCTAAGGTCCCTTCCAATCTAAGCCATTCTCTGATTCTGTGTTGCTTTTGGATTACACTATCCTTCATATCCTGCATACATTTTTCAAAGAACCATGAAGCATATGCAGTGCTCCACCACTGTGATATCCCTGCTGAGGCTCATAAAAACTCTTGTGGTTGCTTTGCATGCGGGTAACATTTTTCATGAATAGTATTTTCATTTCTTTTCTTTCTTTTTCTCCCCAAACTACCATTCTAAAATCACAAAGTTGAAAAAAATAGTCATTTCATCCAATCTGTGATTCAATTGTCACCACATTATCTTGTGAGAGTTAGGGATGTCATACTGCACTGTGATGCAGAATGGGTCACTTCTAGCAGCTCCTGTCCCAAGCCCCCTGGTATAAAACAGTGACACCATGAAATCACAGCTGTGGGGTGTTGTCTGAGTCAGACTGAAACCAGTAGAGCAGAAAAGACAGTCCATCCATCCAGGCTACAATTCCCGTAAATTAACATTCTCTGAATCAATGCTTTGGATTTGGAGTTGGAGCCTTCAAACAAAAATGTTCAGTTTTGACTATTTCCACCAGAAAAATAAGATGTTATTTAGGTGAAGAAATTATGCCCACTCTCATTTTTCTCTGTCACTTGAGCCAAGATTTTCAAACAATCTGAGGACCATGCAAGCACCTCTATTACAAAGAAAGTGTGCTGAAACTGTTACTACACACCATGCAGTACACAGCCTTCACAAACGCTGTTACATTAAAAAAAGACAAGTTTTGAATTTAACTCTTTAGATGATAATTTTAAAGCAAGATTAAATTACAAGAGTCTCCAAATGAAAAACCACACAAAGAGTTTGCGTTAAAGAGTTAAAAGAACTTAGCCTGCATTAATGTGAAATGTTACCATTACTGATGGGCCTGGATCAAAGCTCTCACATCAGATGTGAAAATTTTGAGTGCTACCAGAAGTGGATAGAACAGTGTTTCCTGCCTCTACACTTGGCCAAGACAAAGCTATCAACAGTCTCCAAAAATCTGCAGCAATTTCTCTTTGGGGAAGTTCTTACTAATCTGAACACTGTGGCTCCGTCCCATTTCTAGTTTTATTCCTCCTCTCTCCTCACGCCCATGACTGTCGAACTTCGCCCTTTTACTCAGGCAGGATATGGTACATAAGTGACTTTCCAAGGAAAACTTGTTGATTATGGGATACATTCTGCCTTTAGGTTGCCTTTAAACAAAGGTGTCAGCCAAGTCTTGGGTCAACCTTTATGGGGTTCCATCACCCTAAGGACAGCAAAACATCTGGAATCTTACCTTTTTATGGCTTTGTAGCAAATGATGACAACTATGAGGACAAACACTAGTGTGGCACAGCATACTGCAATGATAATAACCAGGCCTGGCCACCAGGTCTCTTCAGTGGGACAAAAGGTAGGCTTGGGAGCTGTAAAAGAGTGTGAAAAATGCATGAGTTCTCCCAAATGAACAGTGTACATTCAGACGCACTTCAGTGTTCCACACAATAACACTATGAGGGCCACAGATACATGCAAGAGGTGATTTCACATTTAGAACTTGTCAGTGTTGGTTATTTTTTTAGAGCACTCAGCCATTCTGCTTGCTACTGAGTATCTCTTGTCAACCTGGTGTTGAGCATGAAGGAGAAAGGTTCAGTATTGCTACCCACGGGAAACCTCCTTCTGCCTTTGTCACCTCATATTGCAGAAGATTCAGTTTTAGAGAGATGCTATGCTGATAAGGGTAGGTTTTCAAACCCCATTAAGGGTGGTTGATTGGGGAGCCACAGCTGTACCTATCACTCAGTGTTGGAGTGGCTATTATTGTGACCCTGGATTGAGGAATTTGTTTTAGAAGAACAGGAGTTTCATTGCATTTATTAATTGCTTTTAGAGGACTGTAGTTGACAAACTTCCTTCACAATACATTGTCTTTGAACTGAAACAGTTTAGAATGGTTAACATTAAAAAACCAACTTGTGAAAATATAAGCAATTACCATTACATTTTTCTTATTCAATTCAGGGTTAGAATTGTCAAAACAAGCAATATTCTGCATCAGAAGGAATGTTGGTGGCATCCAGTTCAAATATTTTCATACTCTCCTGGTGCTGTCCAGACAAACACAAAAGGTTTCAGTGAAATCAAAGAAAACTCACTCATCAACAGAAGCCATGTAAAATTAGATAATGTAATAAAAATGTAGGGTTATCCTTGTCTAGTCACTGCTCTTCTTCAATGGCAAGGTCAACCAAAGTACTGACAAAGCAACATGAGATGTTGCTCCTCACCACAACAAATGAGACTGACAAATGGCAGTGCCTGGGTATAAAACAAGACTTGTCACATTCCTGTGCATCATGTGCTCCTTGATGGTTTATCACAGCAGTTTTACAGGGAGAACAAATAGATATATGTGAATATGACTCCTGATAGCCTATATGTAGTTACTAATTACAGAAAATAAGTATTGCTGATGTGGAAGCAACACCTAACCCAATATGCTCAGTTCCCTTCCTCACTGGTCCAGACCAGGCACTCAGAAAGAAGTCACATGGAAGAAATCACACTGAAAGCTATCAAAGCCTGTTTCTTACTGGCTGGCGAGTTTATACTGTTTCAATAATTCTTTTCTATTTCAACCCCTTATTACTGCACTGCTAGGTAATCTTGCTTTCATTAGGAATGTCCATCTTCTTCCAGTAAGCTCTCAGCTGTGTGCTCTTTTCTGCCTCCCTCAGTATGGATCCACACAGCTCTCATTACCATGATGCTTCTACATCCTTAACGCATTTCTCCTCACAATTCTCCTCTGAAGAAAATCAAAATTGCTTTTAATCCCTTCATGCTGATCAGATGTCCAGGCCTGGCTGGCACAGAAACCTCTGTGTGCAGCCAAGGAAGTCAGCCAAGACACGAACTTCCCAAGGAGCCAGAAAGGTATCCTGAAGTGCCATGTCCTCCTAGAGGTGCCTCTTGGTGAGTTCTGCATGTTAGTGAGCTGTTGATGACTCCATTAACTTTGGCTGGGGCTTACAGGTCAGCTCCCTGGGTCAAAGGCTTTTTGAAAGTCCAGGTGAACAATATCCACAGCCTTGTCCTCATCCAATAGTCAGGTCATCCTGTCATAGAGGGAGATCAGGTTCATCAGGCAGGACCTACTTTTAATAAACCCACGTTGGCTGGGCCTCAGCCCCTGGTTGTCCTATTTGTGAAGTGCAGTGGCACTTGAGCTGTTGTGTTCCACAACTTTCCCTGGTACCGATGTCAGACTGACAAGTCTATAGTTTTCTGGATCCTCCTTTCTGCCCTTCTTGTAGATGGGTGTTACATGTGCCACTGTCCAGTCCATTGGGACCTCCCCAGGTGGCCAGGATTTCCAGTAAATAATGGAAAGTGGCTTGGTGAGCACATCTGCCGATTCTCTCAGCACCTTTGGGTGCAGCCCATCCGGCCCCATAGACTTGTTTATTTCTAAGTGATGTAGCAGGTCGCTGACCACTTCCTTTCCAACTGTGATAGTCTCATTCTGCTCATTCTCTCTGTCTTCCAGCTGATAAGGCCTGTTGTCCAGGGAACAACCAGTTCCACTGCTAAAGACTGAGGCAAAGTAGGCATTGAGCACCTCAGCCTTTTCCACACCATCTGTTACTAGGTTTAACTCTGAATCCAAAACAGGATGGAGATTTCCCCTGTTCCTCCTTTTATTATTAATGTATTTATAGAAACTTTTTTATTACCCTTAACAGCTGCAGCTAAGTTGAGTTCTAGCTATTCTTTGGCACCCCTGATTTTCTTTCTGCAGAGTTTGACTATATCCTTAAAGTCTTCCTGAGAGGCCTGGCCCCTATTTCCAGAGGCCACAGACCCTTTTTTTGTTCTTGAGGTGCAGCCAAATAACCCTACTTAGCCAAGCTGGTCTCCTTCCCCATCTTTGTCTCAGCCTGCTCCTGTGCTCTTAAGACTTTCCTCTTGAAGTATGTGCAGCCTTCCTGGACTCCTATATCTTTTAGGAGAGCCTCCCAAGGGACTTTGTCAATCAGTCTCCTGAGCAGGCCACAGTTCGCCCTCCAGAAGTCATAGAATCATAGAATCATTAGGGATCAGAAGGGACCTCGAAAGATCATCTAGTCCAATCCCCCTGCCACAGCAGGATCACCCAGACCAAGTTGCACAGGAAGACATCCAGGTGGGTTTTGAACATCTCCAGAGAAGGAGACTCCACAATCCCCCTGGGCAGCCTGTTCCAATACTCCATTTACAGGTAATGGATTCACTAGTCCCTTTCCTTGTTTTTCCAAGGATTGAAAACTCAATCAACTCATGATCACAATGATTTCAAATCATTTAAATCATAAATGATTTTATTGCTATAGTGGCTTGAGCCCACCCAGATGGCAGCAAAGCACTGCACAGCCTCCTACTCCTCTTCCAGTGGAATGGGGAGGAGAAAATACAACAAAAGTCAAGGCAAAGGACAGGGGTGCTTACTCACAAATCACTCGCTGACCTCAGATGGCCAATAGTTGTCTCTTGTCTCTCTCACATTCCACAACTCTAAAACAAAAGAACACCCAAACCAAAAAACTTGACCAAGAGATTTTCTTCTCTCAGGCACTGACTGGCTTGGCTTTGGCGAGAGGGGAATCTGGCTTGGAGCTGGGGGAGCAGTTCAAAGCTTCTTACAGAATCCACACCCATAGCCCTGTCCTCAGCTACCAAATTCCTGCCAGACACAAACCCAAAGCAATTGTCTAACAACACCTCTGAGAAGATGCAAGAAAATAATTCTCTTTCCTGGCTCCTTCTTTGCACCACCTTTCAAATCCATTATAAACTCTCAAAAGGTGGATGGGTTCAAAACCAAATTGACCCCTTCTCTTGTTGTGTAGGGAATCAACAAACAACATACCACTGTCATTTGTGGTGGTATGTTTGGGGAGTAGAGAACCTCCCTGGGACATGGAATCCATCATCTTCACCACAGGGCTACTGAGGGCTGCAGGCTGGTAAGCCAGGCCATGGTATCTTCATCACTGGTCTCATGTGAGCAGCTTTAGCTGCTCAGAGTGTGATTGCTTCTGCTTTTCACTGGTCTCAAAATTAGTTGAATGGAGAAAGTGATCTTCACAGTGCAAAACAGCTTGGGGGAAACACGCTTTTTCTAAGCCCTGAAGTGTCTTTCTAGACACTGAACCACTGTTAGGTGCAAAGTAGTAGGAAGTGATAACATTTTAAAGATAAGTAGGGTGGGCAAACAATTACAGCCTGACACCTTGACAGGAACCTTGCCAAAAAATCTCATTCAAGTAGTAAAATATTAAAGTAAATAATTGATGCTAACTAGCATAGTTTTAGGATAACACGTCTTGTCAAACTAACTAGGTATTTTCTGAGAAGATTATTGGTTTGGCAAATAGATTTATTAGTGTCGGTGTAGCAAGTTTAGATTTGATATGACATTTGACTCAATTCCGAGTAATTCTGGGGGTATGAAACTGTCATGCTACACAAGCAAGTGTGGCAGAGATAAACTGAGTTAAAAGACACAGAACTGTTAAACCTCAAAATCCAACTATAAATGGAAATTCACTGCTGAGGGAATGTGTTCTTTAACAGCATATACAGGTGTTTAAGGTTAGGCTGGATGAAGTGCTGAGTGGCATGATCAAGATGTCAGATGTTTAGGGTTACTTGGTTGGTTTTAGGTTGGACTGGATGATCTTTAAGGTCTTTTCCAGCCTCATCATTACTGTGATACTGTGATACTGTGATCTCCTTTCTTCCCCTGAAATACAATGATAGGTACTGCTACAGTTTGTAAATGACTTGGAAATGTACTTCACTACAAGTGGAGACTACACTTAGATTAGAAATAGGTTAGCTATTATAATTAAGGGTAATTATCCATTATAATAGTCTATCAGCTGTGGTAAGCATGTAGCTTAAAAATTTAGTTTCCACTAGTCTTTTCATCTTTCCTGAAAGTCTAAATTCAGCTAAAGAGATTAGACTCAGGAATTAAGTAAAGAAAATGCTCTGTCTCTGGGAAGTCCACGTGAGCTCAATGCCTTTGTCCTCCTAGCCTTAAAATTTATGAAGTCCAAATGTTGGTTAGGTTTATTCTTAGAGGGAAAACATCTGCTATTCCCAACAGCATCAGATCTAAATAAATACAAAGGATACACAGACATATTTCTGACCTGCAGTGGGTGGCTGGATCCAACTTAGTGAAAACAAATGATGAAGATTTAGAGCAAAGGCATCTTGCAAACTATTTTAACACCATAAAAACCTTCCACACTTGCTTGCTTTGACTAAATTTGTTTTGTATGCTCAACATAAAGACAAGGCTCCTATTCCAATGTTAGCAGGTAGACACAGGGCTCTAGCCAGAAGTGTGCATGCCAGGGAAGATTAGCTCAGCTACAGAGAGTTTCCCTTGATGTCCAGGCACAAAAATACAGCCCGTGTCACTGGAAAGGAAGCTTCCATAAAATTACTAAGAAGTCTCTGATTTCTTTTTAGCAAATCTCAGAGTGGGGTACTCTCCAAATTGTGCTGAGCTACCAAACCAAAAAGACAGTGATCAAACTAGCTGTTCTTTTGGATTAAGAATGAAATAATTTTGTTATGTTATAGAAGCAATGTGCACTGCCTGCAACAGAATATAGAAACAGGATTTGGAATGCTTGTATACACCCTCAGGTTATTTTTAGCGGGCATGGTTGTACTTTATAAAGCTCAGATTTAGGAAATCCCGTACTCTCCTCATTTAATTTAATGAGGGTTATTGCTTTCGACTGCAACAGGGGAATGCCAGGACATTAAACAGTAATATCATCATGACTATCAGGAGAGACCAAGTTACATCTTGTTGAGCTGGAGTCTCAGTAAAGCCCTCTGCAGCAATACTGAGGCAGGAGCCAGCATCAGCACATCTACTTCCACCAGCTCTCACCCCTCAGCCAACCCAAAGTAAGCCAAAACAAATTACACCAAACCAAACCAGAACAAAACAAACCAAATCAAACCCAGTCCAAACCCCGAGCTGAGATAGAAAAAAGCCAAGGGAGGCAGTGACCTGTGCACTCATGTGCAGTCCCAGGGGACGTCTCTCCGACAGAGGCCTGAGAGTGTCAATCTGCTTACAGGATCAGTCCCAGGCAACTGCTGAGTGCCTACTGATGTGACATGGAAGAGTGACAGTGACCCCCCCCTCACCTCTCTACAACAACAGCAACTTCATGCCTGAAAAGGGAAGAGTGCTTTCAAGATAAATCAAAACAGGTTATTGTTTTTCCTCCTGATTTTATTCCTGTTCTTTCAGAAGGGTCAAGGGTGTTGGCATAATCATATTGATGAGACACCTGCCCATTTTTAATATCGTGTACTCACAACAGGCTAAATCCTGCCATCTCTATGCCTGCAGAACTTCTCCAGTTACTGTAGAGTTGCCTGGATCAGCCATGAACTTTTAAGTACCATGCTAGGAAGTAAGACTGGATTTTATTTTAAAGGCAGGCTCATGTTCCAGTGTTCTATAAGCCTTGATTCGAGCTTAGAATGGGAGATGCAAACAATGTGTTTCTAGCAACTTCTGTGTATGTCACAGAGAGATCTGTGGATCTGCTGGGTAAGGCAAGGTTTAGGGCTCTATCTTAGCTTTTATTCACATCTCCATTTGCAAGACAAACCACTAGTTCTTGCAGCCATTATTACACTGGGATGCAGGAACAAGCCCAGAATGTGGCAAGGTTTAAATGTGATTTCAGATGACCAGGTATGTGAAAAGACTCCCAGGACAGCCTATGCTCAATTAAAAATGCAGTGGGGGTTTTAATCTGTTAAAATTTGGGTCTCTTCACATCAAGGTGTCTCATCCAACCCCCTGTGGAATAGAGGAGTTCTATGAATCCCTTGAATTATGTGAATTGGATTCTGTGAGGAGAAACCATAAAGAGAAACAGCTACATATACACCAGGGCTCAGACACTTAATCTGTGTTGTGTGAAAGATGCACAATGAGGACAGTCTCCATCACATGCCCACACCTTTTTTGAGAAATCTGGTTTCAGTGCTGAGCCTGAGGTCTCTGCTCTACTTTCACATAAGGCCTTTCACTCTCCCCAGCAGTGTAACTTCATCTCAGTGAGTGCTAAATAACTAAACGCTGATGAATTGTGTTCCAGAATGAAGCCTTGGACAGCTAATAAAAAAGGGCCAAACGAGTCCAGTGAGCTCTGAAACCGGTTCCAGCTGAGGACCTTGTCCTAGAATCTGCATGAACATGTTCATAAGCACTGCTCCAAAGTTTGCTGACGGTCAGGAGCTCAGTCTCTAGAGTCCTGGATGCTGTGGGCTCTGGGTGCATTTCTGTAGTCTAACGTGCAGTGATGTGGAGAGACATGTGAGTCAGTGTCAGCTGAAGGGTCCCCCTTTGTTTACTGTATTTAGTCACATAGGAACTACTACAGATGTGTTTGGATATTCCACGTGGAAGAAACATGCTGTGTGTTCCCAGGGCTGCTAGTAGCAAGAGACAAATGGGGCAGGAAAAATAAATCCTTCAAAAAGCCCTCTAATGAAGTTTGTGGTTACAGCTAAGACCTTGATACAAGAACAGTGTGAAGGTGCTTTGGCATTGCAGCTTCTCATTACAAAGGCTGCTGCTTCACCCTTGATTGCCCCTGAGATGGAGAAACAACACAAGATCCAAAGAAAAACTTCAAACACTAAAGCAGATCTAGTGGATTAAATCCAGCAACTACACCATAAGACAAGGTTCCCATAGCATTATGGCTTCCCAGGGCTCTTCTGCTCAAATTAATAGACACAATGTCACCTCTTTAGAAAATCAGGGAAAAAAGCTTGCAGGATGGGCAGCACAGAAAGCCAGACCTATTAACAGCCATCAGTAACTCGAGGGACTGAGCCAATGCAGCAGAATGCAAAGCAGGAGCAGATCACAACTTCAATAACAGATAAAGTTCACTTAGGGCAAGTTCTTCTCCAGTAAATCCAAAAATGATGGAAAGGCTTTGGATTATCACAGTCTCCAAAGAGCAGTGACCCAGAAAGCTGCTCTGCCTGGCCCTGTTCCATAAGACTGCCACAGAGCACAGGCTAGGGAGGAAAATACTACCCAGTGAGGAACAACCAAAGAACTGCTTTAGACTGGCAACATCTGAAACTCCAGAGTGCAAATGCAGCTGCACACACTGGGCAACAGATTTGCTTAGAGAAAATAAGACTTGTCTGATTATTTTTTAGTTTGCTTCCCTATAGATCTGTAACTTTCCTGTTGCTTCTAAATTTAGGGCCATTGCCAGAGGGCCATGAGCTAGTTGGGTGAATATCTATTACCAAGCAATAGTGGTGCACTCAGTAGAAAGAATGTCCTGATTTACTGTCTCCTTGGAGTAGCTATGTTAAATAATACTGGTGGAAATCAGCTATTACTGTAGCAGATGATACTTTTGTTTATCACATTATCTTGCAGACAAGTTTATATCATGCAGCTGCTCCATGCATATGTTCCTACTATGCTTCTAAGGGGGATACCGCAATCACTATGCAGTGGGAACTTCTGCTGTAATAAAAATGCATGGTATGACGCTGGAGAAATTCTCTGCCCTGCAGTTTTTGCACTGTAGACACTGTTATTCTACACTTTTGGTTCCCTCATCTCCTTAGTTCTCTCTCCCTTTCTGAAAATATTTCCTTTCTGAAAAAAGAATCAAACTCAACTCTGTGCTTAGTTTTGGAGTTTGGAGTTTGCAAGAGATGGAGGAAAAGGGCAATTCTGCAGTTTTCTAAAGTTCATGGATGGTTCATTGCAAGAAATAGAACTGGAACCACTGGGGAAAAAACCTGAGCCTGGATTCAGCCAGTGGAAAAGAAGGGAGATGGGGCTGGGAGTGGTGCTGAAGCTCCAAGTTTGAGAGGTTATTGAACCTGCACACATTTAGGTTTGAGTTTCACAGTGGATCTTTCTAAAGCCCCATGTTGCTGTGCTGTCTTGGTACATCTTGTGCAGCTGCTTTTCACTGGCAGATTTGTGAGCCTTTGGTCCTATCATTAGGATCAAAATACAAATAATATCAGGTGGGAGTAGCCATCAACCAGGCCTAAGTGAAGCACACTGAGCTGCAGTGGATTATGCAGGAACCAAAGGTCTTCTGTCTCCTGGCCAGTCCTATCCTCTGGATTGCATTCCCTCCTTGGGAGCAGATACAAACACTGGATTTGGCTGTAACTACTTCACAGGAGTAGAAGCAGCGAACTCCCGCTTTGACTTCCCGGGCAGGTGCTAGATCTCTGCCCCCAGCCAGCAGCTGATACCGTGGCCAGAGGTTCTGTGTGGCTGAGATGCAAGGACAGAAATGAGGTGGAATCCCATAAGGTGCCTAGGATGGGCTGATGATAAGCTTATTGGATACTTTGTACTGGTTTTGCATGGATGCAGAGGAAAACTAGTGAGAGTCCTGCTACATGCTTAAGGAAGGATGATAATATCTACAGCAGAGCAGCCAAAGAATTACGAAAAATGTAGGGAGGGAAAGTCTGTGCTTCAAACAACTGACAGGCTGGGGGCCGCATCTGCCAGTCTTAATCCTATCAGGTTGCTGGTGAAGCTGATGGCACCTGCTAGAATTGAGGTACAACTCCACAAATAGGAGCAAAACATGATTTCTCCTGCCTAGCAGTTTTGGAGGACAGTGGGGTAAATGACCACAGAGGGTGAGTTTGTTCTCTACAGCATGGTCTGGAAGGAGCAGCAGCATTTAAAGCCCTCATGGAAAAAAGGCTTTTAAAGAGATTACATCATAGCTGGTTTCTGTATTAGCACTTGGCCCTGGCATTTATCTTTACAATGGATACTCACATCAGCCACTGCCTTCTGCTCTGACTTTGTCACGTGTTTTTCTACCCACCGGTCTCCGGATGAGATGCCATTTCTCCCTTGCCATCTGATTCTTTTTCAGCAAAAATGACTGAATTGTTTCTACCCTGATTAAATCACACACTATCTGCTTCTGTCCCCAGCAAATGAAAATTGAAGCCTGTGTCTTGCAAAGCAGCCTCCTCCTCATAGTAACATGGTCACTCTGGGGAGCATCATGAGCACTGTCATGTTTCCCTGCTCTCCACAATCTGGATTAGAGCCGGGTTGGGCAGCACAAGGATATTACTAATGATATCCCCAGACAAGTCTAAGTGCTGCCTCCCCCTAATGACTATTGCTCAGGTGGACCCTGCTGTACCTGCTGGCATTTTTCAAAATGCAGGAGCCATTGATCAGATCAGTGGGTATCTGGTTTCTGTAAAAAACAGCCTTTGCTGTTAAATTAGTACCCTGAGATTTATTCTAGAAGGTGATCTGATTTCCAGCGGTTCTGAACACTCAGAAAGCCAGGATGCTCTAACTTGAGTATATAGATACCTCACCTTAAGTTTAATTTTCTGGGTTTTATGATATAAATTTTACCCTTTCTTTACTAGGCAGAGTGTCAATGTGGGCAGAAGACAGAAACTCCTCTCAGGATGCAAGTTCCAGCCTCAGCTCTCATCCTTGACTGCTGGGTGATTTTGGAAAAATCTTCACCACTGGCCTCTGCTTTTCCTCATGGATGGGGACAGCAGTCCCAGCTTTCCAAACTGGTGCAAGATGCAGGAATAAAATGTGTAACATTAGGCTGCATGCCAGCATAGTTACTGCTTTCCCAGTTCTCTTATAAGGTCAAGAGGTAAATTTGTATGATTTCTATCTTTATACATTTACTTATATATATATTTATATTAGTAGTATATATATTTATATATCTGTATTTATACAAGAACTTGCTCTATTTCCCTGACCTTCCTGTCAACTGCCTATTCAAGCAAACACAGTGGAGAAGCCCCAGACTGTGGCAGAACAACAGCAGCACAAGACTGACCTTGGAACAGTAATTCTCAGTTTCTTTGAACAGAGAGGCACAGAGCCATGCCAGCACAGTACCATCCACTTCATTGCACAAATACACAGTCTGGCTCTCCAGTGGTGAGCAACATGCAAAGAGAGCACTGGCTATTCATCAGCAGGGAAAAATCACTGTTGAGTGTCATCTGCTTGCCCCAGCAAACTATGGGACCATGTAGTATTATGGCAGTGAAAAAAAGTATCCTGCAGAAAAGAGGCCTGAAAACACTGAACCTTCATGCTAAGTCTTCTTTTGCAATTTGGCACTCTGATACCAAAAAGCATGTTGGTGGTTGTACTTGATGATCTTGGAGGTCTCTTACAAACTTGATTATTCTATATCCCTTCCGATCCCTAATGATTCTATGATTAGGATATTCCTCCCAGTATTCAATGAGCACTGACACATATACATACACACATACTGTCAGATATATGTAAATGTCTCTCTCCCACTCTGCTTTGGCTTGAATAGGTTTCCTAGACAGAATCTAAAAATGAATGTGACACACAGAGGTGAGTGCACTCTCAATATGTTTTAAGGATGTATTTAACACCCATAACTTCCCCAAGATGCTGCTTAGCCATCCTGCTGCATGCGGCTCTGGCTTCCTCACTGCATCTCATAGTGAGGTTGAAAAAACTCAGAAACTTCTGTTTTGGCATTTACTGTGGGGGGTACCATGCCTGCGCAGTGTAAGCAGCTTCATCATGGGCGGGAGGAGTTTGCTGCTGTAGATGAAATATGTAGAGACTTCTTCAAACTTCTTGGGAAAAGGGCTACCTTTGTGTGCAGGCTTATGGCATGGGACCTGACATATTTGACCTTACACTGAAATTGTGACCAGTGAAAGAAACGAAGGATCACTGCCAAAACAGAACTTTTGAGAGACTGGAGAACCATTTTCTCACAGAGCTGTCTTCCTCCATCATGTAGCTAGTATCACCTTCCAGGTTCACTTCAGTAAGATAGGAGTGAAGCTTAGACCAGAAGAGAAGTCCTCTGGACAGTTGTCTCCCCCAGCCAATCTTTCTTTCAAGATGTTTTAGGGCAAAAGATGGGCTCATCTCTACCTACCAAGTGTTTCAGAGACGGGCTCCAGCATGGTGTGATGCATCTGTAGAGAGCATCTCATGAAGAAGTGACTGCCAAGGAGCAAAGACATGAGTAGAAAGTTGGCCTCATCCTCCCTGTGTCCTCCCTCATGACTGGTTGGTCAACACTCTCCTTAGACAAACAGCGAGGAATTGCTTAGTAAAAACATACAGAAAGCATCTGGTCTCTCTAGAATCAGGTGCAGTGGGCCACGGCTTATGACACTTGCTAGGAGTTAAGTGGTTTGGAGAGCTCACTCAGCACCTGCCTGAATTTTTAGGTCATAAAAGCACTTAAAAAGAATAGTTTTTGCTTTTACTGAGCCTCAGGCACTCTTCAATGAAATTTATGCCCCATTGGGTGCTGTGGAAGCAGGTCCAGCTGAGCCTGTTCAGGTACAGTGGTAGTGACACTCCTGTGGACACTGCATGGCCTTCCAGGCTGCTTAATTCCCCTAACTGCTGATACATGCTCCTTTGTCAGAGTTTTGCTGCATTATCATCAACAGAGGAGAAATAAGACACGACATAGTGCTGTTCTGTACCATGGGCTCTTGCCCAGCCCCTCAGGCCGCCTTCTTTCCATCATTACATGTGTTGATGGAGTGGCCAGAGGCTCAGCCTTTTGCTGCCAGCACGGCAAATGCCTTGTCCCCTTCTGCATGGTGATGCAGCCTCCTCTCTGATGATTACATAGGACAGGACACACCAGATCAATTATATAGTAATTACTGTTCATTTTTGAGCATAAAAAAATAGACATAGAATAGTAGACTGAATTGGGTTGGAAGGGACCTCCAAAGTTCATCTCGTCCAGCCCCACTACAACAAGCAGGACCACTCACCAGATCAGATTGCCCAGAGCTTCATTGAGCCTGATTTTGAATTGCTCCAGCGATGGGGCCTACACCACCACTCTGGGCAGTCTCTTCCAGGGATCCACCACTCTCAGATTCAAGAACTTGGTGTCCAGTGATCAAGTGATATTAAGATAACGTTGGCATATTGAGAGATACCAAGTTGTTCTGAAGGGCAAGTGAAATCGGCCTCTGAGTGCACTGAGCAGTCCCATTGCATTGAATCAACACATTTGTGTCTGCCAGTCTCACAACTTCCAGTTTAAGCCTTTCTGTAGCAGGCAGTGTATTTATTATTTCCACAATGTCTTTTTCTAAGACCAGTTGCATTCAGCTCAACACAAGGAATTACAATATTGGAGAGGAAGGCTGGAAGCACTTGGGATGTAGATACTGTATAAAAATATTTACTTGCAGCTTCTGCTTTCTGTAAATATTATTTTTCTTATTGCTTCTTGTATTTTTCTGTTGGTGTTATTAGTGTATTGTGGCTCTGCCTGTCAAATTTGATCTCATTTCGATGCTGATTTGCTAATTGCCAGGTTTTAAGCTGCTAAGGAGCAAGGAAATAAGTCCTTTTTTTTTTTTCCCTGTGCAGTCACCAATGTGCTGGGCTTCCTTTTATGTACAGTTAAAAATATTTCGTCTGGTTTTAAAAATACAAATCATCAACTTCTTTCCTTGGAGATAAAAGTTTACTTCTTGTCCTGGAATTTATTTCCTAAGAGGAATGGCAATGATAAATAATTAACAAAGCTGGGGATGAGCTCATCCTGTCTTAAAACTGAGATTAGGAAGGTAAGTCAGGCTTCACAACCAGTTGGCAAAGGGTTCCAATAAATGTAAAGCGATCTGAAAGCTCATTCAGGGTCAGATTGAAAGGAAAGCAAAGATGACATTTTAATTGTAGGATTTTATACATCAACATGGAGGGGTGGAAATAATCATCTGCCTGGTTAGATTTCAGCACTGAGCTTCCCTGGTGAATGTGGTTTGTTGTGGATGTGTTGGAATGACTGATTTGCAGAGATTTTCTTTCCAAATGTCTGCTGAAGATCTATTAAACTGTTAATATCAGATGTGAACTTGTGTTTATGATCATTTGGAAGTGGGATTGGGAAAGACAAAATAACTCAGCAGCATGTAGTGGCTGTTTATCTAATGGCTGTAAATTTTAATCGCTTCCATCTTTTGATGTCCTTGGTGAGTTGTTTCGTTTGATGGAAGTTTACATCAAGGGACAACTTAGTAAAAGGAATGTAACTATGGGAAGACTTATAAGGAGATATGGGAAGAAGAATCCTTATGTATTCAGAAAAAATATATTTTTAAAAAAAGCCCAAACAAATGAATAGTTTTCAGTGCTTGACATTGCATAGTCTCAAATCCAAACTTCACAGTGAAAAAACTGGACCATTAGAGCTATTATAACTTTGAATTTCTGACAGGAAAGCTGGCTCTCTCATGATGTCCTAGCAGGTCAGTGTCAGAACAGAACCCTGGACTCTCTTTTGGCCATTCCCCACAGGGTTGGTAAGACACTTCCTTTGTGGAAATCACAGTACATCATCATCAAGTCTTCTGAAAGCTTATCCGTCTTCCAGCTCTTGCAGTGAACAGGCCTTCAAAGGAGGGATCATACAGGCTTAAATCTGAATATGATTCTGGAAGTCTAAGCTTCTGCCTTGAGGATCAGTCTTTTGCCAGCAAATGACTAAGAAGATACCTCAGGACTGGCAGATTCAATCCCACAGAAAGACAAAGCATTTGCTTGGTTCTGTACATTGGTCAGGTTAAGGTCCAGATCTGCACAACTGCTTCAGGTTGAAAAGTATTCACGAGTGGTGCCATCAAAGTCACATACTATGAACCACAAGTAAAATTCAGCACTACTGATTAAGACATCATCTCTTAGATCCTTATCAGCTGGCCAAAGAGTGCAGGAGATAATAACGAAGAGTGGACAAGCCTCATATCTTAGAGATGAAACTTTCTCAAAATTAGCACCCGTGGGGAAGGCAGGACAAAACCAGACTCTGCCAGCTGCAGACTGAATTTCCTAAAACAGATCGTGGAAGACATGGAAGTACTTGGGATATTTTCATAGTGTGCTGGTATCAGCAGTTTTTAAGGCACTAATTTGTGTCCATCTCTGGGCATTCAGACACTACATGGACAGTGTGACTATAACAGACATATACTTTAGATTGGTAAGTACAGATGGCTTTACAAAGTTCCCTTTATGGTGAAAGCCATTAGCAATTTATATGTCTGAATTTTAGAGCATGGTTGGCTGACTATGCAGCAAATACTTCTTAGTGTACACCATCTATATAAACATGATCATCCTGTTTAATATTACACAGAATCTCTTTGGTCAGAACAGACCAATAAGATGATCACATCCAACCATTAACACAGCACTCCCAAGTCACCACTAAACCATGTCCCTAAGCAGCAGGTCCACATGCAGTTTAAACACCTCCAGGGATGGGGACTGCACCACTGCCCTGGACAGGCTGTTCCAATGGCCAACAACCAGCAAAGAATTTCTTTCTAATATCCAGCTTAAACCTCCTCTGGTGCAACTTGCAGCCATTTCCTCTAGTCCTATCACTTGCCACCACGGAGAAGAGGCTGTCATCTTTCTCACTTCAAACTCCTTTTATTTAGATTGTTGTATAGGGTGGTAAGGTCTCCCCTCAGCCTTCTTTTCTCTAAGCTAAACAAACCCAGTTGCTTCAACCTCTCCTCACAGAACTTGTGCTCCAGATCCCTCTTACCATTTCAATGGCTCAGTTATTGCTGGAATTGAGGGTTACAGCTATCGCTCAAAAATGTTTCTGACGAGACCAGTTAATAAGTCCCATACATATTGTACTCAAGTTCCTTTTCCAAGTTGCATTCAGATTCAACTTAAGGGAAATAAAATTGATGACCCACAGAGAATAAAATGGAACTGAAGTGTGAAATCCCTTCCAAACCAGGGTAAATTTAATTCTAATAAAAATAAAATTACATTTATCAACTGATAAATTTTCTTGCAGTGTCCATAAAATATAGAATACTTCAAATGGCAGTTACATCACATGGCCCTACATGAAGTTCTCAGTCACTGTTGTCAGTACATTATAACTCTCTGAAAGGTAAAAGACATGGCACAAGCTGCCTTAGAATCACAAAAGCAGACAAAATAGTTGTTCCTTGCTATCTGCACTTTCCTTAGGCTTTACACAGAAGTCTGGAGCTGTACAGGTAGGCCTCTGCAGCAGCAGGCAGCCAATGCTGTAGGGTGTGACCCATAAAGCTGTAGTAAAGCACCTGCAGCTTGCCGAAACCAAGGGTTAAACCAAACCTTGTCTTTGCTCCAACAGTCATTTCTTTTTAGACTGACTATGAAATAAGATCATTCCCTGCTTCCAAAAGGAAAGGAAAATGTCCAGGGATGATTCAACAGAATCTGCTCCGTTGGTAAAAGTCCAGTTCAACGGCACCAGTGCTCCTGGTAAAAGTCCAGTTAAACAGCAGCATTTATTAAGGAACAGATTTTTGTGCAGATTATTTCTAACCACCAAACAGATGAAATATCAGCTCCATTTAAAAGACTTAAAAAATAGAAAATGTTTCGTTTTAATAACAATTAGAAGTTCACAATTTGTTACTATATATGTGATTACAATGCATTATGATTTACTAGTGGAAGTGCGGTATGGTTGGACTAGGTGTTCTATGAGATCCTTTCCAATGATGATTTTTCAGTGATTCTGTAATTATACCATAATTATCACTGACAGGATTTGCAGTGGCAGTTATTAACCTATGTCTGTACTATATTAAAGGGCACTATGTACTCAGTTTGGGATAACATCCCAAATCTCCAGACTGCTGTGTTCTTGCAGGTTAAAAATTACATGGAAGTGGCAATTACATAGGCAATGCAACATCTTGGTATCATGTTTACAACAAAGACAACGCACTAAACCATTCCAAAAATATACTTTTCTGTGGGTTTACTTTAGCATGGTCAGCTGCTGAGCCCTCCCTGCTAGAACAGTTTGTGCCAATTAAGAGTTTACTTCTGACTTGTCAAGATGAGGCACAACTCCTTCTGCTAGGGGCAGGGGAACCTACAATTACTTGTAAATCAGCAGCCTGAGTCACTGACTCATCAGTAACTTCACTAAGATTTGTTATCTTCTTAATCAGTGAAACGGTAGGCACATACATATGGTTTGCCATCCATAGAGACAATTAATGTCTTCAGCTTAGCAAGGTCCTTTTGCTTAAAAAACCAACAAAATAATAAAAAGCAAGCTGTTGGAGTATGTCTCTCAGAATAGAAAGGACTGTTGTACTGCAGTGTCAGTTTAATATCTGATACATCTTTTGTTCAAAATTAGATAATGCTTTAATCTATAGATAACAAAACTCCCACTGATTCCTGCACTGCAAAATCTGGCCTGAGGCTCTTACTTTTAAATACTTCAAAATGTATGAACAAATGCATTTTCAAGAGAGTGGATTTTTCCATAATATGGATTTATTACTGCATGAAAAATTCAAAACAAATCTGCAAGGTCCCAGATGAGAGAGAACATTCGTCACTTGCCTAAATGTAAATCAGACTTAACAAAACATTTCAGAATTTATTAGCTAGTGAAAAACCTCTGTATTGGGAAAGCAATGGAAGCTGTGTTTGACAATCTGACTGAATCAGTGTTATGAAAAGACATTGTATTAGTACAATGACAATATTAGTACAAACTTTTCTTTGATTTAATGTGATTTCCCTAGACTACTACATACTTCATATTTGATTGCTGCTTAAAGAAATCTCCTCACTCTAAATAATTTTCTCATTTTAACTGAGAGGGAAGGACTTTTATTTCTATGCTTGAAATAACTGTGCTACATGCAAAAAAATCAGGATTTTGAAGTCTTTATGTGGTTAGTGATAAAAACAGAGGTGCCTGCAGTTTGAGGCAGGAAATCCAATACCAACATTTCTGAATAAAGTGGGTTAATTCTGTCTAAATCCCTTCTTGGATGCTCAGTGATTTGATACACTGTACTAACAGAGAAGGTAGTGTCTTTCCTATGCAAGCAACACAAAGAGGACCTGGACTACGCTTTGCATGTGCTGTCATCCATGACTCCAGGCTGCAGGGTTGCATTTCCATTTAGATTTGAAAGCCTCAAAATCCTACTGCTAGTTTTCAGTCACAATCCTCTGGTAAAGGAAAGTTTACGTGGGAGGAGACAAGAACTGAATTTTGGTTTTGCTTGGTAAATTATTTACAATGCTCTCATGCAAGAATGTAATTCTCAGGATGACAGCTGTGTTACCAAAACTGAAAGGGCTTCCTTGTTTCGGCATTCTGTTTGCATTTAAAAAAAGCAGTCTAGACCAGACTTGTGGTAAAACAATATTCTCTCACAGTAGCTGTCACTACCATAAATGTCTTGGAGTAGGAGATGATGTGTCCCCTGTCATTTTGAACTACTACTGTAGTTCTCTTCCAGTACTGTTCAGTTTTAGTAGCTGCTATATTGTATGAAACATGGAGCAAAACATCTTCCCTGTACTGTAAAACAAAACCACTCCCACCTGTTCACTAACAGTTTTTTTGGGCACTCTGGGAAAGGTGATCCCAGTCTACTTACAAATTATGTGCACAAGTCCATGGGGCCTGATGAAATCCACCACGGGTCCTGAGGGAACTGGTGAATGAAGTTGCTAAGACACTAGCCATCATATTTAAAAGATCACTGCAGTCTGGTGAAGTTCCTGCTGACTGGAAAAGGGGAAGCATCACCCCNAACTGGAAAAACATGGACTTGGTGAGTGGACCACTCACTGGATAATGAATTGGCTGGATGGTCACACTCAGAGAGTTGTGGTCAGCAGCTCAAAGTCCACATGGAGAGCAGCGACGAGTGGCATCCCTCAGGGGCTGGTACTGGGGCCAGTGAGCTTTAACATCTTTGTTGGAGATATGGACAGTGAGTGGCATTGAGTGCACCCTCAGCAAGTTTGCTGATGACACCAAGCTGTGTGGTGGGCACACTGGAGGGAAAGGAAGCCATCCAGAGGGACCTGGACAGGCTTGAGAGGTGGGCAAGTGCCATCCTCATGAGATTCAACAAGGCCAAGTGCAAGGTCCTGCACCTGGGTTGAGACAGGCCCAGGCACATATACAGGCTGGGTGGTGAACAGGTTGAGAGCAGCCTTGAGGAGAAGGATTTGGGGGCATTGGTCAACAAAAAACTCAAAATGAGCTGTCAATGTTTGCTTGCAGCTCAGAAAGCCAACCGCATCCTGGGCTGCATCAAGAAAACCATGAAAGGAAAGTGATCCTCCCCCTCTATTCTGCTTTCATGAGACCCCATCTGGAGTACTGCGTCCAGTTCTGGAGCTCCCAACACAGGAAAGGTATTGAACTGTTGGAATGTGTCTGGAGGAGGGCTACAAGGATGGTTGGAGGCCTGGAGCACCTCTCCTGTGGGGACAGGCTGAGAGAGTTAGGGCTGTTCAGTCTGGAGGAGATGCTAGAGAGGTCTTACAGTGGCCTTTCAGTAGCTGAAGGGGGCTACAGGAAAGCTGGGGAGGGTCTGTTTACAAGGACATGTAGTGGTAGGACCAGAGGGAATGGTTTCACGTGGAAAAGGGTAGGTTTAGACTAGTAGTCAGGAGGAAGTTTTTCATGATGAAGATGGTGAGACACTGGACCAGGATGCCCAGGGACGTTGTGGTTTCCTTCTCCCTGGAAGTGCTCAAGGCCAGATTGGATGGGGCCTTGAGCAACCTGGTCTGGTAGGGGTGTCCCTGCTCATGGCAGGAGGGGTTTGTAACTAGATGATCTTTAAGGTCCCTTGCAACCTGAACCATTCTAGGAATTTACTTGAGTGTGCCTAAACTCCTTGAAACTGGTCCTTCTGGTGAAGGGGTCCTGCCAGTTGGGCCCTTAGGGTCAAAACTGCATTTGTGTGGCTGATTGCAAAGGTGCAGAACATTCACAAGACAAAGGTCTTTTTTTAAAAAAAAAGGGAAACAAATTCAATGCTCTCTGAGACCCTTAACTCGTGCTGGAGCAGCTGCCTGCAGCAGATTCTTTGGCACCTGATGTTTTAAAATGTAGTGGCCTCCAGGAGGATTTCAATTCTGTTTGCAACTTGAACCACCCTTCAGCTCCTGGGGGACTATCACAGACCTCTGCCAAGGACAAAAGTCCATTTGGCATTGAGTAGGCAAGCACATCTGTGCCTGTAAACTTCACTGATGTGTCTGTATGTATCAATGTAGTACAAGAGGTGATGTGGTGAGCATCAGGACCACGCTTAGCTCTCCTACTTGAATGGCCACAAGGAAACAGTGGTCAGCATAAGGTTCAAGTTCATTCTCTGGATCCACACTGGGTCACCCTGTCCATTTTGTCACCAGGATTTAGGTTGTAGAGAAACCTAAGGAAAAACCGTTTCTCATTCTGTTATGTCCCAAAGCAATATAGTTTCTGTTTCTATAAAAAGATCCTGCTGTGATGATGATGTTGCTAACAGTCAGCCAGCCAAATCTGCAAATTTTAATTGCTTTATAATTATTTGAAATTTAAAAAGTTCCAGATTGCTCCTGCATTTCAGTTTCTTCCCTGTATGTACACAATATGACCATCTGTCCTAAAAGATCCAAATGTCCTTAACTTTTCTACCTGCACTGAATGGACCCTGCACACTTTCTGAAATTAAGCTATATATTTGTGCTCATTAGTTGCCAGAAAGTTGCACCCTTACTTCAGTTGGTCATTTTTATTTTGGCATTTTCACCAGCACAAACAATTAGTTAATTAGATGCACTATCTGCAAAGACAAAGGAAAAGATTTCACCTTGAAAAATGAAGTCATACAATTATAGCCTGGAGATTAGAGTCCTCTGCAGTGACATCACTCATTTTGGGACTGCGCTGACTTGATTGGCTTTATTTCAACTGATAGCTCAGGGCAATTTTTCACCGAGGCCAGGAGCTGTAAATACCTCACTATGTACTTATATGTAAGAATCTAAAGACTCAAAGGTTGGTTCATGTATCCAGACTCAGATATAAAAGTATAGCTTGTACTGATCTCAGATAAATTTCCTCCTCCAAATTTTGCCTGAAGCAATATTTGACTGGACACTTCCACCATCCAGAGAAGGGATGGCAGTACAAGGTACCCAAGTGAGAAGTCCATACTAAATGTACTTTATCTTGTACCATTTTGAGGAAGTCAATCCTGAAATGCTTTTTCCTCAAACCTTACAGAGGTTAAAACTGATGTTAGCTTTAACCCTTTCCTATTTTAAAAGCCTAGCTTTTACTTCCAGTGAAAGTCCTTTCTTCTTTGCAATGCCCTTGCAGAAGCCTGCAAGCTCACAAGATATTTAAGGTTTAACAACAGCATTGTTTTATATTTTGAAGGAACACCAACATTTCAACTAGCTCTATCTCATGGATGTGTGAAGCTGAGTTACAAGTGCTGCCTAAACAAGTAACTCCATCCACCTTGCCTTAGTCGTGTCTGAAATACAGAGACATGAAGGAAAGCAGATGAGAAAAAAGAAAGTTAATTAAAGACCAGGTTCTGAGCATCTTTATCTCCTTCAGGTCATTACAGCCATACCTAGGGAACACACTCAATTTCATTAAAAGTTCCTTCTTTCTTTACTGTCAGCATCTAAGCTTAGTTGGCCTTAGGCCTCTTGAAGCCTCATGAGCTTTCCCTTCAGTGAGCAATTTTCCAGGCACAGGTTAAAGAGCAGCCTGCTGCTTGCATAAGGAGAATTACTGTGGAAATATCAATATGCCAGACAGTATCAGCAACCATGTCTCCTGACAGTCCTCACCATCGTAGTCACTTGTAACATGGCTGTAGCCACTCTCCTTGAAGGTGCTCAGTAAAGTAGTACACATCTACACCAAACAAGACAGCAGTATCTTAGTATGACACCAACAAACTACATTGAGAATGAAGCTCAAGAGACTCAAAACTGAAACTCTCTGTGTGTCTCACTTCACAGAAAAAGACAAGGCTGAGCTAGCAATGTTGAGATTCAGCATCTGTGAGGACCAGCATGGATGATCCTGGACTTCATTTAGATACAGTAAAGCAGTTGGGTTCACTGGGGCACCTCACAGATACCCTGTCATAGAACAACCCATAGCAGCTGCTAGGTGGGTGCAGTGAAGGCAAGAGCAGGAGTTGGAAGAGACACTGGAAACACCAGCGATATGTGTGAAACAGTTAGAAGCATTGCACAAGGAGGACTGGGGTCACAGCTGAAGAAGGACAAAAGGAGTCTATGCTTTATTCCCTAGAGCATGGAGTGCTGGTGGCAGAGGCTTTCTCTTAATTCACCAATCCATAATCTTGCTGTCTGTATTTAGAAATATGTGGGCCACATAATGTGATTTAATTTCCCACATTCATACTGTTGAAAGAATTATATGTCTCATCGGGGTGCACTGAAACACGGCCCACACATTCTTGTTGTAAATACATGACTGTAACAGTGAGATGACTCCTAAAGTTGGTGTTTCTGGTTTAGACTCAAAGTTTCTGGTTTCTAGTTTAGACTGAATGCTAAGTTGTGTGTGATTCCACTAATTTTCTGTGGATGGCATTAACTGGTTGTCCCTCAGGTAAACAACATTTATCAGTTATTATAAGTGAACTCTGGAATTCACAACATTTGACAGTCTCTGAATGCATCTACCTGCAGGAAGCAGAGCTGCAGATTTGTCACTGGATCAATCTGTCAATACTGAAATGTCTGAAGAGACACTAAATGCACTGTGTTCCTGAAAGTCCTTAGTTGGCCTCAATGACAATTAAAACTTTGAGGGAGTGATTCAGCTCCCCACAGTTTCCCAGCACCATCCAGGTATGGTTTGCAAAATATTTAGGTGGTACTAACAAAGAGGACACAAACAGGGCCCCCTGCTTTTCCATAGCAGCAGATTGAGACAAGACAGACATGTTAAAAAGCACTAGATGACTTCACTTAGGAGAAACCTGAGCTGTCAGTGTCTGTGGTAACTGGATGGAAAGGAATGTTAAATTTGCAGGCATTAATGATCAGGCCTAAACCACAGTAGCTGTTTTAGGATGTAGAGATGATCTAAACCTTCAACAATGTTAAGTTTGTTTGCAAAAGTAACTTCTAAGAACAGTCCCCAGTAGGCTGCAGCCTTTTGTGGCTCACAGAAATCTCTGAGACCATGGCCTTCACAAAGTGCCTCAGGATGCAGACACAGTACCTTGGAAAGGTGAAAAGCCTGCAGCTGCTGGACAGCTGCTTTTTGCAGAGGTATTTCCAGCACTTTAATCACAAGTGCAAGCCTAGCATCAACTACTTAACAATAGCTTGTCTTGTCCCTTTACTGCCTTCTCCTCTGCAAGCCGTTTAAAAGGGGTGTCCATAACATCAATATTTAACTATGAGACTTGCTCATTCTTGCAAAGATGGGGATTGCTGCACATGAGGGCTAACTCACAGTGCCTAGACAGCTGACAATAATGAATGCATCTTTCCAGATGAGGCATGTAATTGCTACTCTAAAGCTCACTGGTGAAAGGACTGTGTAATGTATTTGTTTATTGCATTTGAAATGAAATAACTTGTTTAAACATTAGTCATCTGGATTTATATAATCATTTTTAGAAGTGGGTTAGCACCTGGCAATCCAGCCTGAGTAAGCATCAGGCTATCCCAATCGCAGGCACATTTGATTTCTTTCCTCTTTTCACAATGTATGTCAGACTTCTTTTTCTCTGCTATGACTGCCTTCCCACTTTACAGGAGACAAATTCCCAGAGCAGCTATCTGACAGCAGCTCAGGGAGGGGAAGCAGCTGGCCCTCCCTCCCTGACAAGCTGAGCCCTAGGGCCAGTCCCCATGCCAATGTTGCTCACCATGTCTGGTGTGAGCAAGAGCAGCTCACTGAGGTCAACTGTGTACGCTCAGCAGCACAAGAAAGTAAAGTTGCAAAGTACTTTATTTTCTGACAGGGAGACAAAGACCAAAGGAATGTTCAATATTATTGTCAATGATGTTTTCCTGAGCACTGGAAGAGACTTTTACTGCTTTCCCAGCTGCCTTTGCACTTCCTTTCCCTAGTGTTTCATTGTTGTTGTTTTTTCTGCCTTTGCCTTGCATTTCTGCAGAGTGTCACAAATACACACGCCAGAGGGTAGGGATGCCATCCAGGGGGACCTGGACAGGCTGGAGAGGTGGGCACAAGCCAGCTTCATGGGGTTTAACCAGGCCAAGTGTAAGGTCCTGCATCTGGGTCGAGGCAATACTAAGCACAGATACAGGCTGGGCAGTGCCTTGAGGATGGAGAGTAGCCTTGAGGAGAGGGACTTGGGGGTGGACAAAAAGCTCAGCATGAGCCAGCAGCGTGCACTTGCAGCCCAGAAGGCAAACCAGATCCTGGGCTGCACCAGGAGAAGTGTGGCTGCATCAGGAGAAGTGTGGGGGATTCTCCCCTCCTCTACTCCACTCTGGTGAGAATCCACCTGGAGTACTGTGTCCAGTTCTGGAGCCCTTATTACAAGAAGGATGTGGACATGCTGGAGTGAGTCCAGAGGAGGGCCACAAGGATGATCAGAGGGCTGGAGCACCTCTTCTATGAGGCCAGACTGAAAGAGTTGGGGCTGTTCAGTCTGGAGAAGAGGAGGTGACTTTATTGTGGCCTTCCAGTATCTGAAGGGGGCTACAAAAAAGCTGGGGAGGGGCTTTTTAGGATCTCAGGTAGCGACAGGACTAGGGGGAATGGAACAAAGCTGGAGATGGATAGATTTAGGCTTGATGTGTGGAGAAAATTCTTCACCGTGAGAGTGGCAAGAGCCTGGAATGGGTTGCCCAGGGAGGTGGTTGGGGTCCCGTCTTTGGAGGTGTTTAAGGTAGGGCTGAATGAGACCCTGGCCAGCCTGATGTACGGGGGGGTGTCCCTGCCCATGGCAGGGGGGTTGGAACTGGATGAGCCTGTGGTCCTTTCCAATCCTGACCAATTCTGTGATTCTGTAACTTGTTCCCAGTGAGTGTGACGGGGCACTGGAGGGTGGGGAGGTGTCTCCTTCTCTGGAGACATTTGAAACTTGCCTGGACATGGTCTGGATGATCCTGCTGTGGCAGGGGGATTGGACTGGATGATCTTTCCAGGTGACTTCCAATCCATAATATTCTGTTCTGTGACTTAGTCTAGGTGTCCTGCTGTGGCAGGGGGATTTAACTAGATGATCTTTCGAGGTGCCTTCCAAAACCTGATGATTCTGTGATTCTATGAAATATGAAGCACAGTCCTGGCAGATGCATGCTCCAGGCTGAAACGCACTGCATAATTCCGCCTGTCCTCTACCCAGCTGAAAGCTTTGCAGAAGCTTCTTTGTGCCTTCTGCACATCTGAGGATGATTGCACTGATAAAGACAAACAGCCAAATGATGTTATCTAATGATTTCTTCTTCCTTGAGGGAAGTGCTGAGAAGGATGCTAGGATACATTACAACACTGTTCCCAGGGGAGTTTATCTAAGCTGGGAGAAGAAGTAATAGACAGCCTTTTAGGGAGAGACCAGTTCATGAAAACAGAAGCATTAAGGAGATTTGCTGAAATATGAAGCACATGGGACCTAAAATTGTCTATGCAGGATCCAGCACATGTCCCTGTACCCAGCTGGCACAGGTAGCATTGGTGATCAACATTCCACTGTGAAGGAACTGCTGCTCTGAGGACCTGCAGCACCACTTCTGGTCTACAGCAAGGATCTGTCTGTCAGGGATCACAGGAATACTGATGCAGAAGGAAGCTGGCAGAGCTAGTCAGAAGGGACTGCAGGTACAAGGACCGTCAGATGTGGAGATGCATGGCTGGAAATTAGGAGTAGCTTGGATGGGCTACTTGACTTGGGAGTGCTGATTTGTACTAAGATAAATAGATGAGTGTGTGCATTAGCAGGAAAACTGCTCACTTGCCATTGTCTCCTGACATGGCTCTAACTTCTGTCACAGTCATAAGCAATTTAGAATCAGTGAGCCTGACTCACTGTTATGGTAAACTAGTGGAGCTCCGTGTCTTGAAGGCAGCCAAACCTGCAGGATGGTCTAGGCAGTGTATTTGATTTTTTTGCCTGCTTGTGAAACAATTTGCCTTGGAGCACCCTGACCTCTAAGCTGCACATCTGGTGACTCAGGGATAAGCACAGCACTATGTCTCTGTAGGAAACCATTTCCCAGCGCTAAGGGAATCATATATAACACAATGGTGGGAGGGAATTTCTCTGGCTTTCTGCCAAAAGCCAAATGTTATTCATTGATCAGCAAGCAGATCTCCATCTCTACTGAGAACATTTTCCCCTTCATTTGCTAAGTGGAAAATGACAAAAAAGCTGGCTGTGCCCTCTCCCACATCTTTCTCCTTCTGTCTGTCCAGGCATCCCCATCACTTTGCCCCCTCTCAGTGTACTATAACTGCACCAGCAGTTACTTACTTGGCACCACTAGCAGCCTCGGGGGTGGTGGAGGTGGAGGAGGTGGTGGTAATGGTGGAGGTGGCCTGCACTGGCAAATTTCCTGGCAGCTCTCTGTGGCTTTCTCCTCTACAGGCTTGGAGCATGACTTCTGGGGCTCACCCTGAGTGATCTGTGAAGAAAAAAGTAATTGCATGAGCAACAAAAACAGAGAAAACTGATTTTCTAACAGCATCTCAGACCTGTACTGAGAACTGAGGCCAGGTGCCTCACTAAGGCCACTGCAAGGAGTTATCTTCCCTACATGGTCCCCATTTTATTGTTTTTTCACTTACAGGATCTTTGGGACCTCTTTCTATCTGCCAAATTTGGTTAAAATTAGCCACCTGGCTTCTGAGTTATTATGGGGTAAAGAGAGGTAGAGGCAGACAATGCAATTGCATAAGCTTTTTTTCCTTAGGAAAGCCATCTAGCAGCATGCATTATTCACATGGTCATTGCTGCAAGCCAGAGAGCTAATAAAAATTACAAGACAGTTAGGGTCACGATTATGTTCATTTTCCTTATGGCAGAAGTGAAAGCTAGAGGAGATCTCTTGTCCGCTTTGCCAGTCTTGCTTTGATGTTAGAGAGCATTTCACGGAGTTTTTCATCTCCCAGCAAGAGGAGAGGAAGCCCACATTTTACTCATTTGCAGATGACAGCAACAACATGGTCAAAATGGAAATGCCACAAACTGACTTGTAGCCTCCACAACATGCAGTGCCATAGGCATGGCTTGGTGACAGACAACGATTTAATCAGTATTGAGGTACATGTTCAATATATTCAATAGCTTGCTGTGCACAGGATGAGGATCCTTTCTCAACATCATATTTTACTACTGGTAGCATTTGCATTACAGGGGAATTGATGAATATTCAGTAAAATTCCTAATCTAATGGTACTAAACGAAGAGGAGTAAGTTTCTGATGAAAAGGAAATTTGCTGAACACCACAGGACCTTCTGAGAGGTGTTAACTTCAGAGGCATCTAAGCCAGCTTTTTTTCTAATGGACTGACACTTTGATGAAAAAATAATGGATGCAATTTTAAGGAGGCAAAGCCCCAAAGATGAATGAACATGTTATCTAAGAAGGACCTTGAATACAGGATTAAAACATCTAGGACATACTTGTGTCTTGCTGAAGCTCGGAGTAGTTACATTAGTATTGAGCTGTTGCCTTGTGTGGTTTGGTCTAGGGTGGATTTTTGTTGTAATAGTTTTGGCCTAAAATCATCTTCTTTAATTACCTCTTTCTCGTGACATTTGCTATTCATTACAAAGACGACGTCTCATGCCATGCCTTATGACCTGTTTTAAGCAGGCCCCTTGTCCCTCCCTGCCTGTCTCCTGGGTCATCCAGGTTTGCCTTCTCCTTGTTCCCCTCTCATCCTTAAGATCTGCTTCCCTTTCCCTACCAGCTTCATGAGCACAATAGTCTCCTCTGTCCTCCCAGTCCTGGTCACCAGCCCACATAACATCCAGCAAGTGTCTTCCATTACCCTGGAGGCCAAGGGTATTGTGCTGCCTCTTAGCTGCAGGAAAGCCTTACGCAGCCATCTAATATATTTCTGGTCAAAGAAAGAGACACGGATAATTAAAACAACATCACTGCACAAAGGACATATTCACATGCGTAGGAGGTTTCTAAATGCAGAAAGATGCATTTCTCTGGCCCTGGGGAAATGCAGGTAGGACTTTGTTGATTAAATATTATAGTCAGGCTGAGCATAGTTGAGCTGGAAGGACAGCTCAGTACAGCACAGGTCATGAGGCACAGTTCTTTAAACAGCTTGTCAAAATGTATTACCAAACATAGGAAAAAATAAAGTGGGAACAAGTGTTTTCCAACTTTACCCTTCACCACCAAGTAACAGAAGAGAATGGGTAAACACCATCCCAGACAGCTTCCAGGAACTTACACAAACTCTCTGAATGTTCTAATGAATCAAAGTGACTTGGATTCATAATCCCGCATGGCTAGTAATAAATCTGTCTGCTAAGTAGGCTTATTTATTTTTAAAGTGATTACAGGCAGCAGAATATCCTCCACACTGCTTCAGCTCTTCTGAAACCCTTCACAGGCTGGGTTGGGATGTCAGGTTCTCTCAGGAGAGTTCCAAGTGAGTGAGCCCTTGGGAGGGTCTGCTCCATGTGGTGGCACTGGCAGACCTGGGATACCTCCTAGTTATACAGGGATGACAACATTTACTGTGCAGACATAGGAGGTACAGTAACATCTCTTCATTGGCCCCAGCAGCTAATTAGGAAATAACTGTTAACTCTTAGCAACAGTTAACATCCTCAGCCCAGTCTCCCAGGTGCTGAATTCTCTGGCTTGCTAGAGTCTTGCAAAGATCAGTGCAGTGGGAGAGGACAGAGACAGAGAAGAATAACGCTGATCAGACTCAAAGCTGGTTTCATTTGCAGACCAGAAGCAGCTTTGTGTATCTAAGTTTACAGAAGGCAATGGATTGGAAAAGCTACATTGACTGACTGCTCTAACATAGTATCAACTAAAACCAAAGCCATGCTCTCTCTTTTTTTAGAGCTATAGACTGCTCCCTGGAGGCTCTCCTGCCTCAGGCTGGTAATAGGGTGTCCTCAGAAACCAGGGGTTATTTTTCTCAACTACTTTGCAGACAAGATTAACCCTATGTATGCTCAGGCACTCCATGCTCCTGTGTATTTCTGAAAAAAAAAATCAAAAATATTAAAGTGCTTTGTCCTTCAATATCTTAGTCTGAACCTTTATCAAAATGCTTCAACATAACTTTTGAATGGTTGGGAAAGTACTGGCATTTAAAAACATGGGCTTTATCACCTATTTGTTTCCCTTGTCGCTCAGCAGAACATGTGTTTGTTAGAAGATATGTGTAGGAACACAGACATTACCTCGCCATGGCTTTGTCTAGGAGAGTTAGTTTAAAATATCAAAGATATTGTACATTGGCTGAAATCTAGCAGGAAAAGGAAAGACCCAAATCAGGGTTGAGGGCCTTGAGAAGAAGAGAAATAGTCAAGGACTGCTGTGAGAAGATTAACCAACAGCAGTAAGATAGAATTAAGAAAAAAGAAAAGACATTTGGCTCCTTTTCAAGAAAAAAAAAATCCCACTGTTGATGTCTATTAGTCTTCTTATGAAAGGAATAAAGGCTATTACTTTTGTCTTCTGAAGGTAAGCAGAACAAATCACTACAAAATATGCTTTAGGGAACAATCTTGCTGTGGCAGGATGATAAAATAAATAACCCCAGGTTTCTTTCTTACTGCCTGCAATTCAAGGTAAGCTGCCTTTATAGGAGATGGCAGGAGAGAAAAAGGCATGTTGAAAGAGCTTAATCTTTCTCTGGCCAGATCTCCTAATTCAAGTCTCATATAGCCTCAAACTGCTTGTTTGTTCTGCTGGACACTACCATGGCCCCAGAATCACTTTGGAAGGGCTTATGACTAAGCAGACACCCCAGCTGTGCTGTCAGGCTGTTATAGCAGAGATTGCCTTGACAAGCGGTCACCTCCATAGATGGTCCACACAAGACTTTTTCCCTAGTTGAAACTTCTACACCTTCTAGCCAATCAGTTGCTGGATGTGCAATGAACACTTATCCCCTTGGCCTGTTGAAAGCTCGATTGCTTGTTTGGTACATGGCTTGCTTAACATTACACCCATCAGTTGGCCATTCTGGACATACATGTTGTCTGGACTTCAAGCTGATGCATTTTTTTTTCCTCTCCTCTGAAAATAAATAGAGTTGACATTTGGATTTGTGCATTTGATGTGAAAATGCTTTGCAAAAAGAGAAAATACTTTTAAATATTTATGGAAATGAAAATCTGATCCACAATTGTCTGGGGAAATGAAAACAGAAAGTGGTGGTCTCCTTTTGCAGTCTTTCCACTGAAGTTCATGCCTGTGATGTATTTCTTTTCATTCCAAGATTCGTTCAAAAACAGTCGTCTTAGTCCTGCTTTGCATTGAGTGGAAGAATAAATCTGCATGTGGTCAGAGCTGTTTAGTATTTCAGTAGAGTCCCAAGGGGTTGCACCAGTCCAGATCATGCTTTACAGAGCGGCTTGGGAACAGAGGATTGCTACACTCCCCGGAGCATGGCTCTCTTGTGACATTTTGAATCAGGTAAAAGGAGGAAAGCTGGAGAAGAAAACTGTACAGAGACCTCTAAAAGCCTGCTGATGTGGCAAGAGCTTTGTCTCTTGGAAGCAGACTGAAGAGATGAGATCTCAACACCACTGTGTAAATCCCAGGATGGCTCTGCATAATTTACATCAGAGTTAATCCAGATCTGTGTTTATGAAACCAGAAAAAGAAACCTCAACCTCACTATTTGTCATGACACTTACTGCTCTTTTTTTCAATTACATCAAATGTCTGAGACAGAATTGTCCCTTCCTTCTCGTCACAGTGCTGGTTACAACACAAACAAGAAAAGATTGAGGGTGTTGTTTTTTGTTTTGCTTTCTAATAAGATAAATGCCTCTCCTCAGATTAGCATCTGACTGATCCTTTTAAGTGCCTCAAGGCAGAGCCTGAGGAGGGAATGCAAACATGTGGGACAGAAGGCCTTACAATACATAAGTCATGGCACGGATGAATGGGTGAAGAGGGGCTTGCAGAAGGGACATAAGGAAATATGATAGTTGCTATCAATGGAGCAGAGCACTGATGCAACATTACTGATTTAGTTGAGAAAAGTAGAGTTTGTGAGACTTCGAAGGTAAAACCAGGAACTGCAACTTAACATGGTGAAAGGATCTACAGGAGGGATTCAAAGATGAGGGAGCTTTGTTTGCTCATCATGCCTATGAGTGCTGTCCTTTACATTGGTACCTGCCAATACCTTATATACATCCAAATTTTGGAAGTGCTGGAAAAAAATCTTGAGTATAAGCAGAATTATCAATTGCCCTCCCACAGAACGGCAAGTAATAGCGCAAGTACAGCTCATGAATGGGACAACAAAACTTCTAAATTGTTGCAACGAAAGTCTGGTCCTCTTGGCTTTTGCCTTTCTCAGGGTTTGTTTCAATTCTTACAGATGTAATTATTTTTGATAGATCAGCTTAGATCATTGGAGATTCTCCCAGGAAGATGTTTATGCAAGTTTTTTAAACTTGCTTACTGGCTGGTTAAAGGCAAGATGTTGCAAAAGGCATCTCTTTTTAAACAAACACTCTTCCCTTAAAAATGTTTAGGCTTTTCTATTCAAATATTTGAGCAGAACAGCAAGAAGACAGGGCTCACAGGGATTGCTACAATGGGAACATTCTTTTAAAGTATTTTGTTGTATTTCTGCTAATTTTATTCTGTAAGAAGTATAAATGCTCTTTGTCACTCAAGGCAAGTGGCAAGATGCTAAACCAAACATCTCTCTTTAATTTCTTGGGAGCCACTAAGTTTAGAACAGGGAGGAAAAGACATGGTGTCTCCACTGTGTTTTCTCCAAGAAAGAAACTGCAATTGTTCCTTTCTCGAACAGCACTTGCCTGGCTCATCAATCACTCCTCTGAAGACATATATTATAAATAAACTTTAAAATATCTAAGTGACGCATTTGAGTTGAGCTGTGCTGCTGCTCCCGCTCCCATTCTTCCAACTGGATGGGCGCTCTGCTCTCCTCCACATACACCGCTGGTCGCCCCACATTACTATGAAGGTCACACAACATCACAGCGTCGAAGTTGGCAAAAGCCGATTCAGACCTTTACCCATATAATCATCAATTCGCAAGCAACATCTAAACGACCAAAATGAGCCACCGAAGCTCCGCTCGGCACATCTCTCCGTTCCCTGACTCTTGCCACCCACAGCAAAACGCTCTCACGAAGCTCCGGGATGCCGGAGCCCAACAAAGTCAACTACAGTTCGGCCAGCCCAAGCGCTGTGAGTCCCGTTGCCGGGGCTCGGAGCCGCCCGGTCCCGGCACGCTCCGTCCCGCCGCAGCCAAGAGGAGCAACAGCGATCGCTGTTCCCGGGGCCGCCGGCGCGACCCCCGCCCCTCCACCATTCGCAGCAGCCCCCGCACCGCTCGGCTCTGCCTGCCGGCCCCGCACCCAGGGCAAGCTCGGCCGGCCCTACCTGGACGGAACCCCAGAGCGGGTGCAGGGCACAGTGTAGCAGCAAGGAGGGCCAACAGCGGCGGAGCAGCGGCAGCAGCTCCCGGAGCAGCATCCCTCCTCCTGGGCGGGCGGGCGGGGGCGCG